>OY856414.1:282105500-282545500 GCA_963693085.1 Alisma plantago-aquatica | reverse complement strand
CCCTCCTTAAGGGATGTTTAGGCCCGCGTAAGCATCCCCTTAGGCATCAGATTTCTCGTCGCCATCCGGATCATGCACTCACGGTTCTAAAGATACAACATCCAACTGAGGCTGAGGTCCTCCCTAAGGGATGTTTAGACCACAGAAGTGTCACCGCGGACTAGATAGCTCATCCCCTAACGGATCATACACTTACGACCTCAAGGAATCCCATTCTATTTCTAGTCAGGGAGTCAACCGCACTAATCAACAAGCGAGCAGGCGATTAATCTACAAGCAAACATTGATGATTAACAAAGAAGATACAAAATCCAACTAAGGTTGTGGGCCTCCCTAAGGGATGTTTAGGCCATAGAAGCATCACCATAGGTTAGATGTCTCATCCCCTCATGGATCATACACTTATGCCCTCAAGGAATCACATTCTATTTCTAGTTTGAGAGTCTACCTCATTAATCGACATTCCATCCTACATACATAAGTTCTCATAACATAGGGAACAACAAGATGAAAGCAAGCAGGTAATCAAGCTACAAACATTATCAATTAACAATGAAATGGAAAGTTATATACATTGCCTTAGAATGTTAAATGAAAAGACATGAAAGCATGGGCAGCGGGTCTAGTCCCCGCACCCCAGTGAAAAGTGACTACTCGCTCATGATGTGAGAAACAAGAATAATAAGAGAGAAGGAAGGTTCCACCATGAGCATGATGTAGAATTTAGTCGCAGCTTGGTGAAGATGATGTGGTCTTCTACGTCATTTCGGGGCAAATTTGGTCGAGGAGGAAGAACCACCAAGGCAGACTGGGTAGACCTTCTTCTCCACCTTCTTTCTCTTCTCGACCTCCTTGCTTGGAATAAGAGGAGGTGTGGGTGGCGTGACAATGGCGTTAATATGGTGGAGTGGTGGTGGATGGAAGGGAGACTGATCCTTTGCTCAAGCAGCCTCTGGGAATCTTGGAATCGATGCCCAAATAAGGACCCTTGTGGTCCTATTTATAGGCTTAGATGGGGTCCTCACGTTTTTGTTGTGAGTTTGCTCCAAACGATTTAGAGAAACTGGCTTGCTTGAATGGTTTGGAGCAAACGGTCTTGGAGACCGTTTGACATCCAAACGGTCTTGGCTTCTATCGGTTTGCTATGCCCAAACGGTCTAGAGTCCTATCTTCATATGGTCTTGCAGACCGATTAAATGACCAAATGGTCTTGGGAAGGAACTGCCCATACGGTTTTGGAACTTTTCCTCCAAACGGTTTAGTGAAACCGATAGGCACCAACCGGTCTTGGAAACCATTTGATGACTAAACGGTCTTGAGAACCAATAATGGTCTTGAGCAAATGATCATCATTCATACATTCTTAGGCTTTAAATGGTTTTGAAGACCGATTGGACCGATCAAACAGTCTTGGAGACCGATGGATTTCATTCGGTTTTGAGACCGAACGGTCTTTGTCTCCGACTGGCCTTGAGACCGTATGGCTCCAAACGGTCTTGCTCTTCATCGGTCTTTGCTTGAGTGTCCAAATGGTCTTCATCCAAACGGTCTTGGATCTTCGTCGTCCAAATGGTCTTGAGGATCGGTTGCCTCTGATCAGTCTTTGTCGTCCAAACGGTCCTTGGTCCAAACAATCTCGAAACCGTTAGGCGTCATACAGTCTTGAGACCGTATGGGCTCAAGCGGGCTTGAGACCGTTTAGGTAGAGTAGTGAGAGGAGGACCGTGTAGGTGAATGTCAGAGACCGATAGGTCAAAACCGTATGGGTAGACCGTTAGGGAAAACTGTTTGGTTAAGACCGATTGGTCAAGACCAAAGTTGAGAGGATCTCGAGAAAATTCCATACGATGGTTGAACCTAGTCAAGACCTCTACAAAATCAATATAAATCTAGTTAATAATCTTGATAATTGAATTAGTTAAGAAATCTTGCATTTTATGAGATTTAGGAGAAGAAATCGAAAGTATTGAATCAAATTGGTCCCAAAAAGGCAACTGGAAATCATGATGAATGTGCGTTCATCAAAACACCCCGAACTTAAACGTTGCTCATCCTCGAGTAACACAAAATCTGAAACAGTTGCCAAATGAATACTTTCTGATCATGTGATTTCCTCCTCTTCACATCACGATTGTTTCCTTTCTACTTAGTATGACTAAGCATCTCAACTTCCTAAGACCACTGAACACATCTTACCATATCTTCATTCATGAGTTTGCTTTCCAACTTCACTTCCTCCTCACTTTTTCCAACAACAAGCATGTCAAAGAGTTTTGTAAGAGTCCAGAGATACCCATAGAACTACAAGTGTGCATCTGATCTGACATTGGTGTAGTTTAGGGTAGTGAAGGCATTTATTGTGCCATTAGGTAGAAAAGGGAGTGAAGGGTGGTATGGAAGGAAGAAATAAATCTCTCCTCTATTTGACTCGAGATTTTTATTATATTATTTGCAATTTCATTTATTGCATTTTTTTGTGCGAATCTCTCCTCTATTCGACTCGAGATTGCATTTTGTGTGTGCGCTTTGGCATCTTTTCTTGGTGGTACACCCCTATTAATTTGTGAGGGGTATGGAAGAAGCAGATTTAGAGGGGAGTGGTGTGCCACCCCAAACTTAGGGTTTGGCACTATTTTGGCTAATTTTTGTTTCTTTTTTATGGATGGAGGGGTACAAAGATGGTAGAAGAAGTACAGAAGAGAGTTCAGATCAGAATGCAACTTGATTTACAATTCCATGCACCAGGTTGTTCTCTTTATCGTACTCTGATCAGATAATGACTTGATGAGGATCTAGTGGGGATTCCATGTTATTGTTCCACTAGTTAGTTAGGAAGCACGATGTGTTTGATCCCTATCAATTTGACAAACACTTTCCATTTTTGCATACAGATCATGATGTTAGGATTCATAAGCTTTATAAGATGATTTCAATCAAAAGGCTAGTTTTTAGAAGAATGTCCTTTTGAGGATGTACTTTGAATAAGGAGGGTATAATGATTCAAAATTCATAGAGGTTGAAACAAAAAGTGTCAAAACTTCATCAAGTTTCTGTGCAATTCCTTTGGAAAACTTTAAAATTTTTGAAAATTTTGGTCAAAAAATGCAACGATGAAATCTTAAGTCTGAATTAGATGGGTGAAGGGGGAAAGTAAGATACATACCACCCACCCTCCTCCTTGAACTTAGAAATTTTCTCATCCCGAGAAAACTCTAAATCTGAGATGGAGGGGAAATTTTATGCCGGTTGGACCACCAGATGTGGTTGCGTTCCAATCAGTGTGCATCCTCCATCTGTAAATCTTAAAAATGAAGACCAATCAGAACTTCAAGATAGCATCTCGCGATGAAATATTTTATTGGGTGCAAAATTATCTAAAAAGTAAAAACAAAATTAAGAAAAAATTCTAAAATTGAAACTAAATATGAATTTATTGATCTGGTTGCCTCCCGACAAGCGTCGTTGTTTTGTGTCAATGGCTCGACTTGGTTTCTTCAACTTTTACGGTGGATATGTTGGATTTGTGAGTTCCAGTATTGCTTCGGTGCCTGTGTCAACTGAGGTGAAATATCTCTTCAAACGTTGACCATTTGCCACGAACTTGCCTGACTTTTCACTCCATACAGAGAAAGCACCATGTGGGGAGATGCTCTTGACAATGTAAAGTCCTGACCAGTGATAATGGAGTTTTCCTGGGAATAACATTAGTCTTGAGTTGAACAAAAGAACTTGGTCTCCCACTTGTATGTCCTTTCTTTTTAGATGGTCGTCATGCCAAAGTTTCGTATGTTCTTTATAAATTCGTGCATTCTCAAAAGCTATCATTCGGAGTTCTTCTAGCTCCTGGAGTTGCAGAATCCTGGCTTGGCCTGCTTTATTCATATCAAAATTAAGTTGTTTAATTGCCCACCATTCTTTGTGTTCAAGATCAAAAGGCAGGTGGCAAGACTTTCCATAGATCAATCAAAATGGTGTAGTTTCAATGGGAGTTTTAAAAGCAGTTCGATAGGCCCACAAAGCGTCATTGATTTAAACTGACCAATCCTTCCGGTTGTAGCCTACAGTCTTTTCCAAAATAGACTTGAGTTGATGGTTAGAAACCTCTACCTATCCACTTGTTTGTGGATGGTAGTGTGAGGCTACCTTGTGAGTTACACCATATTTCCTCAACAATGCTTCAAAGCTTCTTTCCAGGAAATGAGAACCTCCGTCGGAAATCACGGTGTGTGGGACTCCAAATCAGGGGAAAATGATATCTTTGAACATTTTGATGATAGGTTTGGAATCACTAGTGATGGTTGGTATATAGCTTCAACCCATTTTGAGACGTAATCCACCGCTACTAGGATGTAGGAAAATCCATGAGAAGATAAGAACGGACCCATGTAGTCCACACCCCAAACATCAAATATCTCGACTTCTTGCCACAAGTTCAGTGGCATCTCATCTCTCTTTGTTATGTTACCTATTCTTTGACATATGTACATGATAGAACAAAGTTGTAGGAATCCTTGGATATGGTTTTCCAAAAGAAACCACATTATAAAACAATTATAGTAGTTTTCTTAGAACTCATATGGCCTCCAACTGGGCCTGAGTGACATTGCTCTAAAATATGTTGAGCTTCTTCCTCAGCGATACAACGTCTGTATAGACCATCAACACAGAGTTTGAAAAGGTACGGCTCATCCCAGTAATATTGTTTCACATCATGCATAAATTTCTTCAGTGCATTTCCAGTGCATTCGGGTTGGATGACACCCGCGGCCAGGTAGTTTACATAGTCTGTGTACCAAGGGATAGCCCCTGAAACTTTCATAAGCTGGTTGTCTGGAAGAAAATTGTTGATGGGGATCTTCTCAGTTTCTAGGGTGTGGATAAGACAGAGGTGGCCTGCCACGACGTTCTCTATACCTTTCTTGTCTCTTATCTCCAGATCAAACTCTTGTAAGAGGAGAATCCATCTAATTAACCTAGGTTTAGCATCTTTCTTTTCCAGGAGGTAACAGATAGCGGCATGATCCGTGTAGACAATGGATTTTTAACCAATGAGATAGGATCTGAATTTGTCAAAGTCATACATGACCGTAAGAAATTCTTTCTCGGTTTTTGCATAATTCCTCTGAGCTTCATCGAGGGTTTTTGATGCATAGTAGATCACATAATGTTTCTTTTCTATACATTGGCCCAAGACAGCACCCACAACATAATCACAGGCATCACACATAACTTCAAAAGGGTGATCCCAATTAGGGGCTCTGATGATGAGTGTAGTTGTAAGAGCATGCTTTATATAGTTGAAACTTTTAACGCATTCTTTGTCAAAATTGAATTCAGCATCCTTTAGTAGCAAATTTTTCATCGGTTTGGTTATCTTTAAGAAATCCTTTATAAACCGTCGGTAAAATCCTGCATGACCTAGGAATGCACGAACCTCCCTTACATTGATAGGGATAGAGAGCTTGGAAATCACTTCGATCCTTGCCTTGTCTACTTCAATTCCTCGATTATTAATCCTATGGCTGAGGACAATGCCTTCCTTTACCATAAAGTGACACTTCTCCCAGTTTAACACAAGATGTGCTTCTTCACACCATTTGAGGATAAGGGAGAGTTGTTTTAGGCATGATTCGAATGAATCTCCATATACAAAAAAATCATCCATAAAAACTTCCATAATTATTTCAGTGAGACTAGTGAATATGGCAGCCATGCAACGTTGGAAGGTTGTAGGTGCATTACAGAGGCCGAACAACATTCTTTTAAATGTGTATATTCCGAATGGGCAAGTGAAAGTAGTTTTCTCTTGGTCATATGGATGTATGGGTATTTGATAGAATCCAGAGTAACCATCGAGATAACAAAAATATTCTTGATGGGCCAACCATTCTAATACTTGATCGAGAAAAGGCATTGGGAAATGATCCTTTCAAGTTACCTTGTTTAACTTTCTATAATCAGTGCACATCCTCCACCCTGTAATCATTCGAGTGGGGATGAGTTCATCGTTTTCATTTCGTATCACATTAGTTCCGCCTTTCTTTGGGACCACATGCACGAGACTCACCCATGGTGAATCCGATATCGGATAGATTATCCCAGCAGTGAGCAGTTTAATGACTTCAAGATGGACTACTTCCTTCATATTTGGATTCAATTTGCATTAATGTTCAATAGTTGGCTTGTGATCTTTCATCATGGGGATTTTGTACATGCACAATGCTTGACTAACCCAGTGAGGTTGCTCATCTTGTAGTTGATTGCTTTTCTTCTTTCCTTCAATTCCTTTAAAAGTTTGTCTTCTTATTCTGCCGTTAGATCTGAATTTATGATGACTGGACAGATCTTGAGTTCATTTAGAAACACGTATTTCAATGCTTCTGGTAGGGGCTTCATTTCAGGAGCTTGTGGCTTTTCACATGCTTCTTTAGTAACATCCACTACTTTTAGTTCCTCAATCTTATCTTCAAGATCTTCTTCAACAGTATCGAGGTGGAAAATACAATTTTTTACTTGTTGGTCATCTGAACTTTCTGCATTCAGATTGGTGAGGGTCATCCCTAAAGTATCTTCTTATTCATAATCCTCCTGTGTTAGGAGTGACATCTGCTCTATGCACTCAATCAAGTAGACTTCCTCTTGCATGCTTGGCCTTTGCATGCTTTCAAAAACCTTGAATTTAAGAGTTTCTTTACCTAATATGAGCAGCAAAGTTCCTTCTTCAACGTCGATTAGAGCTCTTGCAGTGGCGAGGAAAGGTCATCTAAATATGAGAGGGTATCTAGCGTCTTCCTTTATGTCCATGATGACAAAGTCACACGGAACATAGGAATCTTTTCCTACTTTGACAAGGACATCCTCAATGATTCATAAAGGTAGAGTCACAGTGTTATCTGCAAGTTGTATGGTCATGCCAGTCAGGAGAAGTTCAGTAAACCCTAGCCTTTTACAAAGGCTAAGTGGCATGATGGAGATACTGGTGCCAAGATCGGCCAATCCTTTCTTACACGATGAATCACCGATATGGCAGGAGATTCTAAAAGATCATGGATCTTTCTACTTCTTGGGCATCTTACTCTAGATGATGTCTGAAGTAGTTGTTGCTAACTTGACAGTTTCATATTCTTCAATTATATATTTCCTGGTGAGAAGTGACTTCAAGTACTTTGTCCAAGCTGGTATCTCAGCCAGTGCATCTAGAAAAGGTATATCAACATGGAGTTTCTTCATGGCTTCTTTGAACTTGTTGAATCGAGTGTCAAGCTTTGTCTGCCTTAAACGAGCTGGGAAAGGTATATGAGGCTTGTATAATGGTACTTCTGGCTCTGGTGTTTCTGGTTTAGCATCAGTTGGTTTCTCAAAACTTTGCTCGTCTGTCTTATCAGTAGTTGTTGTTTCTTTTGGTTGAGACTCAGGTGTGGTAGAGTCTTTTTCAATTACAGAGTTGTCCTTGTCTGTAATAAACACATGTGGCTTGACAGGGGGACCCGAATAGTCTTTTCTGGACCTAATGGTGACAGCTTTTAGTTGCTTATGGTGTTTAGGATTATTTTCCATTTGGCCAGCAAAGGCTCCAGCAGGTGGCTTCATGCTAGCTGCAAGTTGGGCTAGTTGAGATTCAATAGCTTTCTGATGGGCTTGCTGGTTAGCTATCATAGTCTGTTGTGACTGTAGCATCTTCTCAATGGCTGTAAGTTTGTCATCCAGAGAGATGGTACCAGCTTGTTGTCCTTGTTGTTGATAAGGAACTTGGTTGAGATTCTGGAACTGAGGGTTGTTCTGATACTGGTTGTAGTTTCTGTTCTGAAAGTTTCCCCTAAAGTTCCCTTGATTTCCAAAGTTTTATTGTTGGTTATACTGAAATCCTGGTGGGCCTCGTTGTTGATTGTTTGAACCAAGTTGTCGTGAGTATTCTGCTCCTGAAGGATTTCCATATTAAAAACTAGGATGGTTCCTATTCTAATTTGGATTGTAATATCCTTGACCAGGGATGGTGTTGACAGCATTAAGATTTTCCCTTTGACCATTATCTCCTTGGCCAAATGCATTGCTTTGAACAACATCGTAGAGAACATTTCACGCTAAAGTGGAATGATCAGTACCTTTACATGCTTCACAGAACAGTGAAGCTGACTTAATCTATTCTTGTTGTTGAGGGGGTGAACGTCCCCTTCCAAATGCAGCAAGGGATGATTTGATATGATCTTGCTTGGCAACTAGGAGTTTGAGGGTTTCAACGATTGACTTGTATTCAGGAATAACTTCATCCATAGCTACCTTCAACACTCCATTTCCTACAAATCTAGCCCAATTAGCTTGATTTTCATCTCCAAGGGTGACAACCCTCCATGCGCTATCATAACTTTGTCGCATGAAATTTCCTCCAAATGAGGAGTCTAAAAACCTCTTGATATCATCGTCCACACCCCTATAGCAGATTTTGATGAGTTGATTCTTGGGAATGCCATGGTGTGGACACTTGCGTATAAGTTCTTTATATCGTTCCCATGCTTCAGTAAGGGTTTCTCTAGGGGCTTGAGTGAACAATGTTATATGACCCCTAATTTCATAAGTGAGAGAAGGAGGATAGAACTTTTCTAGAAAAGCATTTTGAAGATGCTCCCAAGTGGTGATGGGTTCACATTGCAGGGAGTTGTACCAACCTATGGATCTATCAGCAAGCGAATACTTGAAGAGTCAGAGTCAAATACCATCATCAGACACTCCATTTTGCTTCATCATAGCACATAGATCGATGAATCTCAGAAGTTGTTCTTGACTATCTTCTCCTTGTTTACCATAGAATGGGTTGTTTTGCAGCAAGGTAATCCAATGTGATCGTATCTCAAAGTTGGGAGCATGGATGGGAGGAGGTTGGACTAGGTGATGAACATCAGTAGCCTTAGGGATTGGGAATTCCCTTAGATCCTTTTGTAGTTCTGTTGCTTACACTGCTGCTTGTGCTGCTAAGATTTCCTCTTGAACTGTAGCCCTAGCTTCTTACATGAGTCCTTCTCTCTATGCATTGATGGCTTGAGCCACCCTTCGGGCTATTTCCTCTTCTTGAGCCATTCTTGCTTGGTTCTCTCTGTTTTGACGATGAAAGGTTCTATCTATCTCCAGATCAAAGCTGGCGGTGAGTCCGGGACTGTTCAAACGGTGCATACACCAGTCTTGGGGGTACCTGAAATGAAAAGGTCTGAAGTAAGATTGATGAAGTGGAGTGAAATTCAAGTAGATGATTGATTGTATCAAAAGAAAAACAAAATCCTAGATTATCCTCAAAAGAACTAGATTTGACTAACTGGTTTTTTTATCCCCGGCAACGGCGCCAGAATTTGACGTGGATTATTATCGCACTATCAAACTCACTCGGGGTTGAAATCCCCGAGCTTTTACCAAAACCTTGTGTAATAATACCACCTGCAAGCGGACGGGTCTTATCACAGTATAGTTAAGGTTCGAATCCCAAAGGACAACATTTTTAAGAATCTTTGTTAATTGAATCTAGCACAAGTAAGACTAATATTTAGAATGATTGATAGGGTTGTGATTGATTAAACTAATTGCAGGAAAGTAAAAGAGTAGAATTAAAGTTTGTTCTAGATTAATGATATGGAATCACTGGGATGGTCTCGGGTTTCACCACCACTACACATGAAAACACATCCAAACATCAAACATCTAGGCAAGAATCTAACTATCCAAATGGAACTACTATGAACCCTCCCTAAGGGATGTTTAGGCCCACATAAGCATCCCCTTAGGCATCGGATTTCTCATCGCCATCCGGATCATGCACTCATGGTTCCAAAGATACAACATCCAACTGATGATGAGATATCCCTAAGGGATGTTTAGACCACAGAAGAGTCACCGTGGGCTTGATGGATCGTCCCCTCATGGATCATACACTTACGACCTTAAGGAATCCCATTCTATTTCTAGTCAGGGAGTCAACCGCGCTAACCGACAAGTGGGTAGGTGATTAATCTACACGCAAACATCGATGATTAACAAAGAAGATACAAAATCCAACTAAGGCTGTAGCCCTCCCTAAGGGATGTTTAGGCCACAGAAGCATCACCATAGGCTAGATGGTTTGTTCCCTCACAGATCATACACTTGCGACCTCAAGGAATCTCATTCTATTTCTAGTTTGAGAGTCTACCTCATTAATCGATATTCCACCCTACATACAGAAGTTCTCATAACATAAGTAAGAATAAGATCAAACCAAGTAGGTAATCAAGCTACAAACATTATCAATTAACAACGAAATGGAAAGTTATATACATTGCCTTGGAATGTTAAATGAAAAGACATGAAAGCATGGGCAGTGGGGCTAGTCCCCGCACCCCAACAAAAATTGACTACTCGCTCATGATGCGAGAAACAAGAAGAACAAGAGAGAAGGAAGGTTATACCATGAGCATGATGTAGAAGGTAGTCGTAGCTCGGTGAAGATGATGTGGTCTTCTACATCCTGTCGGGAAAGATCTAGTTGAGGAGGAAGAACCACCAAGGCAGACCGGGTAGACCTTCTTCTCCACCTTCTTTCTCTTCTCGATCTCCTTGCTCGTAGCAAGAGGAGGTGTGGGTTGCGTGATAATGGCGTGAAGATAGTGGAGTGGCGGTGGCGTGGAAGGGAGATCGGTCCTTTTCTCAAGCAGCCTCTCAGCGTCCTAGAATCGATGCCCAAATGAGGACCCTTGTGGTCCTATTTATAGTCTTGGATGGGGTCCTCACGTTTTTGTTGTGAGTTTTCTCCAAACGGTTTAGAGCAACCAGCTTGCTTGAATGGTTTGGAGCAAACGGTCTTGGAGACCGTTTGACATCCAAATGGTCTTGGCTTCTATCGATTTGCTATGCCCAAACAGTCTGGAATCCTGTCTTCATGCGGTCTTACAGACCGATCAAATGACCAAACGATCTTGGGAAGGAACTTCCCATACAGTCCTAGAACTTTGCCTCCAAACGGTTTAGTGAAACTGATAGGCGCCAACTGGTCTTGGAAACCATTTGATGACTAAATGGTCATGAGAACCGATGGCCTCCTAACGGTCTTAAGTAAACAATCATCGTTCATACGGTCTTGGGCTTTAAATAGTTTTGAAGACCAATTGGACTGATCAAACGGTCTTGGAGACCGATGGATTTCATTCAGTTTTGAGACTGAACGGTCTTTATCTCTAACCGGTCTTGAGACTGTATGGCTCCAAACGGTCTTGGGACCAAACAATCTTGCTCTTCAATGGTCTTTTCTTGAGTGTCCAAACGGTCTTCATCCAAACGGTCTTGGATCTTCGTCGTCCAAATGGTCGTGAGGACCGATGGCCTTCGATCGGTCTTTGTCGTCCAAACGGTCCTTGGTCCAAATGGTCTCAAAATTGTTAGGCATCATACGGTCTTGAGACCGTATGGGCTCAAGAGGTATTGAGACCGTTTAGGTAGAGTAGTGATAGGAGGACCATGTAGGTGAATGTCAGAGACCGATAGGTCAAAACCACATGGGTAGACCATTAGGGAAAATCGTTTGATCAAGATCGATTGGTTAAGACCAAAGTTGAGTGGATCTTGAGCAAATTCCATATGATGGTTGAACCTAGTCAAGACCTACACAAAATTGATATAAATCTAGTTAATAATATTGATAATTGAATTAGTTAAGAAATCTTTCATTTTGTGAGATTTAGAAGATAAAATCGAAAGTATTGAATCGAATTGGTCCCAAAAAGGCGAATGGAAATCATGATGAATATACATTCATCAATATATATATATATACACATATATATACACATTTATATGTATATATATGTAGACACACACACAGATATATATATATATATATATATAGGCTATGTATTCATAGCCCGCGTGGGCACAATAACTTAGCTACCCGCCCAAAGTGGCGCATTGGCATAAGTTGTAAATAACTAGAACTTAATCACAACGGAATCACGCGGTGGCATAACCAATAATTAAATTGAAAAATCAAACAAGAGGATTCCTCCTTCTTCACACATTTTCTATCGATGCCTTCTTCACATGTATTGTTCTGTCGCCGACCTGCTCAAATCGCACAATTTTGTCCATCTGCCGTTGGACGCCATGTTGCCTTCAATGAACCCTGTCCATTCTTCCATCGTGTCGACGTTTGATGTTGCATTTCCATTCTAGCATCTCAATCCCCTATCTACATTTACATACCCGAACAGCAAGAACATGTTTTCAGTTCCTAGTTTTATAAATGAGGACGAAGGTGAATGGACCAGATCTGAATCTCCTTTAACATTCGTCAAAGTATCAACAGAAGATATTGATCTTTACCAGGTCACATCTATGCTCTAGATCTCTGACTGAAACTCACACGCTAGGGGGGAGAATTTCTTGATCTTACTGTAGTTAGGAGCAATAGTTTTCCAAGCTACAACCAGGTAAATGTATATACTCATCTTCACTTCCACCAGTTCTATCTAATATTTGCTTTTCATCACATTGTGTATTCATCTTTGTTTTTGTGTGGGAAATCCAATGTGTGTTTGGATTTCATTTTGAAGTAGTAACTGTCATACATGCTTTATGTTTAATGTAGTTACATTTTTGTGATACGTGGTTACTTTATGACTCACAAAGTTACTCTTTTGTGTTTTAGGGTTACTTTTCTATTTATAGAGTTACTCTCACACAGCTATCATGGATCCTAGTCTTGATACAAATGTTGTTAATGCCATTGTCGACTCTGATAATGATAATCCTCATTCTTCTCCTTCTATTGCTCCTTGCACTTTATCCCCAGCAGAAGTCCCTAGAATTGGTCTTTAGTTCGGAAGTTTAGATGAAGGTATCTCCTTCTATTCTAGTTACATTGGCTTCATTGGTTTTAATATCAGGAAACACGACAATAAGTATGAACGAGGAACTAAGAATCTAGTTGCTAAAGATTTGGTTTGTGACAAACAGGGTAAAATCAGTCGTTCTATGACGTCTAGAGGGCTTTTGAGCCCCATTTGTGATGAAGTCGGTAAATTATAGGATAATCTATCCAAGAAGCACACACATTCTGTGAAGAGGTGTGGTTGTGGATCCATGATTGGATTCACACTAGATAAGTCCTCATCCATGTGGGTTGTGACTGCTTTGGTTGAGGAACACAACCATGATCTTGTTGATGATGCTCATCTGCATTACCTTAAGTGTAACTCATCTCTTGATGAAACTCAAAAAGAGATTCTTTCTTTCATGAGTCAAGCAAACATACCTGTATCGAGACAAATATTGCATTCATAGCAACAGAGTCTGGCGGTTATGAAAGTTTGACATTTACTAGTAGACAAGCTCATGGACACCTCAGTAGCAAGAGGAAAGAGTCGGCTAAATGTGACGTTGACATGGTGTTGGATCATTTTGCTAGGTTAAAGGTTTTGGATTTGAAATTCTTTTATACTTATCAAAATGATCCTGATTGTTGCTTGACACATTTGTTTTGGGATCACTCTGTCAAAGATTGCAGGTTGTTTGGTGATGTGATTGTGTTTGACACCACTTACCATACCAACAAGTATTCTATAGTTTTTGGAATGTTTGGTGGTGTTGATCACCATTGGAAGATAGTCTTGTTTGCCTCAGCTATGTTGGTGGATGAGAAGTATGAATCCTTTGTTTGGTTTTTCAAGCAATACTTACTTTGTTTTGGCAAAGAGCCAGTTTCCATCATAACCGATCAAGACCCGGCTATGATGCTGCTATCATTACTATTTTTCCAAATTGTAAGCATCGTTTCTGTAGCTGACACATCCTACAGAAGCTTTCCTCTAAGCTTGGTGGTGTTCCTAACAAGGATCAGATCATAAGCTCTTTGAATGATTATGTTTAGAACGTAGATGATGTCGACATTTATGAAGAGAGGTGTAATTCTATAGTTCAAGAGAATGATCTGTTTTCCATTAGTTGGCTTAGTGATTTGTATGCGATGCGTTGGGATTGGGTTCTGTGTTATATGCAGTCTTCTTTCTTTGTTGGCATGAGGACAACTCAAAGAAGCGAGAGCATGAATGCATTCATTAGAAGCCATGTGAATAGTAGGAAGACTTTTTTTGAACTTGTATGTTCCTTATAGACTGCTTACTCTCATGTGCGGGAGATTGAAAATTTCAAAGATATTGATGATGAGTACAATAATCTTCCTTTGTCATCATTGTGGTCTCTGGAGGAGCAAATGAGAGGTATATATACCAAGTCCATTTTTAAGATCTTTCAGTCTGAGGTTCATCAAAGCATGGTGTACAATGTAAAGGAAACATCAGAAGAAGGTGTCTTTGAGGTGTATCGTGTTGGTGGTTTTAAATATCCTCGTATCTTGAAGAAAGACTCATCTAGTGATATGGTTTTGTGCAATTTCTTCATGTTGGAATTTAAAGGTATTCTGTGTAGGCACATCCTATCTTATTTGAAGAGTTGTGACTTTTGCACTCTTCCCAAGCCATACATATTAAAGAGATTGACTAAATGATATAGAGAACACCCTTTGATTCTTGGCAAAGCATCAGTTAAGCATCCATCCATTGGTAGGACACTTCAGCTTGTTTCTGCTTGCAATTCAATTGTTAACATAGTGTGTAGGAGCAATGCTATAGATCTTTGCCATGAAAAACTGTTAGCTTTACGAAAGGAGCTTTTAGATTTAGATCTTGTTGATGTCGGTGCTTGTGTAACCACGTATAATACAACTTCTTCTTTTGATGTCAAGGTCCATATCCCTAGTATTTACAAAACTAAAGGGAGACCTAGATCGAATGATGTGAGGTTTAAATCTGGAGTTGAAATTGCTCAGTCTAAAAGAGAGAGGTAGAGTAAGAATTGCTTAGAGTTTGGAGTCAATCATGATAGCAAAAAATGCCCTTTGAAGAAGTAGTTCATTCTTCATAGATACTCTTTCAGGACTTGTGTTGTTGCTATTTGCTGGTCAACAATTATCTCTAGTGCTACTCATGTTTCTATTGATGTTGAATGTGTATATTCATTATCTTATTTTGTTGCTCCTATTCCTGTTCTTCGAGCTGCTGGTGCTGCTCACCCTTCTTCTGCTGCTGTTGATTGGAGCATCCTGGTGCTGTTAATTGTGTTGTTTTTTTTCTGATCTCATGCGGTTGGAGTTGTTTTTGTTATTGCTCTTGATGGATGGTTGTCTTTAGTGAAGTTGTAGTTGATTAGTGTGTGAGTGAGGCATATCCAAATTTGAATTACTTGTAATGGTTGTTCATGTGTAGTCTTTTGAAGTTAATTGTAATCCTTCCTGTATTTGACTTGTGTTTTGAATATATTTTGTGTTACCTTGAGCTCCAACAGTTGTATGTAGAAATTGAATATGTCACAAAGAATTATTTCTGATAAAATGTTACTCTTTGAAGAATATAGTTTCTCTTTGTGTCCAATGGATACTTTTTCTTCTGAAATAGTTACCTTTTGGATTAGAGCAGTTACTTTCATGTTCGTACAATCACTTAAAAAATGTCAATTGTAACTATGTGATTCACATACACTGGTTTTGTATTTTTGATTTACCTTCTTCCATAAGAGTTACTTTACAAAGTATAAGAGTTACTTTTTGAATCAGAGGGTTACTTTTCTATTGTCACAGTTACTTTTAGTGTTCTTATAATTACTTTATGGATTATGAATTCATCACTCTTCTTTGTTAGTGAGTTCTGATATAGATACTTTGTGGATTAGAATAGTTGCTTTCATGTTCGTACAGTTACTTACAAGATGTCCCTGTTACTCTGTGTTTCACATACATTTTTTTTGTGATACATGTTTTACCTTCCTCTTTTAGAGTTACTTTACAAAGTATAAGAGTTACTTTTTGAATCATAGGGTTACTTTTCTATTGTCACAGTTTCTTTAGTTGTCTTATAATTACTTTATGAGTTACGAGATCATCACTCTTCCTTTTTAGTTAGTTTATTTTGACAGTCTAACTAAAAGTCTATATATTCATACAAAACCACAGGAGATATTCATGCAAGAATACCACAGATAAAGCATAAAACGTTATCTATTAAACGTTATCTATTAAACCCATAGATAAAGCGTAAAACATTATTTATTAAACCCAGAAATGCAAGAATACCACAGATAAAGCATAAAATATTATGTTCATACAAAACCACATTTATATCTGATACGTGTTTTACCTTCCTCTTTTAAAGTTACTTTACAAAGTATAAGAGTTGCTTTTTGAATCATAAAGTTACTTTTCTATTGTCACAGTTACTTTTAGTGTTGTTATAATTACTTTATGGATTACGAGTTCATCACTCTTCTTTGTTAGTGAGTTCTGATACAGATACTTTGTGGATTAGAACAATTGCTTTCATGTTCGTATAATTACTTTGTTACTATGTGTTTCACATACATTGTTTTTGTGATATGTGTTTTATCTTCCTCTTTTAGAGTTAGTTTACAAAGTATAAGAGTTACTTTTTGAATCATAGGGTTACTTTTCTATTGTCATAGTTACTTTAGAGTTCTTATAATTACTTTATGGGTTACGAGATCATCACTCTTCCTTTTTAGTTACTTATTTTGACAATATAAAAGTCTATATCTTCATACAAAACCACAGCAGCTATTCATGCAAGAATACCACAGATAAAGCATAAAATGTTATCTATTAAACCCAGAAATACTCCTATTATAATCTGATTTAGAGTAAATGTAATTTTAGGCTTGCAGCACATCAGTTAATGTATCTTATAACAATTACATATCATAACTCCAGAACCAAATTGTTTTCATTACATTTCACTTAAAAAATGAGTATTCAGTTAGAATTCAGCCATCTGTCTAGGCTTAAAATAGCTTCTTCCTTCGTTTCTTTTTGTCCTTACACATCTACATCTTCTGTTTGTTTCTGCTCTTCTTCTTGCTTTTTCTGTCCCTGATCTGCTTCTTCCTTATGTTGTTCAGCTGGACCTTCTTTTATATCCTCATTTGCATTTTTTTCATCTTCTTGGACAGGCTGCAGTTGTCCCCTTATCATCATTCTTTGGAAAATGTCAGCCCTTATTGCTGGCATGTCTTTGTAAGTGAATTCCATCTACTTTTCATTGACTAGGAAGTCAAGATACTTCATCACGAACACCCCACAGTCAATTGAGTCTTCTTCCTACTATGGGCATAGTGGGTACTCCCATTCCCACTATGACAGTTGGCTTCCTTTGTCTGGTGCCCCCCTGAAGATTTCATGCACAATACCCACCTGCAGGAAAAAAAACATAAGTTCTATTAATTATCAATCAACCAACATTATTTTTTTCATCCCATTATTAACATAGATACCTTTTTCATCGCTTATCCATCTAATGAAATCTTTCTTTGACTTCCCATTTCCACTCATTGAGTTATATGACATGTGCGCACCATCCCTAAAGCTTGCTTCATACAAGTGTCAGTGGTTTTCATTGTTTAGTATCATGAACACATAGTCCATTGTGTCCCACTCTTTCAAGGAAACGTTGAAGAGTGGAGAAAGCATGTCAATCTATTCTAGGGTGATGTTTTCAACATCAAATGTCAGCTTCTGCTGCAAATATAGAATTTAAAAATGCACATCTCTAAGTTTCAGTGTGTGTATCTCTTGTAATTTGATGTAATTTTGTATACCAAGTTTGCTTGTCTTACCGGAGCATAAGTGCTCAAGTAGTTCCATGACAAACCCTTCTTCCTCTACTTGCTTGTGCTCACCTTGAGCATTTGCATAAAGTAGTCCAGAACCTAAAAAAAACCACAAGCTTTTTTTAGCAATCCAAATTATTGTTTCAAACAATTACACTACATTTGTTTCTTGCAGGTGATTGCATCATCTGATCCTTGTATAGGAGGTCAGTGAGGTCCTTCTCCATGCACCAAGTATCCTCACTGAATCTCTACTCTCATTTTAACCTGGCAATCATTATATATGTGATACATATGAGTTAGATATTGAAATAAGTAATGTGTATTTGTACACTTGACAAAATAACCAATTCTCACATTTCTTCGATGTTGTCCATGAAGTGATGGACAATTTCCTTGGTGTCTTTTGTTTTGAAATGTTCAAAACCTATGAAATTGGATAGCTTGTGCTGTCAACAACAAAGTGCAGTTCATGTTAGAATCCATCTTTATTCACAAGTTACACAATGTGTATATATCGTATAGTTACTCTATCAATGGTATAGTTACTCTATCAATCGTATAGTTACTTTTATATTCCTATAGTTACTATACTATTTCACATAGTTACTCTTATGTTCAGACAAATACTCAAGGCATGGTATACTTAAAAGTAAATGCGACCTTACCTTTTCCTCTCTTCTTTTCTTTATGTTCTTTTCTATGTTTCCTATTATATGCCCTGTCCTCTTCTTTCTTTTTGTCATCTTTTTTTGGGATCGTCCCTTTTTCCTTCTTCTTCTTTACTTGATTTGTTTGATTGTTCCTTTTTTTCTTGCCCTTTTTCTTCTCCATATTGTGTAGCTTTTGCTTGGGCGGAACCAACAACACCTTCTTCTTTGTGCTTTTTCTCTGCAGCACCAGTTTCTTTATCATCTGTCTCTTCCTCTGATCTTTTCTCTTCAACATATTTTTTCTTCAGGCTCAACTTTCTTGGTTTTCTTGGTGTGTCTCCCTTCTCCACACCTTTTTTCTTTTCTTCTTATTCCATATCCATATCCTTCTTACAATGTCATTGAGTTCATCAACATTTACTGAGGCAAACCCCTCAGCAAAGTGTGTGAACTCACTTGCAGGTGACTGTGCTTTATCACTTTCATCTCCCCCCTTCCTCTTCAGAACTCTATTCTCCTCCTCTAGTTCGTCTATTCTTTTCTCTAGCCTCTTCTTCTCCCGTTGTAGGTCATTAAATGCTTCAACCAATATCTTTGTGCATATTTCCTTCTGCATCCTCAACTCCTCCTCGAGGTGGTGGATTCTTCTTTCTAGGTTGGAGTTCTCAGCAGATACTCCCTTGTCGATGATTGGCTTTTCTACCACCTTCTCTTCCATTGGCTTGCTCTTTGCCCTATTTTCCGCAAGGTAATAGGGCAAGTCCTTTATTGCTTTTGCAACTCACCAATCATCGCCCTAGTCCAGCTTAATATGTTGAGAAACCTATCCAAAAAAATCAAACAATATGTCACAATGCAACATATAGGATTATGTTGTATATTAGCTTTGTAACAAAGAACAAAGATTCTTACATCTTTAGGGTCCACAGTCCCTATATCCATCAATTTCTCCACAGGCACAACCCACTCCTTTATCCTTGGCTTGGCATCAAGGAATGTTGGCTTTGCCATTTTTGTTATCTCATATGCCCAAACTTGCATTTAACAGAGAAAAATATAATGCATATGTACCTGCCCCTAGGTATCATTGTAACAATCTAGACGAAAATAAAGTATGAAATTATTCACTTATGCAAAGGCACATGACACACCCTGTTGTGTAGAGTGTGGTTTTTCCTTTCTCTCCTCTTCTCCTCATCTGAACATTCTCCTTCAACATCTTCATATTCTTAAAGATTTTCCCATGCACCAGATTTGCCCAATTTAATTGCCATGTGGAAGTTACATCATCCAAGTAGGGCATTATGTAAATTGGGGTACAATAGCTGGTATCAGGGAGTAGGAATGTTGCTAGCAAGTGCAACATCCATGTGCGGAACATGTTTTGGTAGTCGGCGGGGTTGTCGCTCTTGGCATATTGTTGCCAAAGCTTTGCCAAGTTGTCCTTGTGTAGGACATCCTTCTCCTTTAACTTTTTTTAGGTCTCACCTTCCTTGCCATGTCTACTTGTTGCCCTAGCAAACTCTTGCCATATGGATCTTACTATTTTAGAGTTCTTTCGAGGTAGGTTATTCATACCTTTGCTAGGGATACCTTGAATGACTTCGACATCCTCAACTGTCATTCTACATTCTACCCCATGGGCCAACAAGAATCTATCTTCTCCACATATCTGTCTATCAAATCTACCAAAAGCACTATATCTACTGTAAGATTTGGCATCTTGATCATGTTTCCAAATGTCAAGCACCTCATCATTTTAATTTGATTCTTTGTAAATACCATGTTGTTGTTGATGGTGTTGTAGCTTTTTATGTAGCATTTGTGGTATAGTCTTCTAATGCCACCTGCAAACATATCAAAACGTAACTCTTAGGTTTTTTTTGCTTATTACTTTTTAGTCAGTTTAGTTACTCTTATATTTTCACAATTTAATATACATGATAGGTTGATCACATTTTAAATTTAACTGTTATTGTAACAACAACTTACTAAACTGTATGTGTTATTAAGTGTCCTCTGAAATTAACAGCAAGTTTACACAATTATAAATGCATATAACCTTACCTTTGTCAGCCTTTCCTTTCCCCTTCTCTTTCCTTTTTCTTCTCTCCTCTTCTCCTTCCTCCCCAGTAGCCTTTTCTTTATCCTTACTTTCATTAGTCTTTCCTTTCCCCTTCTCTTTCCTTTTACTTCTTTGCCCTTCTCCTTTCTCTGCAGTAGCTTTTTCTTCCTCATTCCCTTCCAGATTTTCCTTTGTATTGTCATCATACCCTTTCCTATCTTCTCCTGCTTACAAAGATAGTTACTTGAAAATTGTACTCTTTCATTTCACAAAATATACTTTCTAGTTTAACTACTATATCTAGTGTATGAGATACTTTTTGATTTGACATAGTTACTCCAACATTTCTACAGTTACTCTAGACATCGTATAGTTGCTCCACCATTGTTGTAGTTACTCTAGGCATCGTATAATTACTCTATTGTTATAACAATTTCTCTTTCATCAGACATTGTTACTTTTTACTCAAAATCTTTTATTTATGTTCTTTGTAATGTACATGCAAACATAACTTATCTTGTCTTTCTTCATGCTCCACTTCATCACATGGAGGTTCCTCATTCCCGGTACCTTCATTACCTTCAACACCAGTAGTAGTTGTCTTACTATGATTTCCTTTCTTCATTGAAGATGTTCTCCTCGGAGGAGTTGCAGTCCATTTTTTCCACCCTTTCGGAGCAGGTGCTTTTGCCACTTCATCCGGTTGTTTGGCCAGCGACTCGTCGACTTCATAGTGCTTCAACATGAAGTCATCTTGGTCATCAGTTCTATTTTTAAGAGACTTTCTCCATGGTGGTATTGTTGTGCTCTTCCATGACGATTTCTTCATTCTCACCATGTCTGAAGAGCGGAGCAGTTGTGCTATAGAATTGAGAGGCAGCAAAAGACCTAAAGAGGAGAACAAGGATGGAGAAGTGAAGCAGATGGAGACCAAAATTCCACTCACGGTCGGAGCAACTGGAAATGGGGGTGGACGATGATGGTTTCAGGGAAAACGAAATAACTACACAGAACACTGAGGGTTTGAACTATCGATATGGGTTTTTTTTTTTGCTTTCGGTCTTTCTGCTATTTTTCTCGCGAACTTCAACTTTTTTGGTTTTGAATTATTTACCGATCTGCCACCACGTCTAGTCTTTGTGATAATTACTTATAGGTGCCACCACATCTTTGAGACGGGTAGCATCAATTCGGTTACCCACGCGGGAAACAAAGACCATCTCATATATATATATATATATATATATATATATATATATATATATATATATATATATATATATATATATATATACATATATATACATATATAGACATATATAGACATATATATACATAATATTTATACATATATATACATATATATATACATATATATACAATTTTTTTATCAATCATATTTTAGTTCCATGTTATATAAGGGTAACACCACTATTCCCTTACCAGGGTTAGGGTTTCCCATTTCATGTCAATCAGGGTTACTCATTACCTTTACACAATTAGGACCAATGATTCATCACTTCATTGTCCAAAATTAGAGTTTCATGCTATATAGTATAACCCAGAATTAGGGTTTCACATACCTTCACCCTATTTTAGAATTAGGGTTTACTATTCATTCCAATTAGAGTTTCATATTCCATTACCCATAATTAGGGTTTACTATTTTTTTTTTGAAACACGGATCAGCTATATTCATCCCATGATCCGCAATGGGCAAACAACATCATATCTTCATTACAACCCTATCCTTCTCGACTAATACATACCTCTCACCCTATCCTCCTCGACTAATGTTGGACCATCTTGTAAGAATATGGGCAACTCCTTTTTTCTCGAGATAAATCATGCCCCTAACCCGCATAGGGAGATGCATCTGCTCAGTCCATACTTCACCCTCCTCAAGTTGATTACTCCACAACCCTAAGTATCTCGGTGTAGAGTTAATAATTTTAGGGACCAGGAAGCCCAGAATTGCTTCTTCTGTCATCACATTCTGAATTTCAGTGAGGTATGGAGCTGCTCTCCACGGACCCAAGGCACCATTCCAAATACAGTCATGCATTTTCTGATCATCAATCTCAAAACAAGATATCATCAAGTTATGATCATTTGATACCTTCAACGTGACTAGGCACGCTTGAATATATGCAACGCAGTAGTCTTTCTCCAACAGCCAAAATCTGAATGCAAGCCTCACATGCCCATGCCTATTCCTGATAATCCCGGAGGTCCATCTACGTTGAGACCCCATAGCATCTTTGCCAGTTCCAATAGTAAGGTTTAACTTTAAGTTCGCCATGTCCGGAGGTACCCATCTAATCAAACTAATGGACCTGGTTCTGGAACTGTGCATGTCAATGCCTTTAGCTTCCAGTTTCTCATACAAAGACACATCGTCTCTATTACTCAGCTTCTTCATAGACATGCTTCTATTGAGGATGAAGCAGATCTCATCCCACATCCTCTCGGGCCTGTTCTTTGTTTGTTGAAATCTTATATCACATCTAGTTCGCCAAATCATCCAAAGGATAAGAATAATCATCTCGATTCGAAACCACTCTTCCAGAGTTTTAGACGGCTTCAACGTCTTCAGGCTAGCGATGGATCGCGGACTGTTCTCAAAAATTTCAGAAAAACTTGACCACAAATTTCTGGCCAACTGTCCCTCAAATAGAAGATGTTCTGTAGTCTCCTCTGCAGGCTGCTCGCAGCAGGCACACATGGATGCCATGGGAATTCTACAACTTCTAATTCGGTCATTAGTTGGCAGCGCGTCGTTGATTGCTTTCCATAGCACCGCACCTGCTCTGGGAACGGATGTAGACCATACCCAATCTAATCCCCTTGGATGCAGGCCATCTATCGCTTGTGTGTTGGAGATGATCACCTTAGCAGATCGCAGGATGAAAGACCCATTGTCCGTCGGAGACCATATCAAGCGATCGTCCTCATCAGAAACAGCTGCCATGGACTTCTATATCTTTTCAATGCGTTCTGTAGAGATGAAATTATTGAGGGTGTTCCAATCCCAACCCACGCCGTGTAACCAGAAGTCACTGACCTTGAAGTGTAGTCGAGTATCTACCTGTCTGATAGCATAACACTGCATGATCTCTTGGCACCATCTCGACTCCCAGAAGAAGATGTCCCCTTTACCGACGATCCACCTGCACCTTGGAATCGCATCGGGGTAAGTGACCCACATCTTCTTCCAGTAAGGCGAAGCAAACGAGCTCTTCTTAAAATATTTTGGATAGCACCCTGCTTGGTTCTTGTATTCCGATATGTATTTGTCCCTCATGAAATTAGCCCAAGCCGAATCCCCTTGAATGACTTCCCAGCATGCTTTGAACCTAAAGGCCTTAGCCGTGAGCTGTAACGACGGGATGCTCAGACCGCACGCTTGTGTAGGACTGGTAATACGATCCCACGCTACCCAAGATCTCCTGGATCGATTCTGCCTATCTGACCATAAGAAACTGGAGAAGATGGAGTTGATTCTTTTCATCACGCCCACTGGCAAGTCCGCTGCAGCGAAAATATGCAACATTGTGGAATTGAGAACATGCTTGATCAGGAGGCGTCGCCCAGTGAAAGAAAGAAATTTGGACTTCCACGCAGCAACTTTGTCGGAAACCTTCTCAATCAAGAAATCGAAATGAGCCATGTGTTGCCTGCCCACTACGATAGGAATGCCTAAGTACATGAACGATTCCTCCAGCCTGGGTACTTCCAACTTCGATTCAATCCTTCTAATGACTACATTGTCCTTCGACCCAACACGAAAACCTGACTTAGCTCTGTTTAACTTCTGCCCCGTAGCTCTTTCATATTGTGTAAGGATATTATTTATGACCTACCCGCTGCCTTGTGATGCATTGAAGAAGATGACTATATCATCTGCATACATTAATATAGGTGGAGTCTCACCTCTCCCCCTCGTGGCAAATCGTGGGAAGCTATGCCTTTGTACCTCCAAGTTAAAGTGCCTACCCAGCGCTTCCTCGAACAGAATGAATAAGAGAGGCGATAATGGGTTACCTTGCTTCAACCCTCTCCCACACGAAAAGAAACCAGTAGAAAAATCATTTATCGTCACTGTGGCCCATGATCTGACAAAAAACTCCATGCATAAGTTGATTGTTTGCTCTGTCAACCCCACACGACTAAGGAATTTCTTAAGGAACTGCCATGAAACTGTATCATAAGCTTTTGAGATGTCATACTTTACCACTACATTCGGATAAGTGCCTCCTTTGTTGATGTCATATGTGATTTCTCTGGCGAGCTTTATATGATTCACAATATCTCTCCCTCTTACATAGGTGCCTTGATAAGGACTGATCAACGACGGGATGATGTGCGCCAACCAGTTGCTGATCAATCTAGCGAACACCCTTGCTACCACATTCTCGATCGAAATAGGTTTGAAGTCCTTGCCCAGCAACGACGCCATTGGGTTCTTTGGGAGGAGAACAATCCGAAAACAGAAGAAACTCCGATGACAAAGACCACCCTGAAAGAAAAAGTTAGCAAAAGCCACGATATCATCTGCAATGATGTCCCATGTTGCGCTTAAGAACGGCACTGTGAAACCGTCGGGACCAGGTGCCGCGTCCATGTCCATCATATGAATGGTAGAAAAGATCTCCTCACACGTCGGAGGTGCTGTAAGGGTCGCGCAATCATCCACACTTACTGATTGTGGGAGCAGCTCGATGAAGGCATGTGCGTCTTGCTCTGACAGAGAAGGATCTTCCTCGTACATCTTTTGATACAAATCTGTTGCAGCTTTAGCCATCAATTCTTTATCTTCAAGAATCTAACCCTCCGGGGTAATCAGCTTGGATACTGACCTCCGCCTTCTCTTTGCTCTAACTAAGGCATGAAAGAAAGGTGAATTTCTATCACCATCATCTAACCATCTCACCTTGGCCTTCTCCTTCCAAATCAGCTCATTCAAATTCCAATTTTCTTCTAACTCCATTTCCGCGCCTTTAAGTAGCACCTCATTTTCCGGAGAAGGATTCTCATCGAACTCCAATTGCATGGTTCTCACGACATCTTCCAAGTCAGTGATCTTCTGCTGTATGTTGTCGAACACCTCTTTACTCCATGATTTGAGGGCGCCCCTTGTTGCTTTCAGCTTGCTATATAAGATAAAGGATGGGTCTCCGTTAGGCACGATCGAACTCCAGGTGTCTTGAATAAGCTTGATGCACGATGGATCCTTCAACCAAGCAGCTCTGAAGCTTAACGGAGCTGGTTGTCTACGTTGATCGCCTGAGTTGCTACAGACCAGGATGGGGCAGTGGTCTGAGATCCGAAACCTAGTGAGATGATTCATCAGAGACAGAGGAAAAGCATTCATCCAACCTCCATTAACTAAGGCTCTATCCAACCTTTCCCATTTCGTAGGTGTGTGATGTTGTTTGTCCACCCATGTGAATCTACTACCATCATAAGGAAGCTCTTCTAGACCGACATCATTAATGAAAGCGTTGAAATCCAACATCCCCTGAAAAGGAGGAGGCAACAGACCTCGTTTCTCATCAGGTTTTCTAACCATGTTGAAATCGCTAGTGATCAACCACCTCTCATTACCAATCTCATGATTCAACTAAATAAGTGACTCCCATAGGCTTCTTCTCTCTACGATAGGACAAGTAGCGTAGATTAAAGAAATGATAATCCTCTCTCCGTGTCCATCACTGACTTAGAAAGTAATATGTTGTTTATGTTTAAGGATCACTCTCGGGTCTAGAGCGGCATCGGCATAGGCCCATATTTTCCCGTGCTCCTCCTCATTATGTGTACACCAATCCAATCTAATAATGTCAAGAAACTCTTCTACCCTCTCTGCATGAAGTAGAGGTTCAAACATACCCACTAATAACGGTTTGTGTCTCGCACACAGTCTTGCAAGGACCTTCCTCGTCTGGTTATTTGTTGCGCCCCTGATGTTCCAAAAAAGATACTTACTAGAGTTCATAAGAAACTAGATCTTATATCACCCTCTCAGTTAAACTTCTTCACAGTCTAATAGCTTGTCTCCCACGAATCCCACCACCTATCTTTCTCTCTCGGGATGTGTCCTTCAGAAAACTGGTCCTCCTCCTGTAGGATTCACTCATTCGCTTGAAGAACTTGACATCTCCCTCCTGTGCTGCTACCATCTTCTCAGCTTCTCCGTATGGATCTTGCACCTTCCCTGCCTAACATGCTTATGTTCAATCTCATCTCTCTCCGGGGTGGTCTTCTCTCGGTGCGTACTGATCCATCATCTATAAAATCTTCCAAGCTTCTATGTGGTAGGATAACTTGAGACCCTTCTTCGTTAACCACCACCCGCTTTTGAGTAATTATGTATGGCCTTTCAATCGGTTCAACGGGAGCTGCATTTCTTGTTTCAACGGGAGCTGCGTTGCTTGGTTGGACATCAGTACTACTAGGACATGGCTGATCATCAGGGACCATAATCGTGGCAACTTGGTCCGATCGCTGAAAGACAGCTGGCACTATGTCCAGCTCCTTGCCCGCCTCAGTAATATCCTCGCCTTTGGGTCCTCTAGCTACAATCGTCAGCTTTGCGACTCCCCTTGTGTCCCTCGTTTCTATATTGATGAATTGAGGTACGTCCTTATTAAAACACTGCATAGAGACCAGGATGCCTCTCTTGTCCACCTGACCTCTCTTCCAGAGTGGACGATCCACCAGCGTACCAAAGACGGATACAATTTTCTTAAGATATTCAAGATCGCGGCAGATAACTGGGACACATGTGATCCAGAACCATAGTGTTTCTTTCTTAGCATCCAAGCCCCCCGTCGTCGGCTTCAAAGGGAATTCTTTATTGAAGAACTTGACATACCCATATTCTAGGGTTCTCCTGACCTCATCCAGGGATGGAAGATACACCAGCGCTCTTCTTTCCACGAATTCAAAGCTATCAGTAGCGTGGGGCCATCTGGTCTGTAGGAACTTCATCACTTCCTCTTGCTCTTCATTCTATGGCCATGAAACTTCAAAAGCATAATCCAACATGTCAAGTTGCATGTTACGATCCCGATTATCCTCCTTTAACACCACTTTTGCACGCTTAGGGTTATGCTGGGGGGCCCCTCTGGCAGGGAACTCGTGGGTAGACACCAGGGGGGAAAAGCCTGCTCAGACCTCAAGTTTGGCGGCGGTTCAATTGACATCGTGCATCTGTGTGCAAGATGCCCAGGTTTCCTACAGCGATAATACACCCTCCTCCTCTCACATGTTGCTTTCCAGTGCCCTACTCCAGGGCATCTGTAGCACACGTTGTGGGGAATGTTGTACGCCGGCGCTTCCTTCCTATGTTGGGTCATGGTTGATGGTCTGTCACGTGGGAGTGCCTGCGCATCTGTCTGTCTCCATCCTATCGCCATCTGCGATTCCTGGTCTTCGTCGGATCAGAGAAGATCCCTGATGCTGAGCAAGGACACTTCCACCGGTATACGCTCCGCTGTTCTTTGTGCTCGTCTAGCAGCCACGATTTGTCTCGCCAAACCGTTGCCTCCCTCTTTACTCTGCGGTGTAGCTTGAACTAGTCGATCACCCACATCCATCCACTATAGAAGTGTAGTGAAGAGGGCATCGATACGCGCGAATCGAGGCCAGATCCTACGCCGCCGACGGCGCCGCCATATCGCCTAGGGTTTCTTCCTCTAGATCTATCTCTTCGAAGTGGACCCCAATATACATACATATATATATATATATATATATATATATATGTGTGTGTGTGTGTGTGTGTGTGTGTGTGTATAAATATGGTCATTCATTCATTGCTCCCTGTGTGGGTAACCTGTATTTCACTACCTGTGCCACTCGAAAAGTAACTAATCAGTTAGAAAATTAACTCTCCTGACAAAAAAGTAACTACGTTGATAAAAGAGTAAGTATCGACTAAGAAAGTAAAATTGAGTAGAATACACAGTAAAAATTCTGGAACAAATATATAAGTGCATATTTGTTACAAATGTAACTATTTATGCATGTAAAGTAACAGTTTGGAAGGTAGTGTGACCCTATACATGTGTAAAGTAAAATCTCCAGAAAAAGAAACTAAATCTTGAGTGGGTAGCTACCAACACGGGCATTAAATATAAGCCATATATATATTACATATGTATCCATCAATATAATATATACAATATGCATCATATAGTGTGTGTATATATATATATATCCCTCAATATAATATCAATATTGATGATGTCTTCCATGTGCTATACACATGAAAACTTGTTCAACTACGTGTGGACACACTTAGCGTGGTGCATCATCTACCTTGGGGAAGTGTGATAATAAATATGTGGGTCTTTTTAATCGGGTGCATATCTTATTATATTGTTCTTTGGATTGGACTTGACTAGGTGATTAATAGTTCTAAAAGAACCTAGAGGCATACATATGTGATATACTATATATGATGATTTTTTGACACAAAGTTGTGCAACCATCTAACCAAGAATTGCATAGGATATAACTAGAAATTGGTACCTATCTAAATGTTTAAGTTTAGAGCGACCAACTATAGTTGACTCATGGCATAATGAATTATGTATCTTGGCTCACTATAAGATTGATTTTGGTAATATTCCAAATTTATAGTTAGATAAATTAGTAAGAATAAAGTAGTGGGAGCATTATTAATTATTAGTTAAATTTATTCCATCAAATAAATTTTGAAATCAAAATTAATTTCAAGATTATTTGTTAACTATGGAAAATACCTTCTATTTTGATCAATGGAAAACACAAACACCAATCCTTTGTCACTACATCAGTCCTTGAGAAAGAAAAACTAGATGGGAATAACTTCAGTGATTGGTTTAAGATGTTGATTATTGTTGTCACACTTGAGCATAAGATCTCAGTCATGGACACATGAGTACCAAATGAACCAACTTATAATATACCTAGGGTGGCAAGGGAAGCTCATAAGAAGAATTTCGATGAAGCCCTAGACATAAAGTGCCTAATTCTATGCTTCATGAACCATGAGCTTCATAAGAAACATGAAAATATGGATGTTATTGATATGATAACAAATTTCAAAAACATGTACCAATAACAAGCAAGGCACGAGAGGTATGATGTCACCAAGGCATCGTTTAAGTTCAAAATGATATAAGGTGATCTAGTTGGATCCCATGCACTTAAATTATTTGTGTAAGTGGAAATTATAGTTAGATAGGATTTCCTTCAGGACAAGAGTTGTCCGAACAAGTGATCTTCTAATAGTTTCTGAATTTCTCAATCAATTTTTCATAAATTACTACTTGAACAATTTTGTTAATCCATTAACAAAGTTACTTGTCATGTTGATAACTATTGTGGGGCAAATGAAAGACAAGCCCAAATTATTGTTGATGGTCAGCAAAGGACAAGGGAAGTCTATGGGAAAATGCAAAGCCAATAAAGGTTCTAAGTATGGTAAAAAGGCATCTACACTCAAGTCAAAAGGAGGAGTGGCTAAGGCAGGCAATTGTCACCATCATCACCAAGGTAAAAATTTAAAAATAAATTACCCTCTCTACCTTGAGAAACTAAAAAACAATAAGTAGGGGATAGAGACCTCCAATTCATGTATATATGTTATAGATATAAATTTATATAATTCTTCATCATGGGTATCAAATACCGGATATGTTCGACCCACCTGAGTTTTGGGGTAACCCTATTTTATTTAGCTTAATCATGTGCTTAGAACCTTGTTCTAATCTTTTTAGCTATAATTAGGGTTTGTGGAGATCTTAAGTTTCAAGTTTGAGCTTGTTTGGATGTTGTTTGTGCTTTATGTGCTAGTTTTGCTGAAAATTGCAATTTACCCAAAATAGGGGGTTGATGTGCAAGTTTCCACCTCTAGGGTGTTCCTTCTCTTCCTTGACATCATCTAGAGGAGAGAGAAAGAAGTGGGCATCTTGTTTGAGTCTTGGTTGAAGAGTGCACCCTTAGTGGTGATTAGGGTTTCGACGGGTTTTAAGTGTCTGGATCTATGTATATATGGTGTGTTGTCTTGACCTAGGTCGTGGACTAGGGTTGGTTTGGATGGTATCACGGTCGAGAAACCCCTCTCTAGAAGGTGGTGTCACAACCAAGATGGTCTTGTGTGGTCTTGGGTCGATATGGTTACCCTCTTATAGGATGTCTCGACCTAGGGTTTTAGGTGGTTCCTTTGTCTCGACCTTGTTGTGATGGTGGTTGGTGGTGTTGCAACATGACCATGTGGGTGACCAAGGAGGTCGAGACCCAACCTAGAGTGTATCACCATATCTTTCATGCATGGTAAGTTGGTTACATGTGGGTGCATGTTGGTCTTTTGAGTGGACAAGTGTCCCTTTGGTACCTTAGAGTGTTGACACATCATCCCTTACCTTCTCTCTCATCTCCCACCTATATAACCCCTTATCTCTTCATGCTTATAACCCTTTTGTCCCTCCATCTTCTTCCTTCTCTTTTTCTTATTCTTGGAGCTTGGTGGAGCAAGGAGATCTGTTATTGAAGCTTGGTGACCAAACTCTTCTTGCATGAGGTGTTTGTGGTGATCCAAAGTCATCTTCAACCCTTGGTAAGTGTTTATCTTCTATGTTGGCATTTCTCTTGATCTCTTACCTCCATATTCCTCTCTTTATTGGGCCTAGACCATGGTTTCTCCATGGTGGTCATTTTGGGAGATAAATTCCTCATCACAATGGTCATAGACCATGTTTCGACAAGATAGACCCAAGTGTGAGGGAGGTTTCCTCTCTCTTCCTCCCTTTCTCTTTTGGCTTGGCCTAGAGCTTTTGGTTCTCTTTTCCTAGATGATCTTGGACATTGTTTTCTTCTCCTACTTTAGGTGATCTTGTGGCTAAGAGTGGAGCCTTTGGTGGAGCTTCTTCAACCCTTGGAGTGTGTGCTTAGAGTTCTTGATCTTACAGCTTGGAATCCTTGGTGGTGATGTTCTTAAGGTGGGTTACATAACACTTAACCTACTCTAGTATTGCACTCTTTTATGCATGTTTTTTACTATCTTCTCTCTCTAAAATACTCCCTTATCATGCTAGTAGATAATCATAATCTCTAGAACTTGTTTGTTGGAGCTATCTTGTTTGGTTTGGTAGAAATTAGAAACCCTAATCTACATGCAACTGTTTTTGTGGTTGATATGCTATGGAGGTTCTTCCCTATCCTTTGACCTTGGTCTTTCTCTCATGCATGGTGGATGTGTTTTCTAGATGTTGAAGGGAGGTTAGTTTCTATTTTGGGTACCTTGATCATGGTTTTCTCTTTCTTGGACAAGGTTCCTTCTTGGTGGTTTCTTGACCCATGTCGTAGGGTTTTTGGTGATCGTTTGCCTGAGCCCTTCCTTCATGTTGACCATGGTTTTCCCCTTTGTTTTGGTTCTATTTTGAGACCACGATGTTATCCCCTAGGGTGATTAATACATCTTCCCCTTGATGATCACAACCATGGTTAGTTTTGGGTCGAGATGTCCCTCTTGTTGATGGGTTGGACCTAGTGTTCTTTAGGTCACAACACTTGATGTTAGTGGACTAGTTAACCCATGTTTCAGTTGGGTGGTTGCCCTTGTGTTTGGGTCTTCGACTTGCCTTTGTCTTGGTCAAGATAACCTTGAGGTTTAGATACTTCTAAATTGAGATGTTTGTGGAAGGTTAGAACCCTAACCCTAGATGTCGTGAGTGCGGCATGGTCTAGGTGGAGGATGTCGCAACCTATTGGTATGAGTGGTCGAGACACCATAGGTGTCACGGTCGTGACATGGATCAGGTTGGGTGGTCGCGACCTAGTTGTTAAGTGGTCAACACATGATGATGATGGTGTTTGAGGGGTATGCTTGGATGCTTAATGATACTCTTGTATGTGTGATGCATAGGCCATGTATAGTGTTGTTTGGAATAATATCTAATCAACCCTAAAAATGCTCCTTAATCCTAATATACTCCAAGATGATGGGAGGAGGTGAATCTAGGGTTGATGATTGATACTAACTTTGTAGGCCCTAATCGGCTAAGAAGAAACCCAAACCCTAATAATGTGTAATTATACTTGCTTGTTTCTCTCTCTCATGGAATAGTTATGATGTTGTGTGGTTATCTCTCTTGTTTATGAACTTATAACCATGTAGGTGTTATGAGCTTAATAATCATAGCTAGTGTATGCTATGGTGATTAAACATGATACAGGTTGAATGGGCCTTCAAGAGGCATGTTGAGGCACTTGTGATACAAGAATGATGAGTTGAGGGATTGATATCCCATAGTATCTGACTTGGGTATTGGTGATATGGATATTGGCAGTGATTTAATCATCATGTGGTGATAGTGTGACAAGCTCACACCCTATACATTTATATCTGTTGGAGTGTGCTATGCCCTTATCTTTCTAGAGTTTGTTATGACTTTATACGTTGTAACATGATTGATTCTAAAAGACACTTAATTGATTTAACTAATCAAGTGGAACTTAATCATGTAGTTTTCCATGTGCCATAGATCCATCTTAGTGTCAGCACTTGCTAGATGGTGAAATGGGCTTTCCCTAGTGAAATCTTGGAGTCATATACTATTGAGTATATGCATTCATAGGATTGGTTATAGGCCATACCCTGGAAGGAGAGCGGTTGTGGGCCACAGCTCAATGACTTGATGCTTATGAGGTTTCACCAGATTGGTTATAGGCCATATTCTGGTAGGAGTACGGCTACAGACCGTAGGTCTGTTTCACTAGCACCGTGACCTGCACCAAGGTGGGCTAGGACTTTTACAACTTGACTATATGTTGATGGTTGCAGTTAACGTACATGTCTATGCAGTGTACTCATGTACTAACCATGATGTTTGGTGAGTTCATGGATTCTGACTCTTCTATAGACCTTTTTGGCATCGCTTTTGACTTAGTAGTGGTCGGTTGGATTTGAGTGGTACGACTCAAATCCTCAGGGCATAATAAAATATGTAATCAGCCTTGTAGTATAATTTCTTAGGATCAAATACAAAAACATTGGATGAGCCTTGCTTGCTTTTTTACAGTATAGTTGGTAGTGAATATACATGTTCTTCATATTACTTTTATGATGATAATATGTTCCACAATCCAATCGAAAATGCTTATATGATTTAGTAATAATTATATGCTTTAGACATGTCATGTAGCTGAATCTACTTATCGTAATTATAGCTTTAATTTTGTCCTTTAATTACCTTATCTATGTTAATAATAGCGTTGGTGGAGAGTTATATCTCCCTCTTAGATTTGGATCTCACCCTGTGGGTTCTCTACATCTCTTAGGAGGACATGCACAAGGAGGTAGAGATTGTGTAGCCGAGGCAGAGCAGCAGTAAGAAGGCCAGTAGTTGATAAGGTTGGGGTGTTATTGCTAGTCTTTTGGTGTAGGGTCCTACAGTAATCCCTATAAACTCAGGTCTTTGGGATGGATTTTGGGTTTGTTTTGTAGATGTTCTTTCTATACATGGTTTTGGCTTGTGTGTCCCTTTTGATGTAAAGATATGGAAGATCTATATGTTTGGAATATGTTTCTTTTGTAGCAGATTGATGACATATGTGATATGACCATGCTGATGTAAGTACCATGTGATCTATGATATCTGATGCAGGTGTCATGTGAGGACTTATATGTAAAGGTTTTTGTAACTTTATTTCTTAATGAGATCAATTTTAAATTTAGTGTTTTCTGATAATCTTCCTGTTTAGTTTTGTTTCCACGTTTATTTTGGAGTTATATCGTGGTTTGTAGTGTAGGGTGTCACAGTAGGGTTGGTATCTGAGCTTTAGGTTTTCTGAGTCTACACGGATCTAGGACTAGGGTTTGTGCCTATTCTTGTATCCACCAGTCTATCTTATAGTGACTTTTGCTTATGCAGAAGGAGAATAAAAACTTAAAGATGTTTGGAGAACATGAAGAACATGTCGGTGAAAGCAATGTTGCTGCACCAGGGGGTGGTATAAGGAACCAGGCATGAGAAGATTGGGTGCCTGAGGTCCCCTAGTTTGACCCAGCCATTCTTGAGAATCATGCCTTGCAATCTCTTTTTGGGGAGTTCATGGCTACTATGACACATATGGCAGATAGGATGCCTACACTTCAGCCTAGGGCATTAGTTCCCAATGCGGAATCTTTGGGTATTGGGAAGAATTTTGAGAGGCTTCATCATGTTGGGGTAGTGGAGTATGTTGGGATGGTTGATCCAACGGATGTAGATCTGTGGCTAACTAATCTTGAAAAAGTCTTCAAGATCCTTAGAATCCTAGAGGCTGATAAGGTGAAGCATGAAGTGTACCTTCTGAAGGGGATTGTTGGCCACTGGTGGGCCATAGAAGAGGAGAAGAGTTTTGGTGCTGAGGTAGGTTGGGAGGAGTTCTAACATGGGTTCTTCAGTTGATACTTCCCACAAACATATCTCGATGAGAAGATATCCCAGTCTGAGTAGATCTGGCAAGGATCCATGTCTATCAATGAGTATGAGGCTAAGTTTATGGAGCTTCTTTGGTTCTATCCTCACATGACTGATACTGATGATGAGAGGATTTGACATTTTGAGAAGAGGTTGACTGTTGAGTTGTCTACCTCAGCAGTTTCCTTAGAGAATCGAGAAAGGTATGCCACATTTGTGGAGTTTGTTCATAGGATAGAGAGGTCTATGATAGAGAAGCGAGAGACGAGTGCCAAGAAGAGGCATATACAATTCCAAGGGTAGTCATCTAGAGGCTTTAAGAATTCGAGGTTTTTGCACCGCCAGTACCGCAAAGGTTTAGTACACAGACACAATGGTCATTGAGTAAAGGAAGTGGTTGTAGCCTTCCACCTTCTAGATCTCACAACACAACATCAGTGTTAATGATGGGGCCACCTAGGCTACAATTTGAGACTAGGGCTTGCCACAAGTGTGGGCATGTAGGACACCTGAGGCGGGAGTGCCCAATGAGAGATGATGAAGTGACCTAGAAACTAAGGTAGAGCCAACAGGGCTCATAGAGGCAACATTTCAGCGGTGCAGGAGGATGATGACATGGTTAAGCGTCGCAGGTCGAATCATCTTCTCAGGGAAGCAGAGGACGGGGGTGACAACAGAAAATGACTAGATTCTATGCCATGAGTCAGCCTAAGGCGGTGGTCAACCTGTAAGTAGTGACATGTCAGATGGAGTTATTTCATTCTGATTTGTTTTCTTCTTACTTAGTATTTGTCTTGGTTGACCAGGGTGCAACACACTCTTTTATCACTCATGAAGTGATTGATAGTTGTCTTTTGCCTGTTAGTCATAGGAGATATAGTTTGTTGTTAGAAATCCCATTAGTTTGTTCTGTAATGTTGTAGGAGGTGTGTCCTTCTTATGTCCTTTCTTTTTTAGGGCACAACATACAAGTGGATCTCGTACCACTTGATATGTATGGATTCGATATAATCCTTAGAATGGACACCTTGGAGAAGTATAGAGTGGTCTTGGATTGTGGTTCCAAGTAGGAAATGTTTGTGTATAGTGATAATACGTGGATCTTCCAAGGTGATAGGGAGATTCTTCTAACGTGTCTGGTGTTGACGATGGTGGCAAAGAAGTTGTTGAGGCAGGGTTGTGAGGCATTCTTGGCACATGTGTTGAATACTGAGGTGAGGAGTCCTAGTAATCAGGAGGTGCCAGTTGTTAGGGAGTTTGAGGACATATTTCTTGAGGAGTTTCCATGTATTCGCCTACCCCGAGAGATTGATTTTGAGATCAATCTAGTCCCAGACATGCAATTGATAGCTCAGACACCGTATAGGATGGCTCGAACTGAGATGGAAAAGTTGAAGCGACAGTTGTAAGAGATGCTTGACAAAGGTTTTATCAGGCCAAGTATGTCATTGTGGGGTACTCCAGTGTTGTTTGTCAAGAAGAAGGATGGGTCCATGAGGTTGTGTATAGACTACATATAATTGATCAAGGTGACGATAAAGAGCAAGTATCCCTTGTCAAGTATAGATGATATGTTTGATCAGTTATTTGGCGTGAAAATATTCTCAAAGATAGACTTGAGGTCAGGGTATCTCCATTTGAGGATCAGGGAGGATGACATACCTAAGTCATCTTTCAGGATGAGGTATGGTCACTATGAGTTCGTGATTATGTTGTTTGAGCTAACCAATGCACCGTCAGCGTTCATGGACTTGATGAACAAAGTGTTCCGACTGTATCTTGATCAATTTGTGGTGGTCTTCATAGATGACATCTTGATATACACTCATGGAAACCATCAACATGAACAACATCTCCGTCAGGCATTGACCTTGTTGACGCAACATCAGCTTTATGCCAAGTTTAGCAAGTGCAAGTTTTGGCTGAAAGAGGTGGCTTTTCTGGGGCAGGTTATCACTACTGAGGGTGTTTGTGTAGACCCCAAGAAGGTTGAGTATGTGGTAGAGTGGGAGAAAAAAAAGACATCGACAGAAGTGCACAACTTTCTGGGTTTGGCAGGCTATTACATGAGGTTCATTAAGAACTTTGGTGCTATAGGTCTATCACTGACTAAGTTGACAAGGAAGGATGTGTCATTTTTCTGGGATGACAGATGTCAGTGTGACTTTTAGATATTGAAGGGGAATCTGACTAGTGCACTAGTTTTGGTCTTACCCGAGCAAGGAAAAGGATACATCATCTTTTGTGATGTGTTCAGGAATGGTTTGGGTTGTGTGCTGATGTAGGACAAGAATGTAGTTTCTTTTACTTCTCGACAAGTTAAGAAACACGAGGAGAACTACCCAACCCATGACTTGGATTTAGCTACTATGGTTCATACCTTGAATACCTAGATACACTATCTTTATGGAGAGAAGTGCTAGATCTTCATGGATCACAAGAACCTGAAGTATATCTTTTCACAACAAGAGATTAATATGAGGTAGCGAAGCTAGGATGGAGCTAATCAAGGATTATGACTGCATGATTGATTACCATCCAAGGAAGGAGAATGTCATGGTAGATGCATTGAGTAGGAAGTCCTCTTCGTCATCATCTGTAGAGAAGGCATAGTTGTGTTCCTTGACATGCCATAAGTGAGACATGTTGATCTCCCTACATCATATGAATGTTAAGCTAGAGGTTTCCTTGCTAGAAGGATTGTTATCACAGTTGTAGGTGAATCTCACACTGAGACAACAGATCAGAGAGGCACAATAGGTTGATATTGTGATACAACATATTAGATCATAGTTTGGCAGCGAGAAGCGTGATGACTTCCACAAATAAGATGATAAGACAGTTTGCTACCATGGTATAGTCATAGTTCCTAATGTTGATGATCTAAGGAAGATGCTTCTGCAGGAGGCTCACTCGTCTATATACACTATGCATCCAGGTAGCACCAAGATGTATCACAATCTAAAGTGGCCTACCTTGAAATGAGATGTAGCCGAATTCATTGTGAGATGTGTTGTGTGTCAGTAGGTTAAGGTCGAGCACCAGAAGCTTGGAGGGTTATTGCAACCATTTCCTATCCCATAGTAGTAATGGGATCATGTAACATGGACTTTGTCGTTGGTCTACCCAGGACAGTCAAAGTTCATGATTCCATCTGGGTGATCATTGATAGGTTAACCAAATCAGTGCATTTACTCCCTGTGAAGACAATGTATATAGTTAAGAAGCTTGCCCAAATCTATGTTGATGAGATAGTTTGCTTGCAGAGTGCCCCAGCTACTATCGTGTCTAATAAAGGTCCTCACTTCACGAGTCACTTTTGGGAGAGATTGCACATTGCTTTTAGTACACAATTCTTTCCACCCATAGATAGATGATCAATCTAAGAGGAACATTCAAACCTTGGAGGAACTGTTGAGAGACTATGTTATTCATAATTTGAGAAGTTGGGATGTACACCTTAGTCTAATAGAGTTTTCCTATAATAACATTTATCAGAGAAACATCAACATGGCACCTTATGAGGCATTGTATCAGATACGTTGTAGGTCTCTGTTGTGTTGGTATGAAATAGGATAATACCAACTTCTTGGTCCTGAGCTTGTGCAGTAGATGACAGAAAAGATCAAAGTGATTCAACAATTTTTGAAGGCAACACAAGACAGGAAGAAGTCATATGTGGAAAACCAGCATAGACCCTTGGAGTTCTAAGTGGAAGATAGAGTGTACCTCAAGGTCTCTCCTTGGAAAGATGTTTTGAGGTTTGGTAAGAAGGGTAAGTTGGCTCCTAGGTTTATGGGACCTTACCCTATGGTGGCACGTATTGGGAAGGTGGCCTATAAGTTGGAGTTGCCACCTGATTTGCACAAGTTACATCCAGTGTTTCATGTGACTATGTTGAAGAAATGGCATCCTAATACAGAGTTAGTGTTATAGCCTGTGGAGGTGGAGATTGGTGAGGATATGTCCTATGCGGAAGGCCCAATTTTTATCATCGACAAGAGAGTGAAAAAGTTGAAGAAGAAAGACATAGTTCCTATGAAGGTTCTATGGCATCACCGTGCTACTGAGGAAGCCACGTGGGAGCTCGAGGAAGAGATGAGAAGTAAGTACCCCTCTCTTTTCTCTTAGGATTTTAGGGGCAAAATACTTGTTAGGGGTTTATGGCTTGTAAGATCCCTGACCTAAGTTTTGGGGAAAGCCTATTTGATTTAGGTTAATCATGTGCTTATAACCTTTCTCTAATCTTTTGAGATGTAATTAGGGCTTGTGGAGAGCTTAAGTTTCAAATTGAGTTTGTTTGGATGTTCTTTGTGCTTTATGTGCTAGTTTTGGTGTAAATTGCAATTTACCCAAAATAGGGATGTGCAATTTTCCACCTATAGGGTGTTCCTTCTCATCCTTGACATCATATAAAGGAGAGAGAAAGAAGTGGGAACCTTTTTTGTGCCTTAGTTGAAGTGTGTCACCCTTAGTGGTGATTAGGGTTTTTATGAGTGTTAAGTGTCTCGACCTATGTGTATATGGTGTGTTCTCTTGACCTAGGTCACGACCTAGGGTTGGTTTGGAGGGTTTTCTCGGTCAAGACACCCCCTCTAGAAGGTGGGATCGTGACCAAGGTGGTCTTGTGTGGTCTTGGGTCAAGATGGTTACCCTCTTATAGGATGTCTCCACCTAGGGTTTGAGGTGGTTCCTTTGTCTTGACCTTGTGGTGATGGTGGTTAGTGGTGTCATGACCATGGATGGTGCACCATGGGAGGGTTGTGGCTGCAAACATGTGGGTTACCAAGGTGGTCGAGACCCAACCTAGAGTGTATCACCATATCTTGCATGCATGGTTAAGGTGGTTGCATGTGGGTGCATGTTGGTCTTGTGAGTGTACAGGTGTCCCTTTGGTACCTTGTGTTACACCCCGATCTCACAATTTCCTCAAATCATGAGATTAGGGCATAAGATAGGACTTATATGTAACACAAAGAGCACCCTTAACTTTTTTTTCTTTTCTTTACAACTCTTGTTTCCCCACATTGAACCACATAACATCTTAACAAAGGAATCTGAACATTTCTTTTACTAATCAGACTTCAATAGTAAAGATACATGTATAAACATTCATGATGTCTCTCACACCTTATGCACATAAAACTTGCTAATTAGCATACATATCAAAAGAGGAACAATATTACACATCGTAATTACAATTCTCTCTCTTATCTCTTACTAAGGACCTAGAGTGACAAGGACCGACTGACTCAACTAATCTTGTACTTAACTCTTGTGGAAGATCTATGCTGATGCTCTGACCATCTTCAAGTCCACGCGGTTAACCCTAAAATGTTTGAGTAGAGTGGTGAGCCTACTCGCTCAGTGAATGAGTACTTCAAAGAAACAGTCTAAGGCACTAATGTGATTACAGGTATAACTTTGAATAAATGTTATGAAATTTAACAACAATAAATATTACACTGAGCAGTTCTAAAACAATATAATTGAAATAACAAAGAATGTAAATATTGCATCCAAAGAATAACTACTAGAAGACTATGCTCTAGTCTTCCTTAACTCTTTCATTTATAAGGAACTCTATGAACCTATATGAACATATTTTAGCTTATGCCCTAATCATATGCAGTGTACTCTGCATATAAAGATCCGTAGTGAACTACGATCCCACCGTACAAGACTTAGCGACACACCCGGGAAATGCTAAGTCTGACGCCAACCCTGTTCTGCCACAGGACCCCAGGCTCTCCGGCCTGACTCATAGGCTCTCCGGCCTCAATGCACTACTCTGAGTGCTCTAGACTCCTCCTCTAACCTGAGTACACAGGCGGAGAGTCTCACGGGGTTACCTCCATGACTCCACACGGATCTTGTTGCAATAACCCCTATTTTCTCCAGTGCCACCGTGACTCCGCACAGATTATTGTTGAACACTGCCTCTCTGTCCTCGTGCCACCAGAATTACTCAACCGGTTGATGTTGGACACGAGTTTCACCCCTAAGAAGCAGATCTCTCGAAGGGGTTCTATGGTGTTAGGGCACCTAAGTCTAACATTAATATTATAGATACATGTAAAACAGAAATCATAACTCATTTTACATTTCTCACAAGGCACACACGGCCTGCCATATCATATCATATAAAACATCATAGATCATGTATTCAACATATACCATGTCTCAGTAACATCCCTTTCTAGGGCATGTCATATCTCATCACCTGCAATTTACGAGATATGTATTACAAGCATATCAACTCAGAGAGAACAAGCATATAAAGTTAAATGCACTAGAAGCATACAATTCAACAGTTAAGTATCACTACATCTCATATCGAGATCTTTCATGTCACCGTAACATGATTCATTGAACACCCTATCCTTAGGGTTTCATTTGCAATATTCATTCATCACATGCCAACACCCTACTCTTAGGGTTTCACTCGCCTCATTCACCTTTTCATTTACCTCATTCACTTGTCACATGGCTCTCATAAGGATTTCATAGGATATAAGCATTCACTAAATAAAGATTGTTTTCAACAAATCATATACAATCGATATATGTATGAAACCATGGAAATTGAACTAAATTTAGGTTTCCATGCTATTTACTGAGATATCATGCACCAAGGATAAAATTCAAATAAGGTAATCCATGAGGTACATCCTAACCACTTATAAGTTTACTAGTCCTTTTCAATAAGGTTGAAACTCTAGAGATATCTCAATTAGGTTAAACCCTAATTACATCATATGGTATAGATCTGAAAAGCATTCTTTCTAGGATGTGTTGTATACGTTTCTGATGTGAATCTACCATCAAGGAGTCATTCAAACAGAGAAGGAATCCATATCATATCAAATTGCAACAACTTAAATTAAACGGACATTTCAGGGTTTAGAATCACATACCAAGCAATTAGGGATTTGGATGCTATAATCAAATTTCATGCATTATACTGTTTAAAGGAAGAACCCACTCACCCTAAGGTGTGAAAACACCTCAAAACTGTAGCTCAACTCAGGGAATCTCGAACTCATATCAAATCCCTAGCAAATCTCCCAATTCTTCTTCCATTCAACTAGGAAACCTTGAAAATGAGGGATTATGAAGAAATGGTGAGAAAAGAGGGAATTTCGACATCATCTTGGATCAAATCAGAGCATGGACGGAATCTTGACATGAGAGAGAAGATTCACCATAAAATTCTATGCAAAGGATCCAAACTTACTTGATTTCACCATTCCTCGGACCGCAAAACCCTAGGTCAGCAATTCCTCCTCTTTCTCCACTCAAGCCCTAATTCTCCCTCTCTCACTAGATTTTCATTTCTCTGGGATGGATGAAGAAGAATGAGAGCTGTGTGTGTGTGTGGTCGATCATATAAGTCAATTTGAGCTGCTTGGGTCAATTGCATATTGACCCAACACTCAACTTTAATTATATTGGCTGAATATTCAGTTATACAAAGTTACAGTAATTCGTTTGTTTCAGAGATCAAACCTTCTCCAACAATTATGTGAATTTATCACTTTGTTCCTAATTGATCTATAAAGCTTCAGTTAAAATTTTAGATCATTTGTAGTTACCAATAAATAATTAAAAATAGAACAGTGCACTGCTATATTGTAGTCTGCAGCAGATTCGGTCGAGTTTGCCCTGCACAGAACTCGACCGACACCCTCATTGTAGAGATCAAACGTCATCCAAAAATTATGATAATTTCACATAGTGTCTAAAACTGTGTTTTTCAAGCACAGTTAAAATTTGAGATCAATTGGATATACCAATAAAAAGATAAAATTCAATTACCACACTACTATATAAATATGGAAATATGATCGGTCGAATTTGAAACTCGACCGATAAACAGGTCAGAACATTCTTCAAAAATTCTGATATTTTTCAATTTTGTTCAAATTTTATATATGCAAATGATATCCAAATTTGAAGTAAATCAGAGTTACACATAAAATACTAAAAATCATTTAGTGAGACATTCTACTTATCAAATTCTGTATTCATATGTCATTAAAACCCTATTTTGGGCCGATTAGGGTCTATGCTTCTCAAACCCTAATTCTCAAGACAAAAGAACATTTAGACTTCTTATCATAGTTAAAACATCCTAATTGTGTTATTGCCATTAATTAGATTTCAAGAATGATTATTCCAATTAATCTTTGCAATTGACTAGGTAAACCCTAGTTTACCAGTTAAGCTCAGATGGGGTCGTAACAACTCTTCCCCCCTTAGAATGTTTCGTCATCGAAACATAAAATCACAAGAAAGATACATTCAAGGTTATTTTAAGCTTCTAAAGCCTTCCATGCCATTATATTCTTGTATTTCATACCTGAATGTAGTTTTCAACATTAGATCTTTTTAATTCTTTACTAAATCACAACATATTTCAAATAGTTCTCAATGATATCAAGAAAATTTCTTTATGCCACAGCCAAACATAGAATGCAAAGATAAACCACCACGCTTTCGCTGCGCAACTCTGATACTCTGATACAACTATCTCAACTTATGCGGCTCAGAAAGTTCTATTGTTCTGTATCACCTTTAAGTGACAAAAGCGAGTTCACCATGCTGTTTTAAACTTTAATAAAGTGCTATTCAAATAGCAAAACAGTCTTGAATTAAAAGACTAGATTCAACAATCAATTGCACAATACTACTCTTGGCATCCCCATTGGGTCATGGATGCATGAGGTGAAGCATTACCACCTCATTCCATACTATCCTGTTTCGATCCTGGGACCTGTGGGTTATGGGCCCACACACAATTCAAAGTGTAACCATCGTATTATATCATTTTAGGGTTTCAACCACAGTAATAATGTAATCCACAATTGTATCAGTCATTCAAGCATTAATCATACTCAATTACCATCACTCAGTTATATTAGAGCTAGGTAAAACAAGCTACACCTCATTAGGGTTACTTGTCCAGACAATCTGATTATCATCCCTTTCTATTAATATGAGTGGATAAGTATGACTACCTTGTTCAGGGTATCTCTCCATGTGTTCTGACATCATCCAAACCGTATCACCATATCACAAATACACAATAGTAAGATGCATATCAGGTATGAATTACTACAACTATCATACGCCTTTAATTTAACATATAGCTTACACAAATACCCTGAAATCATATGTAGAACCAACTTTCATACCTTAATATGCCTTCAACAAATCATACATGTAAAAACAAATTCACATATTACACAAAGCTAGTGTTTTCCCATATCTCTCTGCTCATTCATTACTTCTTTACTTTTTGCTACCTATCCTTTTCATATGATTGTATACAATAAACATCATTAACATTGAAGCATTTAAGATAGGAATAGATTATTCATCATTCTTGCTATCACACAAGAATTTATTTCTTATCGCACTTCATCATATTGTATGTCACTATTACATTCACTAGATGACCCTACCAAGGTAGTTATGCATCATATATGATTCATTTTCTTATCATTTCATTCCCACCTTGCTATTGTTAAGGAATATATGAAAGAGAAGATTATTTTAAGACTTGGAATACTTGTATTCAAACATTCCCTTAATACATTCTCGTATGTAGATTTACTTAGTTATCAACAGAGATATTTGATTAATTAGCACTTGCTTGAATCTCACAACCTCTTTATTTTATAACTTCACCATCATATTTCAAACCCTATCTTACGTTTCATAGTCCTCTTACCATATACTACTCTTTAACCCGTCATCTTTAATTCTAAATTTTTCTCTTATGACCATGTTGCTTATTCATATGTATGGTCATGTATACCATGTTGCACATATTTCCTCCTTTATCTTTATACTATTGCGAAGTAAACGTTCTAAATTAATAGTCCTTCTATTAGTTTTTCCTCATGTTGAATACATTACATATTCTTCATTTTTAAATCAAGTGGATCATGCATGGGTCAAACATAGTTTCTCTTTCAATCAAGTTTTTCTCTCCTGAATACAGTCTACCTTTGTATGACTTATTCATTCGTTAAACTGCACCTATGTTCTTTACTTAGAAACTAGTTTGTTGTTCTAGTCTTATGAATTACATGTTCATACGATCCTCTTCACTTTTACTCTTTTGAAGACTCTTTACTTCTATGGACCTATTGAATGCTCAACCCTATTCTCTACTTAGCCTTTGCTTTAGAGTTCATAAAAGCATTATACTCTATTCTATGATTCATTCTTCATGATTGATTCTTGCTATCTTGAACCATACATACATTTCACATATCTTTTCTATATTTCATATGTATAGTTCATATAATATTAATCAATAAACTGATTATGAATCTCATATCATGTTCCTTTATTCCCAATTAAGGGTTTCTCATATGAGGCCCCAAAATTGAACCTCAGATATCAGTTTCAACTAATTCTTAGTTGTCTGATCTTGCCCATATGTTTCGACATCTTACTGTATGTACATTCTCACTCTAATGTGGGTCTAATTATCCAGAGTCTATTCTTATTATACTATTAATAGGAGTCATTAGATCCCAGTAACGCATCCTTCCAGCCAGACCAGGCCAAACCTGAAGTCCTGAAGCCAAGAACTACAAGGGATTACTCAACTCCTATTCATCTCAGAAGTGTGGAAGAAAACTTATCCACTAACAAAAGCTCATTCAAAGGTCAATTCTAGTCTACTTGTTACAAAGAATGAAATCAATAAATGCTACAACTGCATAGTGTGCAACAAATCTTAAAGACCCATATATATTTCAAACTACTGAACATTTCAATTCAAACATATAAGAGCATTTCTATACATTTCCAACAAAAACAACATTATGAAATGTAAGTTCTATCTCTTTTTACATTTATGCTCTTAATTCTTGTTTCTTTTCTCGTTTTCTAACCCTAACATTTTTAGGGTTCCTCTCTAGCCCATTCTTCCACTGTATACCTGGCCAGGGTATACGTGAAAGAATAGACAGAGTATCTTGTACTGGTTGATCCAAGTACTCAGATATCGGGCCAGGATATCCAAATACTCAAATCCCCAAAGCTAACATCAAACACCTCCTATCTGCCACACATAGGACTCTAACTTACTAAATTAATGGTCCTTGACAACTCACCCTAAACTCTGATACCAAGCTGTTACACCCTGATCTCACAATTTCCTCAAATCATGAGATTAGGGCATAAGATAGGACTTATATGTAACACAAAGAACACCCTTAACTTTTTTTTTCTTTTCTTTAAAACTCTTGTTTCCCCACATTGAACCACATAACATCTTAAGAAAGGAATATGAACATTTCTTTTACTAATCAGACTTCAATAGTAAAGATACATGTATAAACATTCATGATGTCTCTCACACCTTATGCACATAAAACTTGCTAATTAGCATACATATCAAAAGAGGAACAATATTACACATCGTAATTACAATTCTCTCTCTTATCTCTTACTAAGGACCTAGAGTGACAAGGACCGACTGACTCAACTAATCTTGTACTTAACTCTTGTGGAAGATCTACGTGGATGCTCTGACCATCTTCAAGTCCACGCTGTTAACCCTAAAATGTTTGAGTAGAGGGGTGAGCCTACTCGCTCAGTGAATGAGTACTTCAAAGAAACAGTCTAAGGCACTAATGTGATTACAGGTATAACTTTGAATAAACGTTATGAAATTTAACAACAATAAATACTACACTGAGCAGTTCTAAAACAATATAATTGAAATAACAAAGAATGTAAATATTGCATCCAAAGAATAACTACTAGAAGACTATGATCTAGTCTTCCTTAACTCTTTCATTTATAAGGAACTCTGTGAACCTATATGATCATATTTTATCTTATGCCCTAATCATATGCAGTGTACTCTGCATATAAAGATCCGTAGCGAAATATGATCCCACCGTACAAGACTTAGCGACACACTCGGGAAATGCTAAGTCTGACGCCAGCCCTGTTCTGCCACAGGACCCCAGGCTCTCCGGCCTGACTCATAGGCTCTCCGGCCTCAATGCACTACTCCGAGTGCTCTAGACTCCTCCTCTAACCTGAGTACACAAGCGGAGAGTCTCACGGGGTTACCTCCATGACTCCGCACGGATCTTGTTGCAATAACCCCTATTTTCTCCAGTGCCACCGTGACTCCGCACGGATTATTGTTGAACACTGCCTCTCTGTCCTCGTGCCACCAGAATTACTCAACTGGTTGATGTTGGACACGAGTTTCACCCCTAAGAAGCAGATCTCTCGAAGGGGTTCTACGGTGTTAGGGCACCTAAGTCTAACATTAATATTATAGATACATGTAAAACAGAAATCATAACTCATTTTACATTTCTCACAAGGCGCACACGGCCTGCCATATCATATCATATAAAACATCATAGCTCATGTATTCAACATATACCATGTCTCAGTAACATCCCTTTCTAGGGCATGTCATATCTCATCACCTGCAATTTACGAGATATGTATTGAAATATAAGAAGCCCTGCAGTATGTAGATATCAACTCAGAGAGAACAAGCATATAAAGTTAAATGCACTAGAAGCATACAATTCAACAGTTAAGTATCACCACATCTCATATCGAGATCTTTCATGTCACCATAACATGATTCATTGAACACCCTATCCTTAGGGTTTCATTTGCCTTATTCATTCATCACATGCCAACACCCTACTCTTAGGGTTTCACTCGCCTCATTCACCTTTTCATTTACCTCATTCACTTGTCACATGGCTCTCATAAGGATTTCATAGGATATAAGCATTCACTAAATAAAGATTGTTTTCAACAAATCATATACAATCGATATATGTATGAAACCATGGAAATTGAACTAAATTTAGGTTTCCATGCTATTCACTGAGATATCATGCACCAAGGATAAAATTCAAATAAGGTAATCCATGAGGTACATCCTAACCACTTATAAGTTTACTAGTCCTTTTCAATAAGGTTGAAACTCTAGAGATATCTCAATTAGGTTAAACCCTAATTACATCATATGGTATAGATCTGAAAAGCATTCTTTCTAGGATGTGTTGTATACATTTCTGATGTGAATCTACCATCAAGGAGTCATTCAAACAGAGAAGGAATCCATATCATATCAAATTGCAACAACTTAAATTAAACAGACATTTCAGGGTTTAGAATCACATACCAAGCAATTAGGGATTTGGATGCTATAATCAAATTTCGTGCATTATACTGTTTAAAGGAAGAACCCACTCACCCTAAGGTGTGAAAACACCTCAAAACTGTAGCTCAACTCAGGGAATCTCGAACTCATATCAAATCCCTAGCAAATCTCCCAATTCTTCTTCCATTCAACTAGGAAACCTTGAAAATGAGGGATTATGAAGAAATGGTGAGAAAAGAGGGAATTTTGACATCATCTTGGATCAAATCAGAGCATGGACGGAATCTTGACATGAGAGAGAAGATTCACCATAAAAGTCTATGCAAAGGATCCAAACTTACTTGATTTCACCATTCCTCGGACCGCAAAACCCTAGGTCAGCAATTCCTCCTCTTTCTCCACTCAAGCCCTAATTCTCCCTCTCTCTCTAGATTTTCATTTCTCTGGGATGGATGACGAAGAATGAGAGCTTTGTGTGTGTGTGGTCGATCATATAAGTCAATTTGAGCTTCTTGGGTCAATTGCATATTGACCCAACACTCAACTTTAATTATATTGGCTGAATATTCAGTTATACAAAGTTACTGTAATTCGTTTATTTCAGAGAACAACCTTCTCCAACAATTATGGGAATTTAGCACGTTGTTTATAATTGATCTATAAAGCTTCAGTTAAAATTTGAGATCATTTTGAGTTACTAATAAATAATTAAAAATAGAACAGTGCACTGCTATATTGCAGTCTGCAGCAGATTCGGTCGAGTTTGCCCTGCACAGAACTCGACCGACACCCTCACTGTAGAGATCAAAAGTCATCCAAAAATTATGCTAATTTAACAGAGTGTCTAAAACTGTGTTTTTCAAGCACAGTTAAAATTTGAGATCAATTGGATATACCAATAAAAAGATAAAATTCAATTACCACACTACTATATAAATCTGGAAATATGATCGGTCGAATTTGAAACTCGACCAATAAACAGGTCAGAACATTCTTCAAAAATTCTGATATTTTCCAATGTTGTTCAAATTTTATATATACAAATCATATCCAAATTTGAAGTAAATCAGAGTTACACATAAAATACGAAAAATCATTTAGTGAGACATTCTACTTATCAAATTCTGTATTCATATGTCATTAAAACCCTATTTTGGGCCGATTAGGGTCTATGCTTCTCAAACCCTAATTCTCAAGACAAAAGAACATTTAGACTTCTTATCATAGTTAAAACATCCTAATTGAGTTATCGCCATTAATTAGATTTCAAGAATGATTATTCCAATTAATCTTTGCAATTGACTAGGTAAACCCTAGTTTACCAGTTAAGCTCAGATGGGGTCGTAACACCTTGGAGTGTTGACACATCATCCCTTGCCTTCTCTCTCATCTACCACCTATATAACCCCTTATCCATTCATGCTTGTAACCCTTTGGACCCTCCATCTTTTTCCTTCCCTTTTGCTTATTCTTGGAGCTTGGTGGAGCAAGGAGATCCATTCTTGGATCTTGGTGACCAAACTCTTCTTGCATGAGGTGTTAGTGGTGATCTAAGCTCATCTTCAACACTTAGTAAGTGTTTATCTTCTATGTTGGCATTTCTCTTAATCTCCTACATCCCTCTTTCTATATTTTCTCGATCCTAGACCATGGTTCCTCCATGGTGGTCATTTTTGGAGAGAAATCCCTCATCACAAGGATCATAGACAATGTTTTGAAAAGGTAGACCCACGTGTGAGTAGGGTTTCCTCTCTCTTCCTCCCTTTCCCTTTTGTCTCGACCTAGAGCTTTTGGTTCTCTTTTCCTCGATGATCTTTGACCTTGGTGTCTTCTCCTTCTTGAGGTTATCTTGTGGCCAAGAGTGGAGCCTTTGGTGGAGTTTCTTCAACCCTTGGATTGTGTGCTTGGAGTTCTTGATCTTGGAGCTTGGAATCCTTGGTGGTGATCTTTTTATGGCTTGTTATATAACACTTAACCTACTCTAGTATTACACTCTTATATGGATGTTTGTTACTATCTTCTCTCTCTAAAATGCTCCCTTATCTTGCTAGTAGATAATTATAATATCTAGAACTTGTTTGGTGGAGATATCTTGCTTTGTTTTGTAGAAATACGAAACCCTAATATATATGCAACTATTTTTGTGGTTGATATGTTATGGAGATTCTTCCCTATCCTTTGACCTTGGTCTTGCTCTCATGCATGGTGGACGTGTTTTATAGATGTTGAAGGAAGTTAGTTTCTATTTTGGGTACCTTGATCGTGGTTTTCTCTTTCTTGGATAAGGTTCCTTCTTTGTGGTTTCTTGACCTATGTCTTAGGGTTTTTCCTGATCGTTTGTTTGAGCCATTCCTTCATGGTGACCATGGCTTTCTTCTTGGTTTTGGTTCTATTTTGAGACCAAGATGTTATCACTTAGGGTGATTGAGACATCTTCCCCTTGATGGTCACGACCATGGTTAGTTTTGGGTCGAGATGTCCCTCTTATAGATGGGTTGGACCTAGTGTTCTTTTGGTCATGACACATGATGCTAGTGGACTAGTTAACCCTTGTTTTGGTTGGGTGGTTGCCCTTGTGTTTGGGTCTTAGACTTGCCTTTGTCTTGGTCGAGACAGCCTTGAGGTGGAGACATTTCTAAGTCGAGATGTTTGTGGAAGGTTAGAACCTTAACCCTAGATGTGGCGAGCGGACATGTTCTAGGTGGAGGAGGTCACAACCTATGGGTATGAGTGGTCGAGACACCATAGGTTTCACGGTTATGACATGGATGAGGTTGGGTGGTCACGACCTAGTTGTAATGTGGTCAACACATGATGATGGTGGTGGTTGAGGGGTATGCTTGGATGCTTAGTGATACTCTTATATGTGTGATGCATAGGCCATGTATAGTGTTGTTTGGAATAATATCTAATCAACCCTAATAATGTTCCTTAATCCTAATATTGTAAACCCTAATACTCCAAGATGATGGGAAGTGGTGAATCTAGGGTTGATGGTTGATACTAACTGTGTAGGCCCTAATTGGCTAAGAAGAAACCCTAACCCTAATAATGTGCAATTAGACTTGCTTGTTTCTCCCTATCATGGAATGGTTATGATGTTATGTGGTTATCTCTCTTGTTTATGAACTTCTAACCATGTAGATGTTATGAGCTTGATAATCATAGCTAGTGTATGCTATGGTGATTAAACATGATACATGTTGAATGGCCCTTCAAGAGGCATGTTGAGGCACCAGTGATACATGAATGATGAGTTGAGGGATTGTGTAACATATTAGATCTTGAACCCTACCCTAGAAGTTTGCTCTCTTAGACTTATCCAATCAAGGTTGAGGTTAGATTTATTGGATGTTTAGTATAACCATAATGAGATAATGCATGTATAAATCACCCTAACGTAACCTAATGTTCTCACATTAGTCTTAGGCCAATAATGGACACATAAAATAGGTCACATGAAGTAATATAAAATTCATAATAATAATCACACATAATTCTTTTGGTGATAATATTAAGATATGGAACATAATTGAGTGAGCAAGAGTGATAATAACGAAATAATGTGATAATAATAGTCACAAATATTAATTGTGACATAACTCATTAAAAGAAATCTCAAAAGTGTAATCTAAGTTAAGAATCGTGTTCCTTGGGTCCCAATTGCCTTGAGAGTTAAGTTTCACATTATTCACATAATAATAATTAATTTAATTCATTTATGAAAGAAAAGATCTAAGTTTTTCTCAAAATATAAAATAAAATAATAAATGACTCCAATAGATTAAAGTAATCTTGGATTCATATTCTACATAATAAATATAGCCTTTGGGTGAATTTTGTTTCAATTTGGAGAATGTTTGCTTAAAAGGTGAAATCAGGAGAGAGAAAGTGTGTAGAACCTTCAAAATATTAAATAAAGGTATAAAAACTCCAACATGTAAAATTGATGGCAAATTCACATCCAACACATTAAATATGACTTATGGGTGAAGTTTCATAAAATTTGAAGAAACTTAAAGTCATTAATGCATGAGGAAAGATAAAATAGGATTTGATTTATTTAACACATTGAAGTTCTCAAAAGGCAAATCTAATTTTATATTCAGATTATACATATTGAAATTAACCTATGTGCAAATTTCATCTAATTTGAGATTTGTTTGCACCCTCAAATGAAGAGAGAGAACATTGGAAATTAATTGTATTCCCACTTTGATTGGATTTCGATTTGTATAAAGGTTCCTTAATTTTTTATGTGCCACATCATTGATTAACTATGCTCATATATGGGCCATTCATTTCTTGATCAGATGGTTGTCAGATCATCCTCTACCTCTCTATAAAATAGGAAACCAACCTATTCTTATGTGGTACCTTCCTATCTGGATTTCTCGGCCTACACTCAACCTATTTCTGTGATTTTTGTTCCTAAATATACCTTGTTTGATTCCGCATAGGTTGATCTATCACTTGAGCCCTAAATCTATATATATGAGATAGCCCCAATTTGGATTTCTCCACTGTTTTCCATAGAAGACTCCTTGCCCCACCCTATCTTCACCTGATTGCTTAAGATCAACCACTAGTTCTTAGTCTTCTCTCCTCCACTCTCAATTGCTGTCAAATCCGCTCGTTTAACCTTCCCCACGTGTCCTTGTTCCTGGACACTGGTGACCTCCATGAGTAGTAGATGGAGTCAGGGATCGATTGGACACTCTCACACCAACTAGGTAACCCCCTCTACCGAACTATGCCCTCCTTTAGTCACGTGATGCCTTGGTTTTCTCTTTCAGCAAGGTACCGTCAAATTGTGTTCTGCTTGATGAATTTTTAGCACCACCATCATGTTTTTGGGCCCCAACCCGTGCTTCCAATTTTCTAGGTTTCGTAACACTTGTTGAGTGTTTCTGTATGGATGGTTTGTCTAACACCATGGCATGTGGCTGTGTTGATCTTTCGATGCCGCTAGCCGACGAGAAGGTTTGTCGACCGGGAGGTTTGGAGCATTCCAGGCCATGAACCAGGCCTCGTTGGCTTCTTCTGGTCATCGCGAAGCTTATGTGATCATTAACTATAGTCGAGGATATCTAGAGAGTGAGAAGGTTCTCCTCCAAGATTTTTGTGACCGGCCAAGGCAAGGGAAGGAAGGAAGAAGAACAATCCTCTTGATGAAATCCCACTTTTGCCCTTCTACTCTCTATTTTCCTTTGTTTTCCGCCTAAGGGTAGTATCGTCCATTCACAATATATTTGTTTTTCTTTAAGTGAGTCAAGGCCATGTCTTTGACCCTTGACTTGGCCGGATCTGATTGGGCCAAGTTAGTGTGGTGTGTCCCGCTCCCTTTCTCCCTCTCTTTTGCAATCCCTCTAATTACGTAGTATTTATCGATTGGCCAGTTTTCAAAAATTGATAACTAATTGTTTAATGATAAAAAAATACAAATAAATAGTCTTTGGATTCATAAAAACAAGAGCTATCTTGTGGTGTTGGATTATCACCTAAATCCAATGTTGAAAATATGTGATTTTAATGGATTAATCTATATAGATAATATATATTAAAATTCAAGACTAATAATTTATATGTCAGAAAAATATAATAAAATATGTTTTGAACTCAAAATATATAACCTAAAACATGGCATGGTTTTGAAAACCTAATTAACTAATAATAAAAATGCAATTTTTAGGGTTTTGCATAACTAATACAATTGTAACCCTAATTTCACATACATGATTAATAGGTGTTTTGGAGACCTATACATGGATCTAGATCTATCTTGGATAGGTTTAGACTTTGAAGTCAAGGTATGTTTACATCCTCTATTATTCTTGATGAGCAATTTACCTACTTTCTTCTTTCTCTTGGTCCTATGGACATTAGCCTACACAATATCTTGTTCTTTAGGAAAGTATGCTTCATGTGAAGTATTTTATTTGTTACTAATCTTGTGATCATATTATTTGATTTGACATTCTCTTAGAATCTTTATTATGCTTTGTTCATGGTGGAACTCTATATGATGAAATGTGATGTCTTTTGCCCACTTGTGAGGTGGATGTATATGTTGGTCACTTTTGTGGTGACTACTTTATATAATCTGATTGTACTTCTACTTGCCTCTACATTTAACATGCTATGTGATTCAGTAGAACTAGAGTAGTGCAATTGCATTGATTTTTGGGTTATGTGCCCATGTTGTTATTTTGGGATGGAGGTTATGTGCCCCATACCCAGGTTTCAAACTTATGGGGATTGGCCCACATTTTATATTTTGGGAGTTTGGTTATGTGCCATTCTATATCAAGTTTCAAGTTTATGAGGCTTGGCCTCCATTGTATTTATATTTTTCTAGGGCTATGTTTATCTTACATGCATGCATGATGATGTTTATGGATTATGGGTTATGTTCCCTAATTTCTTATGTGCTTATGTGGCACCCTTTTATATATTGATTTAATGGAAAGTGTCTCTTTTATTGTGGATCAATTCTCTTGATACCCACTTGGATGATACTTTTCTTTTCTATGGGAAGCTTTTTATACTTGATGTTTTTTATTCTTTTAAAGTGCTGAATTTCCTTTTTAGTATACACATACCAACCTTTGCTGATGTCGTTTGTTTTTCTCTTCTTACTGGGGTATGCTTCCAACCCTAGGTGAAGGATATGGAGGAATTGGCATAAAGATGTGGACCAAGGAAAAGGAGTTAAAGCTTGGATACAAATTTGTTATGGTTAAGACTTCCCTCTACCATACATCCTTTTGTGGTATCATACATGTAAACCCTATGTGGGAGATTGAGATATACTTTTGTAATCTTTTGTGAAGAATTGATAATAGTCATGTTTTATACTATGTTGCTATACTTTGGTTGTTTTGAATACCATTAATAAGATTTAAAAAATTTACACCCACTCCAAGATACCTTATGGGTGTGTTTGGACTGGAGGTTTTATGTTTCAAATTTTTAGTAGGGAGTGGTTCCCCTCTGGGATCCCACTCCTTACAGCATGGTATTAGAGCCCATGGTAGTTGGATTCTGACTATTTCAATTTTGTCTCCCCAATTAGAACCTTTGAATTACATACCCATCCTTTAGATTAGATTTCCCTAGATGTTACCTAATTTGTTTTGATGATGAAAGGTTGATATGAGCTTCACATTAGAATCATGATGTTTAGTAAAACCTAATTAGGTGATAAGGTTAGATGATCATACCTTGCCATATAGGTATTTTGTGACATGAATATTTTTAGGCAATAGGGTTTTATTTGAGGATGAAATCAGGTTATAGGAATGAGGAAGTAGTAGGTTAAGAAGACCTTATTTTCATATTGATTTTTCAAAGAAAAATATATTTTCAATTATACTATTATAAGTACAAAATTTTATGGATTTCATTGAAGTTTTTCTAAACTAAGTCACAATGAAGTGATATGAGAAGTTTTGGTAGTGAAACCTTAAACCTTGTGCTAACCCTAGTTTTGACTTTGGAGTTGCGAATATGATTGATATTGAGGTGTAGTCGATCTACCCTATGATTGTTAGATGTTTTTGTAGGGTTGTTAGGTTAGAGACACAATGACCTAAAACTCAACCCTAGATGGTATGACTTTAGTTAGAAACATGAACAACATAACTCTCTAAAACTTTCACAACTAAAAGATATGTGGGTAACCCTAAAAAGTGTTTTAGTTTGACTTGATAGGATAAACCTTTTTAAAGGGTGGAAAGTAGTTGGTTGTTGATGTTTGGGTCAATAGATTTAGAGGATTAAATCCTTTTAAGGGGTGGAGTGTTGTAACATACCAGATATTGAACCCTATCGTAGAAGTTTGATCTCTTAGACTTAGCCAATCAAGGTTTAGGTTATATTTAATAGAGGTTTAGTATAACCATAATGAGATAATACATGTATAAATCACCCTAATGTAACCTAATCTTCTCACATTAGTCTTAGGATAATAATGGACACCTAAAATATGTCACATGAAGTAATATAAGATTTGTATTGTTAATCATACATGATTCTTTTGGTGATAATATTAAGATATGGAACATAATTGAGTGAGAGAGTGATAATAATGAAATATTGTGATAATAATGTCCACAAATATTAATTGTGACATAACTCATTAAAATAAATCTCAAAAGTGGAATCTAAGTTCATAATTGTGTTCTTTAGGTCCCAATTGCATTGCGAGTTAAGTTTCACATTATTCACATAATAATAATTTATTTAATTCGTTTAGGAAAGAAAAGATCTAAGTTTTCCCAAAAATATCAAATAAAATAATAAATGACTCCAAAAGAGGAAAGAAATCTTGTATTTGTTATCTACATAATAAATATAGCCTTTGGTGGAATTTTCATCCAGTTTGGAGAAAGTTTGCTTAAAAGGTGTAACCCGAAGAGAAAAAGTGTGTAGAACCTTCAAAATATTAAATAAAGGTACAAACAACTCCAGCATGTAAAATTGATGACAAATTTGTATCCAACGCATTAATTATGACTTGTGGGTGAAGTTTCATAAAATTTGGAGAAACTTAAAGTCATTAATGCATGAGGAAAGAGAAAATAGTATTTAATTTATTTAACATATTAAAAAATATTAAAAGGTAAATCTAATTTTATATTCGGATTATACATATCAAAATTATCCTATGTACAAAATTTCATCCAATCTGAGATTTGTTTGCACCCTCAAATGAAAAGAGAGAAAATAGGAAATTTATTGCATTCCCACTTTGATTGGATTTTGATTTGTATAATGTTTCTTTTATTTTTTATCTGTCACACGGTTGATTAAGTGCACTCGGATATGGACCATTTGTTTCTTGATTAGATGGTTTTCAGATCGTCCTCGACTTCTCGACAAAATGGGAAACCAACCTATCTGTATGTGGTACCTTCCCATTCAGATTTCTCGACCTACGCTCAACCTTTTTCCATGATTTTTGTTCCTATGTATACCCTATTTGATTTCGCATAGGTTGATCTACCACTTGAGCCCTAAATCTGTATGTATATTAGAAAGCCCCAATTCGGCTTATTTCTGTAGAAGACTCCTTGCCCCACCCTATCTTCATAGGAGTGCTTAAGATCAACCACTGGTGCTCAGTATTCTCTCCTCCACTCTCAATTACTGTCAAATCTACTCATTTGACCTTCCCCACCTAGTCCTTTTTCTTGGACACTGGTGACCTACATGAGCAACAGACAGAGTCAGGGATCGATTGGACACTCTCACACCAACTAGCTAAACCCCTTTGTCAACCTATGCCCTCCTTTAGTCGTGTGATTCCTTAGTTTACTATTTCGGCAAGGTACCGCCAGACTATGTTCTTCTTGATGAATTTTCGAGCATCGTTGTTGCATTTTTGGGTCCCAACCTGTGCTTCATGTTTGCTAGGTTTCATTGACCCTCGCCGAGTGTTTTTGTATGGATGGTTTGTCCAAAACTATGGCCTATGTCCGTGTTGATCTTTTGGTGTCGCTAGCCGACAGGAAGGTCCATCGACTGGGAGGGTTGGAGCATGCCAGGCCATGAACCAGTCCTCGTTGGCTTCTACTAGTCATCACGAGGCTTATGGGATCATCATCTATGGTCGAGGATGCCCAGAGAGCTAGCAAGTTCTCCTCCAAGATTGTTGTGACCGGCCATGGCAGGGGAAGGAAGGAGGAAGAACAATCCTCTTAATGAAATCCCACTTTTGCCCTTCCGCTCTCTATTTCCTTTGTTTTTTGCCTAAGGGTAGTATCGTCCTTTTGCAATCTTTTTTTTGTTTGGGCTAGTCAAGGTCATGTCTTTGACCCCTGGCTTGGCCGGGTCTGATTGGGCCAAGTCAGCGTGGTGTGCCCCACTCCCTTTCTCCCTCTCTTTTGCAATCCCTCTAATTACATAGTATTTTCTGATTGGTCAATTTTCAAAAATTGATAACTAATTATTTACTGATAAAAAATACAAATAAATAGTCATTGGATTTTGAAAATACAAGATATCTTATGGTGTTGGTTTTATCGCCTAAATCCAATGTTGAAGTATGTGATTTTAATGGATCAATCTAAATAGATAATTACAAAATACATAACTAATAATTTATAAGTCATAAAAATATAATAAAATATGTTTTGAACTTAGAAAAATATAACCTAAAACATGGAATACTTTTAATAAGATAATTCACTAACAATAAAAATGTGATTTTAGGATTTTGTATAATCAATGCAATTCTAACACTAATTTCACATACATGATTAATAGGTGCTTTCAAGACCTAGACTTGGATCAAGATCTATCTTGGACTGGTTTAGACTCTGAAGTCAAGGTATGTTTGCATCCACTATTATTCTTGATGAGCAATTCACCTACTTTCTTCTTTCTCTTGGTCCTATGGACATTAGCCTACACAATAACTTGTTTTTTTTTGGAAAATATGCTTCATGTGAAGTATCTTATTTATTACTGATCTTGTGATCATATTATTTGATTTGACATTCTCTTGGAATCTTTATTATGCTTTGTTCATGGTGGAACTCCATACAATGACATGTGAAGTCTTTTGCCCACTTGTGAAGTGGATGTATATGCTGGTCACTTTTGTGGTGACTACTTTATATAATCCAATTGTACTTCTACTTGCCTCTACATTTAACATGTTATGTGATTTAGTAGCACTAGAGTAGTGTAATTGCATTGGTTTTTAGGTTATGTGACCATGTTATTATTTTGGGATGGAGGTTATGTGCCCCATACCCAGGTTTCAAATTTATGTGGTTTGGCCCACATTTTATATATTGGGAGTTTGGTTATGTACCATTCTCTATTAGGTTTCAAGTTTATGAGGCTTGGTCGCCATTGTATTTATATTGTTCTAGGGCTATGTTTATCTCACATGCATGCAGGATGATGTTTATTGATTATGGGTTATGTTCCCTAATTTCACATGTGCTTATGTGGCACCCCTTTTTTATGTTGATTTAATGGAAAGTATCTCTTTTATTATGGATCAATTCTCTTGATACCCACTTGGGTGATACTTTTCTTTTTTAGGGGCTTTTATACTTGATGTCCTTTATACTTTTAAATTGCTCAATTTCCTTTTTAGTATGGACATACCAGCCTTTGCTGATGTCTTTTGTTTTTCTCTTCTTGTTATGGTATGCTTCCAACCCGAGGTGAAGGATATGGAGGACTTGGCATAAAGATGTGGACCTAGGTTAAGGAGTTAAAGCTTGGAGACAAAGTTGTTATGGTTTAGACTTCCCTCTACTGTAGATCCTTATGTGGTATCATACATGTAAACCCTATGTGGGAGATTGAGATATACTTTTGTAATCTTTTATGAATAATTGATAACAGTCATGTTTTATATTCTGCTGCTATGCTTTGGTTATTTGAATACCATAAATAGATTTGAAAATTTTACACCCACTCCAAGATACCTTATGGGTGTGTTTGGACTGGAGGTTTTATATTTCAAATTTTTAGTAGGGAGTGGTTCCCCTCTGGGATCCCACTCCTTACAGATTGATATCCCTATAGTATGTAAATTAGGTGTTGGTGATATCGATAATGGTAGTGATACATGCATGATGTGGTGATAGTGTGACAAGTTCACACCCTATACATTTATATGTTCTAGAGTGTGATATGCCCTTATCTTTGTATAGTTTTTTATTACTTTATACGTTGTAACTTGATTGATGCTCAAAGACCCTTAATTGGCTTTACTAATCAAGTGGAACTTAATCATGTAGTTTTTCCCTGTGCCATAGATCCATCTCAGTGTCAATGCTTGCTGGATGGTGAAATGGCTTTCCCTAGTGAAAGCTTGGAGTCATATATTGTTCGGAATATGCATTCACTAAATTGGTTGCTAGCCATACCCTAGCAGGAGTGCGGTTACGAGCCATAGCTCAATGACTTGATGTTTATGAGGTTTCATAGGATTGGCTATGGGCATACCCTGATAGGAGTGTGGCTACTGGTCGTAGCTCAGTTTCACTAGCATCCTGACCTATACCAAGGTGGGCTAGGACTTTCACAGCTTGATTATATGTTGTTGGTTGCAACTGATATGTATGTCTCTATGGTGTACTCGTGTACTGACCACAAGGTTTGGTGAGGTCATGGATTCTGACTGTTCCATAGACCTTGTATGGCACTGATTTTGACTTAGTAGTGGTCGGTTGGATTTAAGTGGTATGACTCAAATCCTCATGGCTTGATAAAATAAGTAATAAGCCATGTAGTATACTTGCTTAGGATCAAATACAAAAACATTGGATGAAGCCTTGTTTTCTTTTATATAGTATAGTTGGTAGTGAATATACATGTTATTCATATTCCCTTTATGATGATAAGATGTTCCACAATCCAACTAAAATTGCTTATACTATTTAGTAATAATTATCTACTTTAGACATATCATGTAGTTGAATCTACTTATCATAATTATAGCTTTACTTATGTCCATTAATTACATTATCTATGTTAATAATAGCATTTGTGGAGGGTCATATCTCCCACTGAGATTTGGGTCTCACCCCGTGGGTTCTCCGCATCTTTTAGGTGGACATGCACGATGAGTTAGAGATCATGCAGCTGAGATAGAGCAACAACAAGAAGGCCAGTAGTTGATAAGGTTGAGGTTGTTGATGCTAGTATTTTGGTGTAGAGTCCTAGTGTCATCCCTATACACTCAGGTCTTTGGGATGGTTTTTGGGTGTGTTTTATAGACGTGTTTTCGATACATGGTTTTGACTTGCGTGCACTTTTTCATGTAAAAATATGGCAAATGTATATGTTTGGAACATGTTTCTCTTGTAGCAAACTGATGGCATGTGTGATATGAACATGCTTATGTAAGCACCCTGTGATATATGATATATGATGCAGGTCTCTTGTGAAGACTTATATGTAAAGGTTTTTGCAACTTTGGTGCTTAATGAGATTGCTTTAAATTTTAGTGTTTCTCATAATATGCTTGTTTAGTTTGGTTTTTGCGTTTAGTTCTGAGTTATCTTGTGGTTTTTGGTGTGGGCTGTCACATGATATGGATCTCACATATGCTCAAATATGTAAGATCTGACCAGAAGTAGAGCCTTAAAGGAAGGGGATATGGAACTACATGTTGCAAAGTTATTTCCTTTACTCTAGTCACTTGAAGCAAGATGATCAACAATCCCTCTCCTTTACTTTGTCCACTGGGATAGTAAGAGTTAGAGAATTATGACTATGTATCTTCCAAAAATAGAAACATTATTTTTTGTATCTTGTTCGACAAGAGAGTTTTGTATTTCTAAAAAGTAATGGATGAGTTTCCATTTATAAAGATGAGATTTTCTATGGCAATGCCCCTATGTCTTCTGGTCTTTAACTATTAGATTTTGAGACATTTGTAATAACATAAATATCAATAAGTCAAAACTCAATGACTCAAATAGATTTTATATGTTCTTAATCATAAATGATAAGCACTATTGTAGACTCCATAAATGTGTTTATGTGGACTCTTTCAATTTTGAATCAATAGACACATGTGAGTCTTGTTTATTGGGAAATATGAAAAAATAACCTTTCACTAGAAATAGTGAAAGAGCTAGTGACTTATTAGGGCTCATACATAATGATGTGTGTGGACCATTTAGCACAAGTTCTAGATGTAGAGATCATGACTCCATTACATTACTGATGACTTCACTAGATTTGGATATGTGTATCCTATGAAACACAAGTCAAAATTACTTCAATGGTTTAAGTAATACATGAATGAAGTACAAAAGCAACTTGTAAGAATATTAAAGCACTAAGATCTTATAGTGGTGGAGAATATTTTAGCCAAATGTTTGAGGCCCTCCTTAGAGACCATAGTATTGTATCATAATTGACTTCACCTGGAACACCACAATATAATGCTATGTCAAAAAGAAGGCATTGCACCTTTTTGGACATGGTACAGTCAGTGATAAGTTTATCTAATTTTTTTATTTCCTTATGGGGATGCGTTCTTGAAATACCTACATTTACACTTAATAGAGTACCTTTCACATTTATTGAAAAGACACCATATAAGATGTGGAATACGAGATGTCCCAATATGTCTTTCATGAAAGTTTGGGGATGTGGAATTTATGTCAAGAAATAGTTCTTTGAAGAGCTTGGACCCAAATCAGACAAATATTTCTTTGTTGGATATTTTAAGGAAAATAAGGGCTACTACTCCAATATTCCAACTATAAATAAAGTTTTTGTTGTAAGAACTGCTATATTCCTCAAATAGGAATTTACTTCCAGAGGAACCAAATGGCGGAAAATAAAACTCAAATAAGTTGGGTACCAACAAGATAAATTAAATTTATGGAGGTAGATAAGGAACAAAAGGAACCACGCCCATTCTAACACAAGAATCTCAAAGGTATGGTAGGACACATCTTGAGTCATAGAGATATGGATTTGTCATGTCTTTACAAGACGATGTTTTGGTCATTGATGATGAACCAATAACCTACAATGAGGATACTGAGAGACTAGATTCTGAGAAAGTGCTTGAACCCATGAGATTTGAGATGAAATCCATGTATAACAACAAGGTATGGACCTTGGAGGATCCATCTAAAGAAGTAAAGTCCATTGGGTGGAAATGGGTCTTCAAAAAGAAGATTGACATGGATGGTAATGTACAAAACTACAATGGCAGATTGGTAGAAAAAGGTTTCAAACAAGTTCAAGGTGTTGACTATAATAAAACATTTTTACAAGTGCCATTGTTAAATATGTCATGATCATGTTCTCCATTGAGCTTATCACAGCCATGACATCTAGAATATTGATATTAAAACCACATTCTTAAATGAGAGTCGAGGGTTTTATTGCTCCAAATGAAGCTAGAAAAATCTATAATATACAAAGGTAGATATTTGCATTGAAGTAAGATGAGACAATCAAATAGTTTATCTTTATTTAAAATTAATATAAACTTATGTTTACAAGAAGGTTAGTGGGTTCATAATTGTATTTCTCATATTGTATATAGATGACAAACTATTGATGAGAAATAATATACCTACTCTGTAGTTGGTTAAAACATGATTGGGAAACACCTTATCCATGAAGAGCTTAGAAGCATCTATATATCATGAATCTAGATCTATAGAGATCGATATAGAAGGATTCTTAGCCTAAGCCAAAGTACATACATTGACAAAGTGCTAAAGTGATTTTGCATGTAGGATTATAAGAGAAGAAAGTTACCAATATTACATGGAATAAGTCTCTCTAAATCCCAATACCTCAGTTCTTTGGAAGAGCAGGCACACATGAGTAAGATTCAACATGTCTTGGCAATCGAATCTATAATGTATACAATGTTATGTACACATCCAAATGTTTCATATATTATGAGAATGATGAGTAGGTACCAATTGGATCCCGGTGATGGTCAGTAGATAGCTATTAGGAACATATTTAAGTACTTGAGAAGAAATAAGCATAAATTCATGGTTTATGGTGGTGTGGAAGAGTTGATGGTAAAAGGTTACACTGATGCAAGCTTCCAAACTAAAATGGACAATTATCTATCGCAGTCTAGATTGGTGTTTTTCCTAAACAGTTGAGTTGTAAGATAAAAGAATTCCAAGCAAGAGACAATGGATGATTCTACAATAGATGTTGAGTACATTATCTCCTCCAGTGCATCAAAGGAAGCATTATGGATCAATAAGTTCATTAGTGAATTTCGGTTGTTCCAACTATTGGAGGTGTAGTAGAGATTTACTATGACAATAATGGAGTCATTGCACATCCTATATATATATATGGATTATTTATATATGCCCTGACTACCGAATTTGGTTGAAAAGTGTCCCTAAGGCCCATGAGTCCTATCTTGGCTTTCCAAAGATTCCATGAGCTTGAACACATTCCCAATTACCAAATTAAGGCTTTGGCAATCATTGCATCTTATATTATCCTCATATGAACACATATGCTCAAGAGCACACTATTTCTTAAATTGATCATTTAATCTAATTTTAGGGTTCAGAATTATCAGCCAAGATCCCTTAATTCTCTTTCTTATTATTTGAACCCTAATTTCATTTACGCTTGAAATATATGAATTTCAAGGGTGTAACATTCACCCCTCCTTAAAAGGAATTTTGTCCTCAAAATTTAGGCCTACTAAACCTAGGTGAATGATAACTCACATTATTTTCAAAACTTAGGGTTAGCACCCCACTTAGATATCTTTAACAAGTATATCAATTTTCATTTTTTTACTAAGATTGGCACATGAATTGAAATTCAAGTATATCCACATATACAGTATACACATATTATCATCACTTGATGATTTTATTCTTATTTTCTGATCTCAATTTCACTTGGTGATTTCTATTTTCACCTAGGTTTCCAACCTATTATTCATTATTTTCACATGAGGGTGAGGTGACACCTCTTACCCTAGTTCATGTCATTACACATTCAATGTAGGATATTCATCCTTTTTATCTCAATTTGAGGCATAATGTGTGTCTATCCAATCTCCCTCCCTCATAATGAGATGAAATAAGCATTTGACTGCAGCCCAAACATAAAGTTCATTCCATTCCAAGCGTGGAGATGGTACATCTACACATTATCTTTCAATTTCACATATTAAGTTGAATCATACTAGTTATGACTCTAAACTTACTTGTTCTTAATTTCATAGTATTCATATATTCCATGGAGTCATGTGTCCCTTTTCTTACTCTTAAGTTAGGTCACAACTTTTCTCAAGTTTTCATGACTTCATTATATCTTTTATATTTACAACTCATGTATTATGAGTCTTAGACAATTCCTTGAGGTCTCTAGGGGTATAGGTACCTTTGGAGTGATCTCATCCTTATGCATCGAGGGAGTGCATTTCACATTTACCCCTGGGGGCCCATGAACATCATGGAGGTAGCTAATCTCCTGAGTCATGTACCTTGGATAAACCTAGATGTTACCTCCTGACCACATGGTCATGTGCATTCATGACATATCAACTCTCAACCTATCGGTCCTATGTACCTCTAATACACCCTACTTGACCCTAGGATTGCATTAGGACTCTACCCTCCCTAAGGGATTTTTTTGAGATGTCACATCTTTTAAGCACATTATTATCTCATTTAATTCTTTAACCTAGATTTCCTTCATCTCTCTATTCTGAGTACACATTATGCAGTGTAGTCCCAACATTGGGCTCGGGCCACCTTCCCTCCAGAGCTTGGTGCCATGTTAGTCTTCCCTCCTGGGCTTGACCTTTTGTGATATTCCCCTCCAGGGGCTTGATACTAAATATCTGCACTGTGAACTTAGGCCACCTTCCATTCTGGGCTTGGTTCCTTACTGGTCTTCCCTCTTGGGCTTGACCATTTCATGACCTTACCTCCTAGGCTTGGTCATGTACTCAAGCCACCTTACCTCCTGGTCTTGGTGCCTTACTGGTCTTCCCAATCATAGGCTTGACTGGTTGTGTTACTCAGAGATGGCATACTTGAATTCAAAGAATATAAGTGCTTTCATCTTTATATCTTTAACTCTTCCCCCCTCTATGTGAGGATTAAGGTTATCTCAATAATTAAATTTGTTTATTCAACTTACCTTTTAAGGGAAAGTCCTAGACTAGGGTTCCTTCTTGGCTCATAGGAGGGGGTTAGGCTCTCTAGCCACAACCGGATCCCAAGATATAACGTTTTGCCTCCCTCATAGGTCACCTTCCCACTCTGGGGTTGACCCACCCCAGGTTGGCACACTAACCCTAAAGGTTTCATATATATATCATTTTTTCTCTTTCATCATTATGCATAAATTTTATCATTGTACCTTATCAGCCCATGTTTTCTCAATCTCTGGACTGCCACCTCATGGGTTTTGTCCATTCCATGAACTGGGGCCACCTTCCCCTCTAGGGGCTTGGTGCCTACCTTAGCCTTCCCCTCCAGGGGCTTGACCATCATCACCAAACTTCTAGAGACCGCATGAGGGGTTTGAGAATGTTATATTCAAACTTTCATTTTCATATATATATATATATATATATATATATATATATATATATATATATATATATATATATATATATATATATAAACTATTGGGTTCATATATTTCTTAAGACCTCTTGCATAAGTGTTATGCTCCTTGTGCACACATGCATGGGAGATTGGTTCACCTAAACACATCCCTTTATCTTTCTTATTCTTGATTTCAAGTTTCATATGGGTGGTGTCCCATACCACCACACTATTCTCATTGTTTAAGGTTAAGGTTTTAGGGTTAGGGTTAGGGAGTATACTCTACCTCTTAGAGTTTTCATATCCCTTGACTCACTAGAGTTTTCATACCCTAAAGGGTTATCTCAAACCAAGTCCTTCCTCTATGAAAGGACTTACCCATACTTGTATATTTCTATCTTGTATCTTTCTAGTGGTTACCCTCTCTAAATGAACCTACACAAAAGGTTACATATTTTCACATTTACTTCTCTAATAAACAATTTCTTTTCAAGGCCTATTAAAAAAAGAGATGAGAAGTAGATGAAAATGTGAGATGAGAAACCTAAAAGATACATTAAGATTTACTAATTTTTCTATTATATTTCTAAGGATGATTTGAAATTATAAACTATTAAGTATTAGTTGATGAATCTATGCTATGATACCAAATGTAACCACCCGCACTTTTAAGTGTCCCAAAAGACCTTAAAGTCACAGATCATTACTCATAAATTCTAAGATTGGATTCAAGAAATAATACAGAATATTAAACAATTTCCATTAATGAACAAATAGTTACATGTTTGCATAAAAAGCTCCTCTTAGAAGTTACATAAATTTTAAAAAAGAATTAACTTATACATGTGTGAAGATATACCACTAAGACTAGGCCTTCATGAATTACTTTAGAATCTTTAATATCTTTCATATGTAACCTCATGTCCATGAATGAAGTATATCTGATACCTAAAATGTCGACAAACAAATACGTGGTCAGTATATTTCTATACTTGTAATTGGGTTCATCCAATAATTACAAGTACACATATAACTAACATATGTTATTTGCACTTAAAGAACATAAACTTGCTTTCATATTCTAAACCATATCTGGTTTACTACCTCAGGTGTAATCATTGTTCCTCCAGGGCTCGTCTGCATTACTCTTAAGATCAGTCTAACCCAGGGTTCAGAATATTGTTATTTACCTTACATGATACTCATAGGAACTTTATAATTTGCAAGAAGTAAATAAACAAGAAAGTAGTTTATCTTTCATTCAATCTTATTAAGAAACCTCAGCAAACTTATAATTCGATACATGTATTCATAAGTGTAACCACGTACCTTACGCCATTACATAAACCATGTAGAATAGATCATGTACTTTAAGAGTGCATCCAAACATCCAAGAAACAAAGTATGCAATCAACATAATCTGAAACACGCATACTACATAGGTGTCACCATGTATTCACATTACATTAATCAGATCTATATTTGCTCCTAAACTAGGGTTTAGGATTGTCCCATGGTTGGACTAGGAATAAGGGTCACAAACCCTAATTCCATCATGGCATGATCTCTAAGATTACAAACCTTATTAGGCATATTAAGTTAAACACTAATTGTCATATTAGGTTACCCAAAATACCTAGATCATATTATTAGCATTAAGATCATAGCAAGATGCTTGTATTTCAAAACCCTAAATATACATGCACATGATTATTAATCTAGAAACATCAATATTCATCTTTATCAAGGATTTCTGATTATACATGACAAGATCAGGTATTAGCTCAACATAATCAAATCTAATCAATTAAGCATCATATTAAAGAAAATATATATCTTCCTTTCTATTAATCATATTACAACATATATTGCATTTAATTTTGGAACAAGAAGCATAATTAGACTCTAAAACTATTTTATTTTGATTCCTCTCATTTTTTAGATCATTTTGATATATAGTTTCACTATATTCTGATTTACCGTTAATTAGCTAGATTAATTGCAAGATAATAGGATTTGGCCCAATTACATGCTGAAACGTCAGCATATGCTATTATCTTATATACCACATGGGCCCAGGCATCAACTAGTGGCCTTGCGCCCCATCAGTGGCCCATCCAAACTGGATGATACTTAAAAACATAACTAAATTACTCAATTGCCCTTACCTTGGAGGATCAGGTTCCTTGCGTGTTGGGGGTGATTTGGCCTTTTGATCAACGATCGCCTCCTACCTCACACAGGGTGACTCCGTCTATTGCTATCATGTGCCCAGATGCATCACTCATCCCTGTCCCTAGTCAGTTGCCTCCTCTCCATGCCAGGCTACCCACTGCCGCACCTATTCGCAAGGTACAACCACTGTCTCCCCGCTCCTTCTCCCTCCTTCACCGGTGACTGCACTCCCAGCCCGACAAGTAGTTCCACGTAGTGGCGCCAGTAGGTTCTGGCCACCGCACCACTTCCTCCGGCCACCTCCTTTAACATCTGGGACCCATAGTGATGCTCGGCCCATCTACTCAGTGGTCGAGATCCTGAGCAGGATGGGGAGCATAGGGTACAAGGTCGTTGGTTGGCGTTGATGGAAGTAGGCTCCTCGTCATGGCTCTCTTCCAAGAATGACGACCGTCATACAGAACTAGGAGGGCTCAAACATCCTTGATGTGCACATTTTATATCATATTTCTATCTTGTTTGTCATACATTTTTCATGCATTCAGCCTCATTTTAATTCGTATTCATGTCTATTTACATGCATTCGAGGTATACTTACTCTTAGCTGCTTGTTGATGCACAATTACTCAATTTCATTCTATTTTGATAAGAAAATACCACCAAATGTGTATATTGGGCATTTCCCCTTGGAGTCATGCAGCTGGAGTTGAATATTGAAGAAACATTATGACTTACGGCATGTACCACAGTTACACATGATGTAAGGCCTCATCAGATAAAACTCTCAAAGGTAGACACACGTTGTGTTGCCCAGAAACACGGCGTAAGGTACTTTTGGAGAAATTTGGTTAGGTATTTGGACTTATGGCATGTCGCCAAATTACACGCCTTAAGTCTGGGTCTCTCGAGCAGTTTCTAAGATGAACTTATCCACATGACATGTGGACCAATCCACACACCATAAGTGGACCAGTTTTCTATAAGATTTGAATTTGAACATTTCGTTTGGACAAATACGACTCTCCCTCCCTTAGGGCAGTTATCACAGATCATTTGGAGCATTTTTGCATGAGATAACAGAGAGGAGATGAGGAGGGAAAATTTGGGGAAGACAAGGTAGTTATTCAAGAGACGACCTCCTTTCCACTCCATTCTTCTTCATCGTTGCAGCTGGAGCTTCCCCGTTCAACTTCAACCTACTCGAGAGAGAAGGTTGCTGGATAGGAGATATTCAGAGATGAAACTCCATCTACTTTCTGGATTTTCTCCTTATTCCTTTTTTCATTTCTAATTCTCCAGTTGTACTTTGTTTCTATCATGAAAAACTACAAACTTCCATCTTCTTACTTGTGTTTCATAGCCATGAGTGAGTAGATCCGAATTCTTGGGCATGGGATAGTAACTCCCATGTCATGGCATGTATGGAACATGATAATTCATTCTAAATACTAGATGCTTGCATTTATAAATTTTGAGTATCGGTTCTTACATCTTGCATGTATGGTTGGCCACTATGTATGCATGTTTTATGCTTTCTTGCTTAATCAAAGAAGATAGGTAGGAGAGTAAGGAGTTATTCTCTTGGCAAATCCTCCTTTACCACGAGAGTGGAAATTATGGAGTTGAGGAGTAAGTTTGTGATCCAAAACAAAATACATTCACGAGAGTGATGTATTGAGTTAGGATCATTGTATTTACACCATGAGGTGACGTATAACATACATCTCTCCTTTGCAAGTGCTTGGTATGCTTAAATTCGTGTTCCTAATTTCATGTTATGATGTGTTAGTGAAATCCTAAGTCCAAGATTGTTTTAAATCTGAAATCAAACCCCTTCAAGCAATCCATTTACTATTTTAGTTTAATTCTAAAATTTTAGTTTAATCAACCAAATCACTCTTTGAAAAAGGTCTAGATTGTTGAAACTTAGCACTATTGCATTTAGTTAGTTACTAAATCTCCTTGTGTTTGATCTCGACTACAACTACTCCCGTATACTTGTGGGAATTAGCTAGTTGAGTAAAAGATCATTTATATGATTGAAACTCATTAGTGTAACAACTGACAAGTTTTTGGCATCGTTGCTAGGGAGCTATGGTGAATCCAATTAGAGAAAAAGTGCTAACTAGTATTCGATACTAGATGATCACTTTCATTTTTGAATTTGCATATACTCTTTAGTTGTGTTCTCAATATCTCTTACTTCTTTTCAGGTTGTATGCGTTGTTCAAAGAGGGGTCTTTAATCATCCTCATTTCTAGATCCTGAGATTGTGTGCACTCTTTTAAGTTTGAGGAGAGCAAGAAGAGAAGAGAAACCACTGCTAGAGGGTATTCCATCATCATCACCACCACCATCTTCTTCATCCTTTCAAGAAGTCACACAAGAAGTTCCAAGCATGGAGGACAACTATACTATGAAGGACTTCGCCATGCCGGCTGCCACAAACATTTGTGGAGACATTGATCTACCTGCAATAGAGGCAAAAACATTCTCTATTAGTCCTTCTATGATGTAGATGATCTAGCAAACCCGTTTTGCGGGTACCACCACCAAAGATCCAAATCTTCATGTAGTTGAATTCCTAGAGTACATGAACACCTTCAAGATCAATGGTGTATCCGCTGATGGAATAAAGCTACTTCTATTTCCCTTCACCATGAGAGATAGATCCAAGGCATGGCTCTTATCTCTTCCCAAGAAGATCATCAAGAGTTGGGACCAACTATTAAATGCTTTCCTTGCAAAGTATTTTCCACAATTAAGACAGCTCAACTGAGAAGCCAACTCACAAACTTTTCTCAATTAGATGGAGAAACTTTGTATGACACATGGGAGATGTTCAAGGACTTGCAACACCTTTGCCCTCACTCACCATGGATTGACTAATTGGCTACTACTTCAAACATTCTACAATGAATTGTTCTACAACACTCGCATGACAGTGGATGTCACTACTAATGGAGCCTTAATGAATAAGTCTTATAGAGAGGCTTATGATATCATTGAAGATATAGCACTCAACCACTGCCAATGGGGTCAGATAGGAAAGCACAACCATCTTCTACACCGAGTTCATCAACTGGAAAGTAAGGAGGGAAAGCATAGTGTTGATGCAGTTGATCTAATTGCAGCTAAGCTTGATGTCCTTACACAAAAGTTTGAGAAGATGACTACAATGCAAATCCAAGTAGCTGAGGTAATTTGTGAAGCTTGTGGACTTGCTGGACATACTTCTTCTACTTGTTTTGCTCCTAATATGAATGAGGAGAACCAAGAGCAAGTCAATGCCATTGGGATGCATGGGAACAAACAACAATACAATCCCTACTCCAACACATACAATTTGGGATGGAGGGATCATCCTAATTTCTCTTACCGGAGCACAAACAATGCTCAAAACTTTCAACAAGGACAACAACAACAACTCTTCAACCAGCAAACAAATCAGATTTCGCTAAGCTTCAACAATAATAGGGGTTACCAACACAACATCAACCCCAAAAATACTCTTTAGAGACTATGATGGAGCAATTCATCTCCACTCAAGTGTAGAAAAATGAAGAATTCCAGAGCAATGAAAAATTGGTGAAAGATGCAATTGTTCAACTCTCCATGAAAGTGGATGGCATTTCCACTCATACAAGGATGTTGGAAAATCAAATTGCCCAGCAAGCTTTGGTGTAGCAAAAGAACACACTGATTGATTCTCTTCCTAGCCAACTGGAGGTGAATCTAAGAGGGCAAGTAAATGCTATCACCTTAAGGAGTGGAGCTAAAATTCAAAGCCCTTCTTTACCCAAGGAGAAGAGTGTTGAGGTTCCTGATGAAGAGAAGATTGACACCCTCGTTGATGACAAAGGAAAAGGTACAACTGAGGTACCACCTTCTTACAAAGAAAGTGCACCATTTCCACAAAGAGTTGCAAATAAGGAGGATTCAAAGTTTATAAAATTCATGGAGATCCTAAACAAACTCCATGTCAACCTTTGGTTGGCTCAAGTCATAGATGAGATGTCGTCATATGACAAGTTTCTGAAGGACATCCTCACCAAGAAGAGGAGGATAGACCAAGTTGAAACTATCATGCTTTCTGACAGAATGAGTTCAATCATTCAAAACAGACTTCCCGTGAAGCTAGATGACTTGGGAGCATTCACTCTACCTTACAAGATTAGCAACACCATGTTTGATAAAGGTCTTATTGAACTTGGAGCGAGCATTAGTTTCATTCTGTCTACTTTATGGCAGCAGCTAGATCTTGGAGATTTGAATCCGACAAAGATGGTCATCCAGCTACCCAATCACTCAATCAAATATCCAAAAGGTATTGTGGAGGATGTACCGGTGCAAATCTGTAAATTCTACATTCCTTGTGATTTTATTGTGTTAAACATGCTTGAAGTTCCTTCCAATCCTATTCTCTTTGGGAGACCCTTCTTGAGGACTGTCAAATGCCTTATTGATGTTCGGGAAGGAAAGCTTACACTCCAGGTTGGTGAAGAAGCCATGGAGTTTTCTATGTTTAATGCCATGAAGGCGCCTTCACAAGTAGAAGAGCTCTATTTTATTAATTCTATTGACTCTATTGTGGAGGAAGACCATGATGATGTTGATTTGATATTTAACTATTTTGATGATGATGAAGCTACCAATGATGACTCTAAAAATTCTAGAACATTTTCTATTGCTCAACCAAATGCTATTAATGAAGATACTTCACTTGTTGATGATAAAGCCAAAGAAAACACAGTTGGGAGAAAGGTAGAAATCAAAGCCCTTCCACCAGGGATGAGGTATGCATTTCTTGACCCTGATTCTACTTCTCCAATCATAATCAATGATGAGTTAACTAATGAACATGGAAGTAAATTGCTTGCTGAGTTACGTTTATATAAAAATGTCATTGGTTACTCTATTGATGATTTAAAGGGCATCCATCCTTCCATTTGCATGCATAGAATAAATGTGGAGGATGATGCTAAACCTACTGCTGAACCACCTAGACATTTAAATCAAAACATGCTTGAAAAGGTTAAAAAGGAAATTTTTAAGTTGAAAGTTGCTGGTGTCATTTATCCTATAAGTGACAGCCCCTGGGTTAGTGCCATTATTGTGGTACCTAAAAAGGGGGGTGCAACTGTCATTAAGGGAGATAATGATGAGTTAATACAAACATGTATAGTCATAGGTTGGCGTATGTGTATTGATTACCGACGCTTGAATAAAGCAACTCACAAAGATCATTTTCCCTTGCTTTTTATTGATTTGATGCTTGAGCGACTTGTGAACCATTCTTACTTTTGCTACTTGGACGTGTATTATGGGTTTTTCTAGATTCCAATCTACCCTCCCAACCAAGAGAAAATCACATTTACATGCACCTATGGAACCTATGATTACCGTCGCATGCCTTTCGGTCTTTGTAACGCCCCAGCAACATTTCAACGTTGCATGATGGCTATTTTCTCTGGTTTCATTGAAAACATAATGGAAATATTCATGGATGATTTTAGCATTTATAGATATTCCTTTGATCATTGTTTGTGAAATTTTTCTAAAGTTTTGGCCCATTGCAAAAGGTTAACCTAGTACTAAACTGGGAGAAGTGCCATTTCATGGTACCATTTGGTGTAGTATTAGGCCATATTGTTTCTAATAAGGGTATTGAAGTTGATAGGGCCAAAGTGGAAGTTATTGAGAAGATGTCTACTCCTTCAGTCAAGGACATCTATAGTTTCCTTGGACATGCAGGGTTCTATAGGAGATTCATTAAAGATTTCTCCAAGATTACAAAACCATTGTGTTCCTTACTTGCAAAATATGTCGAGTTCATATTTGATGATGATTGTCATACAGCCTTCAACGAGCTCAAAGAAGCTCTTGTCTCGTCCCCAATCATCCAACCACTGGACTGGAGTGCTCCTCTCAAATTAATGTGTGATGCGAGTGACTATGTAGTAGGAGAAGTTCTTAGATAGTAGAAGGATAAGAAGCTTAATGCCATACACTATGTAAGCAAGACCTTAGATGAGGCACAAATCAACTATACAACCACTGAGAAAGAGATGCTTGCCATAGTGTACACTTTTGACAAGTTCAGACAGTATTTGGTAGGATTCAAAGTAATTGTGTATATAGATCATGCTGCAATAAAGTATTTACTTAACAAGAAAGATGACAAACCTCATCTCATCCGCAGGATATTGCTTCTTCAAGAGTTTGACCTTGACATCTGGGATAAGAAGGGGATAGAGAACAACATTGTTGATCACCTATCTAGGTTGACCACATATGTTTGAAATTCATTGCCTATTGAGGACCAATTTCCAATTGAGAAACTCTACGCTTTATCATCCACACCAGCACCATGGTTTGCTGACATTGCAAACTTTCTTGCTACAGGACAGCTGCCTCCAGACTTGACATACCAATAGAAGAAGAAGTTTTTCCATGATGCAAAGTTTTACTACTGGTACGACCCCTTGTTGTTCAAACATGGGAGTGATGGGCTCATCTAGAGGTGTGTTGCTGAAGAGGAAATTGCCACAATCATTTCAAAATGCCTTGCCTCTCCTTATGGAGATCACTTTGGAGGAGAGAAGATTGTAACAAAGATTCTCCAAGCCAGTTTCTATTGGCCAAGCTTGTTCAAAGATGTCAACCACTTTTGTCAAAGCATGTGAGAAATGCCAAAGAGTTGGAGGAATATCAAAGCGTGATGAAATGCCTCTTAACTCCATCTTGGAGATTGAGGTATCCGATGTGTGGGGAGTTGATTATATGTGACCTTTCCCATCTTCCTGTGGTTATCAATACATCTTGGTTTCTTGTGATTACATTTCTAAATGGGTTGAGGCCATTCCAACCCAAGCATCAGATGCAAAATCTGTGATCAAGCTATTCCAAAAAATCATTTTCCCCCAGTTTGGAGTTCCTAGAGTTGTGATTTCTGATGGAGGAACACACTTTGTTGAGAGGCAGTTTAACAATCTTCTATTCAAGTATGGAGTCACTCACAAGGTCTCTACACCTTACCATCCTCAAACATCTGGGTAAGTAGAAGTCTCCAATTAGCAGTTGAAAGGTATTCTAGAAAAGATTGTGTCCATCTCAAGAAAGGATTGGGCTCTCAAGATAGACAATGCATTATGGGCATACCAGACAGCCTACAAGACTACCATAGGCACAACTCCATTCAAGATAGTGTACGGTAAGTCTTGTAACCTTCCACTGGAGCTAGAACACTGTGCTCTATGGGCTATCAAGTTCCTAATCTTTGATATGAAGAAGGCCGATGAGAAATGTCCATTGTAGCTATAAGAGTTAGACGAACTCCGATTAGATGCATATGAGAATGCAAAGCTCTACAAGGAAAGAACAAAGTCTTGGCATGACAAGAGAATCCATAGAAAAAATTTCAAAGAAGGAGACCAAGTCTTGCTTTTCAACTCCAAATTAAGGTTATTCCCTAGAAAGTTGAGATCTAAGTGGTCCAGTCTATTTCTTATAATGAAGATATTTCCATATGGAGTTGTTGAATTGCAAGGCAAAGATGGAGTTTTCAAAGTCAATGGACACCGATGCAAGCTTTATGATGAAGGAGAACTAATTCCAAAAGGGGCATCTTTCTCCCTCTCTGAATTCCCATGAGAAGAAAGAAGAGTCTACTTCCGGACTTTAAATGGAAGACCTTTGTGGGAGTTATCCCCACATTTAGATAGTTGTTTTTTTTCCTTTCTAGTTGTTTAACTCTTGTCCAAAATAAACTTCATGGTGCAAGTTCTCTGAGATTCATAAAATTTCATACCCCAAATCTTTGTTGTTTTAGGTACTTAACATAACTCAGAAGATATCAAAATTCAACAAAAATTTGAAGAAACTATGATAAACACGGCGTGTTCATTACTTCCATACACCATGTGACTCAGTCAGATTTGCAGTGCTACGAGGCAGAAGAAAACATGGTGTAATTCCCACTTCACACGGTGTGTCATTCTATTTCCAAGTTTATCACCAAAAACAACAGGTTGTTTGCATTACGGTGTGCAGTGGCATTGCACGACATGTTTAGACTGCACGATATAATAAAGACACTTTACGGTGTGTGAAATATTCAAGATTTTTCAAGCTACAACAACTGGGCCAACACGGCTTGGAGGTCAGAAACACGGTGTGTGTCAACACAACATGACATAACACCATCAACACGGCGTGTTCAATTAATCGAAGAAATTCAACAGAAGTCACAAATAGTTCAACTTACGACGTGGCTTCCATTCTTACGGTGTGGCTACTTGAGCAAGTTACATCATGTTAGACCTTTCCACACGTTGTGGTGTTTGAATTTTGGAGTCCTCACGAAGGCAGTTGAACTAGACCTTACACTATGTGTCTTGATTCACACAACATAAGTTTTTTCTAGAAGAGGTTATAAACCCTAGTTTGCAAGGATTTCTCTTACACTCACACCATATGCAATCTCTTTACCTTCAACCAAGCTGACAACCGTCATTGCTTCCTTCTCCCTCGACTCACACTGCCACTAAGCACCTCCAGCAAAGCTACCCCGTAATGTGTCTCCTAGCCCTCACGCCGTGAGATCCACACTAGCAGTTGGGAAAAATGATTGCTTGTCACACTGTAAACCTCCTCCGACACACGTCGTGACCACAACGAGGCCACTAGTAGTAGACACAAGAATTTCCTTTCTACACGACATGTGAATAGAAGAAAACATGGCGTATCCATCGTCAGAGTTTCTCTAATTACCACAGTTCTTTACGGTGTGTGAATCCGTAGAACATGTCATGTTCTTCACTGTCAGGACCATTTTTCAATTGGGTCACACCAAGCTCACGGCAAAGCACCCACACACCATAGAATCTTCTTCATCAGATCGATTCCTGATCCAGTGTCTTTTCAAGCTACATGAGGAGGAGGGCGTCTACACTCTTGTTCATTCTAGAAGGGCGGTAAGCTCCCGTTTCATTGATGAGGATGAGATAGATGAGCTGGGCATTGAAGATGCACTCAAGGAATATCTTAAGCTTTTAGGTCTAAATTTCTGCATGACGGTGTCCCCACCTACCCCAGGATGGTCTATGAACTCGTGACCTCTTTTTATAGTGACTTAGAACCTAAGAAGACCGGAGAACCATTTGGCATTATTTATTTTAGGTTGCTAAACAAACCTTATCATATGCCATTTGAGCAGTTCTGTGGTTTACTCGAGTTTAATTATCTTGGGTCTATTGGGTATCCAGCTGACTTTGATGCAAATGTATTTTAGAGTCAAATTACTGAGGAGACCTCCTTTGACACCACATCAGCCCGTGCATCCAAAATTCACAACCTTCTTTTTAAAGTCTTGCATAGGGTCCTCTCTTTGTGTGTTCTTAGCAGGAAGGAGACTATGGGAGTTGTGGGAAATTGTATTGTTTCTTGTTATGGGATGCAGTTCATGAGTATGATGTCAACATGGGGTATCATTTTCTGAAGAAGATAGATAAGACTAGGAAGGAGAAGAAGGGTGATATAATGATTGGGGGTCTCATTACCAAGTTGGCCAAGGCACTAAAAATTGATCTTTCAGGCATTGAACACTTAGGGAGGAAGTTTGAGATTGATTGTGGGGTTCTCAAAACAACTACTTTGATTGGGGAGAGGGCTAAAGGTTCTTATTTCCTTCCATTCCATGGCAAAGAAGAGATCATTACTTTTCCAAATCCCGAGGTGGTGACCACAAAGAAGGAAAAGTGGAAGTATTTTGCAACTACTCAGGATGCAGGGCGGCCTTCCTCTTACAGTACACCAGGTTCTTCTACTACAGTTGAGATAGTAGAAGCTCCTCCTCCTCCTTCTACTGGGACATAGACTGAGCTCTCATGGAGGTATACGGACATGCGCCATCTCTATGGCTATGCCCAGCAGTGTTTCGATAGCCAGGACACGAGAATGACTGCATTGTAGGATCAGTACACACAACTTTAGACTCAGTACACATGTATCCAACAGTAGTACAGTGGTTTGCAGGACTCCTACACTAGTTTATAGTAGTAGTATACTGGTCTACATGACAGTTGTGGAGGTTTGCGACAGCAGTACAGAGGCTTCTCACATCAATGTAGATATGTACAACATGGTGTCTCGCATGGATGCTTGCCATTTATCTCAGGGTCATTATTGTAACATCCTTGACCTTGGTTATTGCTTAACCCTAGTAGTTTTTCTTAAGAAAGTTATTTAAAAACTTGTTCTGGTCTTTTAAAAAGTAATTAAGACTCTTTGTGAAGTTTATTTTCAAGTGAGAGCTTTATTGCAAACTAATTGAGCATTATATGATAGTCTGAGTGAAAAGTGCAATTTACCCAAGATGAGGGATTACATTGCAATATGTCACATGTTGAATGTATCCTAAGTGTTTTAAATATAATAAGAGAGAGAATGATGCTAAGTTTTGGCTTGTGGAAAGCCTAAATTCCAAGTATTGAGTGTGTTTGAACAATGCTAGTGCTTTGTGTACCAATTTTGGTACAAATTGTAATTTACCCAAAATATAGGGTTGATATGCAAATTACCACCTCTAGTGTGTCCCTACTCTCTCTATGAATCATTTAGAGGAGAGATACAGAATGAGACGCCATGATTGAACCATCTTTGAGTGATGGGACTCTTAGTGATGAAAAGACCATGGAAGTTGTATAGTTGAAATCTTTGTATGAGCTATATCGAGTTGTAGACTTAGAATGGGAGTCCCTATCAGTCAAGGGGGCATAGAGGGAGTCTCCTATCAGTTTGTGGACTCTTGGAAAATTCCATGACGACCTAAGAACCTCAGGGAGGTAATCCATGAGAAGTTAAGATGCTCCTTGCAAAAAGTGTATTGGTTTGCTTTATTTATGAGATAAAGATGAGATATCTTATCCAACAAGATAAGGAATGGTCGAGATATTATCCCTAGATTATCCTCTAGACTTTTTCTTGTCAAGATATATGTAAGAGCATGCATGGACATGTGTCAACCATGCATGTCCACGTGTCACCTAGTAGTATATGGTGAAGACACCTCTTATACATTCTCTTTCATGAACCCCAAGTATATATACTTCATCTTCCATCTACTAATGGAAGTTTACGAACTCCACAACTTTCTTTCTTGGATATATCATGAAAACCACTTAGATATCGTTCATGGTAGCTCAAGGAGCAAGGGAATCTTGAGCACCAAGCTTAAGGTAAGGCAATGGTCATCTTCAACCTTAGTTGAAGTATGATTTTGGGTTATAGTTATTCCTCTCTTTTATTCTTCACCAAGTTCTTAAACTATGGTGATTCTTTGTATATGGAGGAGTTGTGAATGAGACTTGGACCTTGAATAAGCTCATCTTCAACATTAGGATCGTGAAGCTTTGGATCTTGGAGCTTTGAAGTTGCTCATAAGGCGGGTTAGGTGTGCATGATATGTTATTAAACAAAACACTATGAGCACGATATGAGATCAAGTCATGCACCCTATGCACGATAGGAAACCAAGCATGGATTCTAAACCGATATAGCAAAACCCTAGAGGATAAGTAATCTGATAAGTTGATGTGAACCCACCTCAAAAATGATATAATGAGAAGTGTATATCTCATGGGCAATATGAGTAATACATATACACCTCTTGAGCATGATATGGGGTCATATATTCACTTTATGTACGATATGGTGTTAGGTTCATATCCTAACCCGATAAGGGTTAAAAACCTTAGATGATGATATGAAACCCAAGATGATGGGTAATCTGATATAGTGGTGAGTGATACCACATGGACGATATGATTGATATTTCATGGACGGTAGGGATAGAACCTGCTTCTACTTTGTGAACAATATGAGGTCAAATTCCTACCTCATGAACGATATGGCATACTCTATCCGATATTGTTAAAACCCTAGATGAAGAAAGGGAACCCGAGATGAATTTCCTTTGAAACCTGACATACCCTTAATATCTTGTGATGGGTTGAAGAGCAACTAGATATCTAGCTTGTTGTGTAACTATAATGATAGAACTGATCCTTGAAAGTATAAAAGGTTATGAGCTTAAGAGTTTATCTAACATAGGTAACCTGATATGATACCGAACATGCAAACCGATATGGCAATCCAAGATGGGAAACTGATATGGCAACCCAACATGGGGAACTGATATGCAAACCCAAGATGGGAAACTGATATGGCAATCCAAGATGGGAAACTGATATGGCAACCCAAGATGGGAAACCGATATGGTACCTTGTATATACTACTTAAACAACACATGATGAGGCATACATCTTATGCCCGATATGGTATACATCTAGTGCATGATATGATATCAAGAATACCATTATATCCTATATAAAGTCAAGCTTTTAGCTCATACACGATATGAGAATGACTTGAGGTGATAAGAACTAAGTGATAGCCAACCCAACATGGGTACACTATATGGAATAGGGGATACACCCTAAAACCCGATATGGTCATATGAGTACACCATGATGCTCGAGATAGATACACGATGTGGTGATAAGGTGTATCTTAAAACCGATATGGTAGCATACACTCTATGATGCCCGATATGGTAGGAATATTTTCAATCCAATATATTTGACTGAGTGACATATAATGTGTGTTGAAATTAAATGCAACATTAAGGTGCAATAAATTAATGCAATTGCATAGTTGTAACTAAGTTCTCTCAATATCCTAGTAGGGGATGAAAGAGAATCTAAGATTCAGATGATACTCATATAATGAGTATATAATGATACTCCTGGTATGAAAGGAGTATGAACTAGGGTTAACCTTTTATTATGTGACTTTGAAAGTCTAAGTCGTTATTAAAGGTAAATCTTAAATGAAGGGTGATGTTATGCACTTGAAAACCTAATCGATTAGATTGAGAAATCCTAACCCTAATAATGGGAAGGATGCATTTCTCATATATCGCATAGTGATGATGTTAATTTGAAATACTATTTGGTTGAAATAAGCAATCCTAACCCTAATATTGGGAAGGATGTACTTCTCTTAAATTGCATAGTGATGTCATATATTGTTAGAATTTTAATCATGAAGTGCAAATTATTTAAGAATCGCAAGATGATGAACATAGCCAGGTATAAGCTATGATGTTTTTTATGGTACAGATTTAAATGAGCCATGTTAAATATCTGTACAACAAGTATAATGATTATACAGTCTGATATCTTAAAAGATAATTGTTGCCTAGTGAGAGGTGACAAGATATTTAATGAACCATGTGAGCTATGTGAAATATTTGTACAACAAATGTGTTGAATACCTTGGTATGAGGACCTAGAGGTAATAATTACTTGTTACAGAGGTGAAAATTCTTAGTGATGTTCTAAGGGTTTGAATACCCAGATCCAGTAATCATGATGATGATGATGTGAAAGGATAAGTGTTCCCAGTATTATGATAAGGGACTGAGATCTTGAGTGTTATACATTCAAAGCGTTCTAGAGATCTTAAAAGTACTACATCTTTCTTTATAGCATCTGTTATAATTCATGTTTGAAACTTGGTTGATGCTAAAAGAATATTGTAATGTACCTAATTAATCAAGTTAAATCTCATCATGTAGTGCCCTGACCATAGATCCATTCAGCGTCAGAAATTGATGATGGTGAAATGAGTTTAACTCAGAGAGAATATTTTTGAATATGCGGGGGTGAAGGATGAAGTATATCCAAATGTCCCAATGAAGAATCGATGTCACACCTTCCTTATTTATCACAGGATGATGTAAATATTTCAACCAAATAAGAAATTGATGTGTAAATCCATCTTCATTTCTAAGTGGTATTGGGATTGAAGTATAAAATATTCCGAACAGGTGAGGAATTGATGTATAATCTTCCTTAAAGAGAGTACATGCTACACAATAACTCTATAGTGAAGATGCCGCTATACCCCGACATGCTATTTGCAGATGACATAAGATGTCCTACCAACATAAGACACGAGATGTCCTGCTAAATCTAAGTGGTCTCATACTAACTGAGACAGGTGAGGTCTTGATAGCCAACTCTGCCATTGACCTTGTATGGTACCTATTTTGACTTACTAGTGGTCGGTTGGAGCATGAACGGTATACTTCATCTCCTCAGGGCATAAGTGTGATTGTAATATGTAATCATCCATGTAGTGTATTTGCTTAAGGATCAAATATGGAATGATATTGGTTGATGTACACTCCTCTTCTACATCTTAGTTGAATAGATGTTATTCATGTTTCTTTATATTTCCTTATATAGTGAATAGATGAATTATTGCTCTACCATAGATAGATGAATTATTTTTCAAAGAAATGATTACTCTATTCTGCTTATAAAAGTGATTAATCTTGCTTATTAATACAAAAGAACCTCTGCTAAGTTTTATATTGCTTAACCTTGATAATAATATTGTCGGTGGAGAGTTATATCTCTCACTGGGAAAATTGTCTCACCCCGTGGGATCCAAAATTTTTATGTTGTCGTGCACGAGGAGGTAGAGACCTTACTGCAGAAGGAGAACAACAGTTGGGATAGCAATAATGGCTCAGGTTGAGTGTATTGTCTATCGTGTCTTGTAGATAGAAGGCATATCACTACTAAAAATTGGGCCATTATTCACGGGAGAGTCATGTCACACACCCCTCTCTACAGGCCCTTAGAAATAGGGACGGTTGTGGGTCTGGCCCTCACAAATGGTTTGTGAAGAGAACTCACGTGACAAATACCAGTGGCCCTCAAGAATACAATTGTCACGGACCAACTGACCCTCAAGAATGTTATATTGAGGGACTATTTAGCCTTCATAAATACATTTTTTAGGGACTATTTAGCCTTCATAAATACATTTTTGAGGGACTATTTAGTTCTCATAAATACATTTTTGAGGGACTTGATGGTCCTGGAGAATATATTTTTGAAGGATAATGCCTTCATTAATATTATTTTTTAGGGGCTATGTGGTCGTCATCAATGCAATTTTGATGGTCAATCTGGACCTTCATCAATATATTTATGAGGGACTACTGTAAATGATTTTGTTATTGATTATTGAATGATTTATTAAATGATAATTAATTGTTACTATAGTGAATATCAAATTTTAAATGAAAACTTTGTATACATAACCTCAAGCAAAATTTTTATACTAATTCACATGACATCATAAGAAGATTCAACACCAAAATGACACATAAAAATGTTAAATCACCTCAAACCAAATTTTGTTATTGAAGCAAAATATTATCCATACATTGCGCGCTCAACGTTGATATAAATAAAGAGTACATATGGTTCAAAATTTTGAGATTGATGACAATGAACATATCATGCTAGAAACTCTTAAGATCTATAATGTCTCCATATTCCTTCAAATGGTGTGCTGCTCTTCATCAATGCCATGCCTCATACGGTTAGGTACTTGAATATTCTTCTCCTAAAAATGACAAATCATTATATTAATAGAATTTAAAGTTTATACATAAATCATAGTACAACAAACAACTTACCCTTATATTTCGGTTTTGGTCTACTCCAAGGTGCATTGTCTGTCAAAATCCATCATTAAAAGTAATTCTACCCTATCAATATAAATACCAAAAGGAATCAGAGTGAGTGCGAAGTAGAGATAAATGTAAGTGAACAACTGCCTCAGCAGGCTATCGGACCACACAACCAGACTCGACCATCTCTATAAAAGTAAGAGGGGAGCACAGAGGATCAACCAACACATCAGCCATCATCAAAGGACTCGACCAACACAGTAGAGCCAACAACTCAGGCACAAAATAGCAGAACAAGCCGACCAACATATACTGCAGATCATCAACACTTCGAAAGAATCACAATGGCAGCACCTACCCTGCCCCAGCCGTCAACAACCAGCAACACTCAAGACTACACAACACAAAGCAAAGAGAGCATAGCCACCAACGCCAGGCAGCCAGAAACCAAAGGAACAAAAGAAACAAGAACCAACTATAGATCCCTGCCATTCCAGCCCAGATCTGAACCAGCAACAAACAACTAGGAAAGAGGTCAACAACAGCTTCAAGACAGCATAAAAACAGAACAGAACCAGCCATCGTAAGAAAAAATAAAACCTTTCATGATCATTGACTAAACTTGGTGCCGGATAAAATTGAATTAATAAATTACTGCTGGTCGTTTCTAGTGAAAAACATGCCATCCAACAGAAAAACAATATGCAACTAAAAGGTCTGGAGATGAATGTCCCTATACCATTCTAATTGTAAAGAATGATGCAGCTTGTAGATAACATAATCAACACGCCTAAGATTTAGAGCTCATCTAAATATCCCTCAGAATATGTCGTTCTTGAACTCGTTTAGCAAGCCAACATATTGATCAAGAAGATCACAATGATCTATTACACTGAAAATTGGCTGACCTGCTAGAATATACCTAAATCATTTTAATAGTAATGAAACATGCAGCTTGTAGATAGCATTATCAACATGCCTACGTTTTAGAATCATTTTAAAAATCCATCAGAATATCTTTTTTTGAGCTACTTTTCGCAAGCAAAAGAAAGATCAAGATGATAGAATGGCTTAAGATTTAGTAGTAAGGATATTCGTGAAATTCCAAACTGAAGTCATCCTAGATACTAGTATGTCATTTGAAAGTAGTAATATTCTCCCATTTTCATCTGAATCAAACGAGCTGAAGAAAGCACTTTGCTTCAATCCAGTTGCTACACAAATTGATGCTTGAACTCATGCGAGATAGAAAACAACATAACCAACATTGGTTATGTTAATACCCTACTAATGCATATTTAAGTCAGTGACAAATTCAAGTATTAATACCCTACTAATTGGAAATGACATAACCAACACTGGTTGTAAACATGAATTGTACAACAAAACTCTATAAAAACATAAACATAAAATTTGAACTCTATAAAGTCCATTCACACAAAACAACTAAAAACTTAAAAAATACAAACTGTAATCTGAAACTCTGGATGTCTTGTGACAAATTCAAATATGTCACAGGTAGGAAAAACATATACAATACTGAATATATATTAAACACATGAAAAATGTAAAGCCTTTAGTTTTTTTTTAAATCATGTCATTCAGATCACTAGAAGTTTAATCAAGCACGTATTGAATACCTGATTTAAACGCTGATTTCTTGGTGTGAAAGACACCGATGAAGATGTGCTTGGTGTGTTCTGCATTTGAGGATGACTTTGTCGATTATTACCAGAAGAAGGGCACCAACTTTCAACTGCAGCCTTTAATAAAGTGTACATGTTAATATTCTTATGTGTATGAATATTGAAAATAATCTATAGCTGTTATGAGGTACATGTGGCTGAAATCTTAGTGGATGTCCATTGCCTTGTATGGAAAGCCTACCTACTCCATTCTCCCTTGAATTGCCTTGTATGGAAAGCCTGCCTACTCCATTCTCCCTTGAATTGCCTTGTATGGAAAGCATGCCTACTCCAGTCTCCCTTGAATTTCTTGAATTGATTTGTCTAGAAAGTCTTCCTAAGCCATCCCCGCTTGAATTATTTTGCCTGGGAAACATGCCTACATCTGCACCATTACTTGTATTATCTTTTATGTGAAAAGAACCCACATCCGACCTATTTGTGCCACTTTGCATGTGTAAGACACTTGTAGTATTCTGATTGGGGTATTCAGCTACACAATCAACATTAATACTGCCATCCTATAACAAATACATCAACAATGTCAAAAAAAAATTATATATTACATTGACATAGACAAGTGAATCTGAGTTACCTGTGATTGATTATACCAAGTCATTAATTGGGAGACGGAGTTCTTCAATCCATTTAATATTTCTTCAAGTTCCTTAAGTTTATCCTGAAATAGAAAACAAATTACAAACATCGATCTAATAGACTAGTTATAACTAATAGTTCAAGTTTAGTTATAGTCCAACATACATCCTTTGCATTGCTTTCCTCAAGAAGCATTTCATATCTTATACGGGCAGCTTTTCCCCTATGTCCTATCTCTTTGTGCCCAATTCTAACACCTCGGATCCTAGCCTTTTTTGAAGGATTTAAAACTTGCAAATAAGCAGCACGTGTTAGATTATCAACACTTCTGGGATCTATTTCTTCTTGGTTTACTACTTGGTTTTCCATGATATCAGAGATTTCAAGCTGTAATTAGAAAGCATCATAAAAGGAAAGCGTAAATTGAGATATCTAAGCATATGTAGCTATGTAGACATCATAGGAAATCAAATATCCATTTTCTAACCACTTGTGGGCTTTTGTCGTAAACTTTTTCCAAAAATTTGTTAAGAGGCACAACGGGTTGATCTTCACTGACCTACACATGATAGATAACATAATAATTGTCCATGTTATATGTTCAACTCCTACTAAGAAAGACAAGTGTCCATTATTAATACCATTTTTGCCCGATAACAACTCCATGGCTTTGATCCTGTGGTATGATCCATCACTTTTTTTGCTCTGTTTGCCTTGTTGATCTCGGAAATTTTCTAAACCATAAGAAACATATAATTAGAAAAAGTAGATAGGTATACATGCAAGTTATATGAAACCATTGTACCTTAGACTTCTCGGTTCCCCATTCTTTAACAAGATTTTTAAACTGGTCCATATCTATGGAAGCATTTTTCTCAACTTTCTTCATCATCAATTCTGGTTCAATCTTGTACTTTTCATAGTAATCTTTCTTTACACGTGCCCTCCACACTAATATCCCTTTGCTAATGTGTTCATCAATGTGATTCCATGCATTAGGGTGACTGCCTAAATCGAAGTATTTCTACAAAAACATAGAAAATATTACTTTAGATATAACAATCATACAATTTGTTGGTCTTTTTATGAAAAAGATTACCTCAATAATTGATTTTCTATCTGCAAAAGCTTGTTCTGGTTGTTCATTCCACTTCAAGTCTAGATGCCATATGTGTGGTTTCCTTGCTAGCATATGACAATAACGATTCAATTTGGCACCATTCTCCCCAATAGCATTTCCTTCATAATCCCATTAGACCTTATGACGTGGTTGCCCTTGCTTAGGAAGTAGGCTTTGCTCACTTGCAGGCCCACATCCATACTTCCTATTCTCCTATTCATCCCCAACATTTTCTTCAGCTGTTACATCATTTTCAATATTGTTGGACAGTAGAGTAGGTTCATCCTCACAATTTTCTACAATTGTGGATGGAGGGACAGCAATAGGTTGCAACTCCTGTGTGTTGTTACAACTAGATCTAGTGATTCTTCTTCCTGTCATCCTTCAACTAACAAGAAAAAAAATTAGATTATTAGTGCAGAAATGTCAGTAACAAAAGTAGTAGCTACATTTGAAAAACAAATAAATTGCGGAGAATATGAGACACCAACATATGAATATTCAGCATTTGAAAAACATATAACTTGTAGAGTACCTTGGTTTCATATCCCAAAAAAGAATAATGATGTCCTACTTGCTGGTATATGAAACAAGACTAAATAAATTGCAAAGAAAATTCCATATAGTAACAGTTTGCCAAAAAATGCAATAGAACATATTCCGCAAGTAAATTATTCTAGACTTGCAAACAAAATATCCCTCGGTGTCACTCGTCGTCCAAGACACATCACTAGTTACATGTGATGAAAACCGACAGATTAATGAACTAAACATTAGCCCCATCATTCTTTTTTTTATTTCTATCAACAAAAGATCCCTCGGTGTCACTCCTCGTCCAAGACACATCACTAGTTACACCACCATCAATAGCTTCAGATTGTAAACCAGTCAAACAATTCTCAATAAGAGGTACTTCATAATAATCTTTAGGAGGATGCTTTAGCACTGTGCACCAATCATCAGCATTAGGATCCTTCACATAAATGCATTGCAATGCTTGAGAAGCCAGGATAAACGGTTCCTCCTTTTTTTATCCTTGAAGTGTTGATTTCTATGAACCCATATTCATCAATTCGCAACCCGTTAGAAGTGCTTTCATCATACCAAGAACATCTGAACAACGGAACTTTGATTCCTGGACCATAAGTTAGCTCAATAACCTCCTCTAAGTAGCCATAGTATGTGACTTCAGCATTTATAGGATTTCGATCTCTACCACTTGAATAACTTGAAGTGTCAGTACACAAATACACTCCACTATTTTGTGTAATACATGTACTTTCAATGTGCTTTGAACGGAAACGATATCCATTGACCGAAAATCCTTCATAAGACATTCCCTCAGCACAAGGGCCTTGGGATAACCATCTCAAATCATCACTAATACTGTTCGGCCTAATCTCTCGCATTTGCATTACCTTCATAAAAAAAGTAAAACATTAATGTAATCTACACTAACTTGAACATTAAGAGTGACAAAAATATTTATGTTTGAGACTTACATGCTCTTTCAACCACTTAGAAAACTCCTTTGCATGTTTTGTTTCTAGGGTCCGTGGGGCAATGTTGGGTTCCATATCTTGAAGAATACACATGTGTTCACTGCTTTATAAGAAATGTCTAAATTAATGTACAACAAATATACAAATATCAGCAAGAATTTTAGGACGTAATTAAATCTTACCTTCTATAAACATCCAATTCCTCTTTATTGAAAAGGACATAACGATGGGCTTGTTCCAAAGTGTGGATGTCGAAATTTCTTGACACTCCAACTCTAATTGGAGATCCATCAACATTATGAGGAGTGTGGTTCAGTTTTGTCTCAAAATTATGCAAGTACCTAGCACAAAATGTCAAACTTTCTTCGGCTAAATAGCCACTAGCAATACAACCAGCCGGTTTAGCTTTGTTTCTTACATACTTCTTCAATTTCTTCAAGTATCTCTCTATTGGGTACATCCACCTAGTTCGGACAGATCCGTCTTGTCTGGCTTCATAAGCTAAATGAATGGGCAAATGAATCATGATGGTGAAGAAAGAAGGAGGGAATATTCTCTCCAACTGGCAAAGAGTGACAGCAAATTCTTGTTCCAATTTTTTGAATTCCTCCACATCAATAATGTTAGAGAAAAGCTTGTTGAAAAATGAGCACAAATTAGCAATAGGCTTGTACACATCTAAGCTTATGCAATGTCTCAAGGCAACAGGTAGAAGTTGATGCATAAGAACATGGCAATCATGACTTTTCAGCCCAACAAGTTTTCTATCAGATTTGCTTACACACCTAGATATGTTAGAAGAATAGCCATCATGAACTTTCAACTTTTCTAACACAAACAGGAACTTATCTTTCTGCGCATTAGTCATGGTGTAAGATGTTGGAGGCAAGTAATAGCGGTCACCTGCATCTACTGGCCATAAATCTCTTCGAATGTGCATTTTCTTCATATCTTGACGAGCTTGTAAGTTGTCTTTACTTTTCTTAGAATCACCCAATAATGTGTTTAAAATATTCTCGCACACATTCTTTTCTATGTGCATCACATCCAGATTGTGTCTAACAGATAAATACTTCCAATAAGGTAGCTGAAAAAAGATGCTTATCTTATTCCAACCAGGAGGTAATGGTTGAATTTGATCTCCAAGCCTCATGCGCTTATTCATTTTTCCAAATGTGATTTTTTCATATCCATCAAATTGCCTCAGTATATCTTCTCCAGATAGTGGCTTAGGTGGAATTCGAAAATCTTTTTCACCATCAAAATTTTTCCTATCACGTCTATATGGATGATTCATTGGAACAAAATGTCGATGGAAACCATAGCATTGTTTTTCCCATACTGTAACCATTTTGATACAGTCTCCACATTACAACAAGGACATCCCAAATCTTTCTTACCTTTAGTGCTCCAACCAGATAAGTCACCATATGCTGGGAAATCATTAATGGTCCATAAAATCATTGCCCGCATAGTGAAGTTCCTTTTGTTATATGCATCATAAACATTGACTCCAAGCTCCCAAAGTAGTTGCAACTCCTCAATTAATGGCTCCAAGTATACATCAAGGTCATTGCCAACCATATGTGGACCTGGGATTAATAGGGACATCATAATAAATTGTTCTTTCATAAGAAGCCAAGGCGGAAGATTGAGAGGTGTCACCAACACAGGCCAGATGCTATGTGATGCACTCATATTGCCAAATGCATTAAATCCATCTGTTGCTAATGCCAATCTAATATTGCGTGGTTTAACAACAAAGTCTGGATACCTGGCATCAATAGACAACCATTCTGGTGTGTCTGAAGGATGATGAATACGACCATCCTTGCCTTTTACTTCTGATGGCCAAATCATATCTTTAGCAATAGATGAAGACATATAGAGCCTCTCTAACCGAGGTATCAAAGGCAAGTGATACGTGAACTTAGCAGCTACCTTCTTTCCCCTTGTTTTGTATTGCTTTTCATTCCATCTTGAAGCACCACAAGTATCACAATTTTCTTTTGAAGCAGCATCTTTGCGAAAAAGCATGCAATTATTTGTACATATGTCTATAGTAGAATGATCAAGTCGTAAATCCTTCACGGTCGCATTTGCTTCATAGTAAGTCTTCGGGAATAGACAATTTTCTTCTGGAAATCCTGAAATAATCAACTGTAACAACTTTGTGAAAGAATCATTGGACCATCCAGATTCCTCCTTCAGAAATAGCAAGGAAACCAAATACGATAGCTTAGAATGACTTATGCAACCTCTATAGAGTGGTTGATCTGCCTCTTTTAGTAGCTTGTAAAATCTTTGTGCATCTACATTTGTAGGTTCCTCTGTAGCTTCAGTAGAGTGGTCATTTGTTGTGTCACCCATACCAAACAAATCCTCCAGCATCTGATGCATATTGTTGGTGCTAGGCATGTTTGGTGCCACAACAGGATTGCTCCTACCAATCACCTCCCCATGAAATGTCCAAACATCATAGCTATGCACAAATCCTTTTTGTAGTACATGTGAGAATACCTCCTCCTCTGTTTTAAGGTATCTGTTCAAACATACCTTGCAAGGACATATTAATTTCCCCTGTCTAGTTGGTCTCTGATGGATAAGAGCAAACTCAATGAACTTTCGTAACCCTGCCTTGAATACATCACTTCGCACTCTGTTCCCAATATACATCCAACTCCGATCTATTAGAAAATCCATCTACATGAAGGAAAATATATAATAAGTTAAGCACAGCTGTTTGAGATATTAGGAAACAGATGTTAGGAAAATATAAGAAGAGATCAGGAAGCTTTAACAAATACATGCAAACAACAACAGCTGTTTGAGATGTAGTCATGTAGGAGAAAGAATAAGTAAGAAAAAGTAGAAGAAAACTTGCAAATAGAAGTGGTACTAGTAGTCTAGGTTTGAGTAAGAATCTGAATTTTTGATATGAGTAACAAGGAAATAGCAATAAGAGGGGACATAGAAGTAACAAAAATTTAGATGCAATAGAAGGAACAGGAAATGAAGGAGAAATTGCAAAAAAAGAAAAGAAAAGAAGCTAGAATAGGAGACACAAGAGGAAATAGAAAAAAAAATCAAAGAAATAGTAGTATAAAAGGACTGATTTTTTTGCAACAATTGCAGCAAAAGGGGGTCGAATATACAACATGAAAAGGAAAAAGAGAAAAGGGGATGGAAGGGAGAAGACATACATGAAGTCTATCAATATACAAGAAGCAAAAAAAGAGGCAGAAGAAACTTTTGTTGATCACTAAACATTCTTCATATGCATCCCCAGAGTTGAGCTTCAAAAGAACAAGAAAAATCCTTCAAGAACTGCAGTAGCATAGGTACCCATCCATCCCAAACAGAGAGACTATATAACAGGGCCAAGAGACAATCCAATCACAAAATCTTCAAGAAAATAGATCATCAAGACATCACTTCATATCACAAGATCACCAAAAGGATTCAGAAAGTAGACCCAGCATCTCCCTTAGCAACAACAACCTGATCTTAGACAAGACAGTATACCTTAAATATTTTATATCATGAGTCCAATCTTCATGACAGGGGAATCCTATCAGTGAATTTACACTCAACAGCCTTACCCCGATGAAATCAGCTACATGGCAATTAAAGAATAAATGAATGATAAATTCATTAGAACTTCTACACAGCAAACATATAGAAGTATAGAAAAACCCTCTTTTTTTAGGTTGTTCATCACCGAGATGTTGTTTCTAGCAATCTTTCGTAATAAGATTTTAAATTCATATGTATGATCATCTGAATTAAATACCAAGAAAGTTGACCATAGATATCAATATTTTAGATAGAATCCTTAAGAAGGTATTTCTCATGGATCAATTTGATCCATAGACTACCTTTCTTTGAAGCTACTATCTAGATATTTAAGATCATAGCAACCTTACAAACGTCTTTGACTTTTTTTATAGACATGCCACCTTCATCCTTTACCTTGGTTACATCATCCCACTTAATAAGATGGATATCATTCTTGCCTTCACACTATCCCCACGAGAAATTTATAATAGTTATTTCCACTTCATCACAGATAGAAGTAGGAAGTGAAAAGGAACAGGACCATAAATTTTGATTGGCAGACATAGTAGAATTACAAAGTTCTAGTCTCCAATGGAAACTGAAATGATATGTAAATAAGTTTGGTATCTTTAAAAATCAAATGATGGGCATAGAAGCACTAAAGCATGGGCAGAAATAATGATGGTAACTTCTGGTTCACTTGTATGATATGTATCATTATAAGTTAGTAGCATACCATCTTTGTGCACACTTAGCATCAATAGAATGTCTGTCATGCCCATGGAAAGCTTTAGACATGCATTCAACAAAAGGAGTCTTTGAAAACAACATTTGTTAAAACAACATTTGTATATTTTTCTTAGTAATGTGGGTTCCTCCTTGTTCCCTTTATTGTTAAAACAACATTTGTATATTTGTCTTTTTTCCTTTACCCCATCCATCTAAAATACCCTTTCTTCAACATGTGGTTGTGATGCAGGCCCTAAAAGCCAATAACTATGGTAATGATCCTCTGCTAACTGCAGCTCTGTACCTGGAGATTAATTAAAGGTCGACTCCACAGGGCTCCCATGGGACACATCCATTCCTAATATAATAGTTGGCTCTTAGGAGATCTTTGGCATGGATGGAAGATGCTCAGTTGTGGTGAACTTCTCTGATATTCAGGATCTCATTCGCTGTGGAAACATTAAGTGTGTTGTCAGTAAAAAAAATTTATGTATTTCATTTAACTAATTTAAACGAAATACATTAAAAGAGTTTACTTACAACGCCCTTCATGTTTCCACAGCGAATGAGATCCTAAATAAGCCTGCAGAGAAGTTCACCACAGCTGAGCATCCTCCATCCATGCCAGAGATCTCCAAAGTGCCAACTATTATATCAGGAATGGATGTATCCCATGGGAGCCCTGGGCAGTCAGCCTTTAATTAATCTCCAAGTACAGAGCTGCACTTAGCAGAGGATCATTACTATAGTTATTGGCTTTTAGGGCCTGCATCACAACCACATGTTACAGAAAGGGTATTATTTTAGATGGAGGGGGTAAAGGAAAAAAGACATATATACAAATGTTGTTTTAACAATTAAGGGAACAAGGAGGAACCCACATTACTAAGAACACCCATTCTTTCTTGACGCTTCTGCCTAGACTTCCGAAATGTTGACAATGACTTAGTGTGCCTCTGCAAAATGCAAAAACACCAGGCTATATTATACTTAGTACCAAAAAAAAAACATTAAAAAACAACGCAGTGAGAAAACAGAACAACACTCGTACAAGTGACCATAAATAGTAGTAAGAAGAAATCTTTTATCCCCAGTAGTGATTCTAGTATGTATTAATTTATCATATTAAAAAAGCTTTTCAACAGAGCATTAGATACCATTCCACAAAACAAAAACTCTCCCAATACCATGACTAGTGTGATGAGAAATCCACTATAACTACCCAAATTTATTGGATAAACAATTGCTAAGTTATCAAACTTATTGGATAAAGTAGCATTGTTATCCTCAGTTGACCCCTTTCTCCCTCTACCTCTGGACGTATTCTTCTTATTACATTTTAGAAACTCAAAGGAAGGTTCTAAGTTATTTTTCTCAACAGAGTTGGGAGTGGTAACAAGGTTAACCACTCCCCCTTCAAAAGATGGATGAGACTTAGATAAAATGTGTGAAGTATCCACAAAAGAATCCTAGAACTCTTGTTGATACTCTATAGAGTGTCCACATGAGAATGAAAATACATGAAAAATCAAGTGAACCCCCATGACAATATTATTTCCATGAGAGTCAACTATCTAAACCATGTTGGCATGGAGGAAGATAAAAATATAATCCCATGTTGGTGATTCCATCATACATGTTTGACAAGATCTTTCCTAAGAAAATTGACTATGGGAAAAGAAAAGCCAACAATGTTGAGTTAGAAGAGAAGAATGTAACTCCCCAAGCTTTGCCTCACTTGAGAAGCAAGTTAATGCAGCCACCAAAGCAATCTACAATTTTCACCCAATAAGAAATGTGTTTATAGGAATGGGTTTAAATGTAAGGGTTTTTAATCAGAATGATGCTTTGGTAACCTCTAGAACTGCTCTTCAAAAGAAAGGTCATTTCAGCACAACAGTTTACAAGCAATCATCTTGATCATCACTGGATCACTAGACTAAAAAACACCAGATAGAAGCTCTACTTCATCTTCTGAACATAAGGACAAGTAGGAAACTCCAAAAAAGGGAGACGGAACCCCCTTAGAAAAGAAGCACTTTTAACTTAGTATGGAAACTCCAACATTGTAGAACACATACAACCATCTTGATCACCACTACATCAATAAACCAGTAACATCAGATGGAACCCTTCTTCATCTTTAGAAAATAAGCACAAGCATAGAAATTCCAGAAAAAAGAACACATGGCTCGTTTAGTAAAGAAGCACTTTTATCTCATTATGGATAATAGACTATAGCACACTCACATTGACTAACCATTCCTCAAAAATCACCTTATTTCTATACCACCAGATATAGTAAGGGATACATATAATAGATTTAAAGGAGGTATTGCTTATTTCCTTCATACTGTCTTCAAAGAAACCTAGGAATATTATTAATACATTTATTATCAACTATTTTGGCTCTGACCCATATATATGTGTGTCATGAGAACACTTATTCAAATAGAATAGAACAGAGTAGCAAAATTAAACATACATGCACACATGTGTATTGCTTTGAACCAAGCTTGAGCCTCAACAATTATATATAAGTAATATTTGATTAAGTATGACTTGGATTACATGGTAGGTATTATACATAAATTCGAGTTTGTACAATTAATAGATATTGTACATATTCGAGAAAGACAATATTCAATCAAATACTATATCTACTCAATCACATCAGTAAATTATTCTTTTCTTATTGACAATACACAAAGGTGTATGATATGAGGATGCTATACTATAGATGCATAGCCTAGGAATTTATGTACATCACAACTTTGATTCCCTTCCATTTAGTTATGGTAGCTACTCCCAAGGAGCTATTTCCTCGCTTCCAAATATTGAACACGCCCCTGACTACTCTCTATTACTGTTGTATGACCATCTCCATGCAACTGAGGATAGTCAAAGTTTTTCAACATTGTGATATGTTTCTTATACGTGTGAACGTTAACCCTTAGGGGAGGGGGAGATAACTCATATGAATACTAGATGGTTAGTATTTTTACTAAGTAAACCCAGCTAATCCTATGCAGATCACATTAGGGGGAGATGAGGCGGACACATGAGGTATGAACTGGAAGCCCATTGGAGGAAGAACCAATCTTGGATATCAGGGGTCGAAGTGGGGGCTAGTGCTCTCCCAAATGAGAAAATGAGAAAAAGATACGAACCTAGAGAGGATTCTAGTGGCCGAAGAAGCAAGCTGCATAGCAGAAACGACCAATGGCCGAGCAGGGCGATCGGCGGCAATCAAGCACGGTGACTGCGTAGCAGCAACGACCAATGCGGAGGGCAGCAACCGTCAATGGCGGAGGGAAGCAACCATCAACGGCGGCAAGGAGTTATGAAGGATGAGCCCAATGCGAAGGATGAACGGAAGCAACCGAGCAGGGCGATTGGCGTCAAGGATGACCCAATGCGGAGGAACCGATGAGAGAATCGGGAGAGGGAGGGTTCAGTGGAGGAGTGCGGAGGAACCGATGAGAGAATCGGGAGGGGGAGGGTTCAGTGGAGGGGTGCGAAGGAAATGAGGGGGAAAGGAGCACCCGCCGGGACTGGGTGATTTTTTTCATGAATTTTGATAGACGAATCAGTGTTTTAGAATGGAGGGAAGGATTATGAGATGGAGGGAACATTTGGCATGGAGTTTTTGAGGGGGTGATTCGTCAGAAATGTATTTGTGAGGGACCAATGTTCACATAAAATGCCTAACGATGTCAAGAACACGGTTGAGGGATTTGGTCCCATATTTGAAGGATGAGCCCTCACAAATGGACATCATTATTTACGATTTTTGGTTCCTCACAAATGTTCTTCAACAAAAGCCAAATTGTTTGTAGTGTATGTGTCATCTCTGTATTCTCAGGTCCTTCAAGTCAGTACGTAATAGTTTCATGAACGATCTAAGATTTTGCCTTGTGTGCCTCAAGGTTTTATGTTGCTTCAGTATATGTTTTGACAAAGAAACTGTTATATGTTGTCCTCAAGATGAGATGAAATAGTGTATGTACTATGTGAACCATGATATATATAAGTATTGGATCTCTCAATAAGCATTTCCTGGCAATGGATCTCCTTGTAAAATGGTTTAAATTCTTAGTGATTTTTGTTAATCTGTTGTTTATGGTAATTCCACAATTATTTACTGGTGATGGCTTGATTTGTTTCGGGTCATCTCAAAGTTTTGGTATCAGAGTTTAAGGTTTGTTGAGTCTATAGAAACATAGGACTAAGGTGTTGAGTTTGTTTTAGTGTCCTCCAGTATGTCTTATAGTGACTTCTTCTTATGCATAAGATAGAGTAAAGCTTAAGGATGTCTGGAGAACATGAGGAACACATTGTTGAAAGCAAAGTTGTTGCACCAGGAGAAGGTTCAAGGGATCAGGCGAGAGAATAATGACTACCTGAGAATCCCCATGTTGATCCAACTATGATAGAGAACCCTACTTTTAATGCTCTCATTGGACTATTTATGATAGCATTGAGGCGTATCGAGGATCAGATACAAGCAATACAACCTAGATTACCAGTTCCCAATGATGCAATTTTGGGCTCTAGTAGGATTTCTAATCAACATAGTTATAATGGAGTAGTGGAAAATGTCGAAGGAATTAGGTTACAAAATGGAAATAAAGTTTGCTACAGGTGTAGGCAACCAGGACATTTTATAAAGGATTGTCTAGAAAGGGATAATGAGGTAGGAATTAAGAAAAGATCTGTCCCAACTAGGGAACAGATGCCTAGAAGTTCTAAAAAGGGGAAGTTTTTGGTGCCACCAATGCAACAAATGTCTAATGCACTAGGGCAGTGGCTACCAAGAAGGGGCAAAGTACCTAATGTTCCACCAGTTAGAACTCTTAATGTAGCTTCTACATCAGTAACAAGGCCGACAAGACCAGAGTGAATAGGACATGTTATGATTGTGGACAAGTTGGGCATATTAGACCCCCTTATCTGAGAAGAAGGAAGGGAATGACCCAACCACCGAGGTAAAATCAACAAGACTCTCAAAGGCAATGATGTAGCAGTGGCACATGAGGACATGGACACACGTCCCGAGCAGGTTCATCTGCACCAAACGATAGATCATGATGTTGGAAATAGGCAACAATGAGATTCTATGTAAAGAATCAGCCTGAGATAGTAATCGGTCCATGAATTGAGACAGGTCAAATGAAATTGTATCATTCTGATATGTCATTTCATGATTTTATCTGTTAAGTATGAGAAAGTAGTTATTTTTGAGCTTCCTTTGATTAGTCCTATGAGGACATAAGGAAGATGTGAACTTATATCCTTCTCAGTAATCTTTAAAATGCTTTATAAATTCTTTTATCTGTTTGAAAGAGGATGAGGTGTAAAGTGATGCCTGGAGAAAATCTAGGGATGCTAAGTCTTATGAGTTGGATGATATGAAAAGTAAGTAATATGATATTAAACAAGGTGCATACTACCTAATCTCAGTACTTGTATACCCTGGCCAGGTATTCAATTATTGAAGGTAAGGTAAGTATGGGACTCTTAGATAGTTATCTTTCTGATTACTCTGATCAAGTAGTCATTTTGAGACAATCTAAAGAGAATAGTGAAAATGAAAATATGGCATGGATATTTCTATCCCATCCTAACTGCAATGAAATAGAAACTAAGTTTATCTCAAACCAGTCTGTGTGAATGAGGAAGTAAAAAGTACAATCCTCATGATAAGAGAAAGGGAACAAGGGAGATGATCCCTACCCAATAAAGAATGTGTGAAATAAAGATCTTTCCTATTATGTGGAATAGATAAAGTCAGAAAATGACTCATGAATAGTTGAAAGTTCATGCAATAATCAAGGAAGATGATAATCTTCTTTCTTTGGTAAACAACCCTGGGTGATGATGGGGTGATAAGAGGAATATGTTTCCATATGTTCTTTCCTTATAGGGACATGATAATTAAGTGAGTCTTATGACACTTTATGTGCATGAGTTGGAAGTGTTCTTTTGATGGATACTTAGAAAAGTATCAGTTCATCTTGAACTTTGGTTCCAAGATAAAGATGTGTGCAATAAGTAATGTCCCAAGATGAAAGAAAGGTTTTATTATATGTTTGTCTTTGATAATAACAATAGGGAGATGGATATGATGAGGATATAATGTGTTTTTGGCACAAGTAATAGATACTAAGGTAAGGAATCCTAGTATCCAAGAACTTTCAATGGTGTAAGAAAATAAGAACATGACTCCTGATAAGATGAATCATGTTTGGTTACCTAGAAGGGCCAACTTTGAGATAACTATAGTATGGATACCATATGTTAGGGGTTTATGCTCTGCATAAACATAACATTGATAAGGGCGTATCTGTAACATCCTCATTTTCATAGCTAAAGTAAGCTTTTAATGTGGGGTATTCTAGTAAAGACATGTCAAGGGATGCAATGAACGTAGCCATGGCTAGGTATGTAATTAAGTTCAAAAAAATGTGTAATACAAGCCATATGATCAACCAATACACACATAATGGATTAAATGTGTATGACTATAGTCAGTTGTATATGAATATAAATGAATTATTCCTATGAACAATAATGTGACGAATATGTAATATGATCAATCCAGTTCATGGCTTGTGCCATAGACCTAGCTTAGGTCTTCATGTTATATAACTAAAGAAATATTGATCACATATGTCATGCATGAGCTTCAGTTGAGAAATTATATTTTTCGAAGACTTATTTTCATGATTTGGAATACAATCAAGCTCATGGACCCTTTGAAATACTAAGGGATGGGCCATGTGCCCTAGAGCCCAGTTCCAGCCCTTTTAGACCAATTAAGTTCTACAAAAAGGTCCTTGGGGTACAAATTGAGAATTAAGTATTTATGGTCATAATAAATGCTCAAAATATTTTTAGTAGAATAATAATTAGAGTATAAGATGCTGGGAGAAATTTCAGATGATTTTGATGTATATAGTGGCCTAGGTAATTAAATTAGTAATTATAATATTTTTATTTAAAAGACATGTTTGGAGTGTTTGTATAGCTAGTTTTTACTTCAAATTTTGCTCATGTGAAGTTGATGATAATATAGTAATAATCCCAAAATTTGAAGTCAAACTGAGCTACAAAATGGGTTGTATAAATATTTCTTATATTTGGACTTTTATCAAAAAGAAGAAGAAAAAGAAAATAAAAATGGGGGGGGGGGCGACCCAGTCCTCGCGGACTGAGAGCCGCACCCCTGTTTTCGGACCCAAACAGAGTCCCCCAAGCGGCGGATTCTTGCCCAAGATTCGGGGGGCAAGAGTTTATAAAAGTTGCGTTTTCTAGTACGCGAGGGTTAGACGAACCTAGATCTAGGTTTTTCGCAGAGCATGAGTAGAAGAGGGGGGATCCATAGCTAAGAAGAAGACCAGAAGGGGCGGCGGCCGCAGTATGGTTGTGGTTTGGGGATCTTCAGCCTCGTCCACCCAAGGCATAGAGAGGGCGCCGTCCATGGAGTATTGACCAAGCCGGAGTTGGGCATGGTTTCTCGCACGAGTTTGTGGCCAGAGGAGGGAGCTTGACCTCGCCGGAGGTCTTGGGCATAGCAGTACTCTGTTTTGCTGCTTACGCACGCAAGAACAGGGATCGGGAGGTATGCGCCGGCCCTAAGGCTTGAGATGCGCCTGAGATGGGGGCCGCCATATCAAATCTTCACGGCCAAGATTGGCCAAGGTTAGGTAAGCTTCAAAAATTCATATCTTGAGATTGGGAAGTCGGATTTTAGCAAACAATATATGTACAGAAAGCTCATGATGAGTACTATCACATAAAAATACTTCCAGATTATGATTTTGATACTTGTTATTTATTAAAAATAGTGTATTCAAAACTATATGATTTTGATATTTTGTCAATTAAAAATAGTAAACGCCTTTAGAAATTTATACAAATTTTACTAAATGTGTATTTTGATATGTTTAACATTAATTCAGACCCTGATCTTTCATATATAAAGTTTTATTGTTGTTTTTGATATAAACCCTAATAAGGGTATTTTGGGTATTTCACCCATGATATGATTTTTTTTAGATGACCTAATATTTTATACATGATCTTACTACACTGTGTGATTACTCTTCCAGAGATTTGATGGATTTTCTTGTGTTATCATATTTGTATTAAGATTTGGACCTGAGTGACCATTATGTGAGGGTAATAGATGATTATCTTGACAATAAGTGGTATATGTATGGCTAATTAGGTCTAATATTATTAGCATGCTGGTATTATATTTTGATTTCCTAACCAAGTCAGTAAGTTTTCTAATATGTGACTATGTTTGGTAAGTATTCTCATTATATGAAGTATATGTTCATATTAGTGCATAAGACGATTTATGTTGAGTATAAATATTATAGTAACTACATAATAAGAGTTTATTTTATTTCAACACCAATATTTTATGGTGATTTCAGATTAAAGTTATGTTTAGTCTAAATAAGAACCCTAAGTTGGTATATATAATTAGGAGGATGGGGTTTTGAGATTTAGAAATAGAAAGAGGGAACATGTGCTTGGACTTATAAAACTTTGATTATATCCAGGTGATTAAGATTTGGAACAAGAAATCAAGACTAAGTTAAGGACATCATCATCACAAGAGGTAAGTGGTTCATGCCCATGAGTATTTATGTTTATCAAATCAAGTACATTTACATGCTTCTTAGATAAGACCTTCATGTCCTACATTCTGAGTTAAATATGTAAGAAATATTTTATGTGCTTATGATTGTAGAAATTCATATGCTCAATACCCTTAAGTAGTGATGTGTCATGGAATGATTCTAGATCATGAAGTTAAGTTCATAAGAAGGATAAGAAAATATAGTTCTACCATATCTCTTAAATATAGATGTAACCATGTATTGAGATTTCAAATAGGGACATGTCATCAAGGTTTCTTATATATGTAGTGATCTAAGAGATTAAGAAGTAAAATAGATTCTTTAATAAGGTTGATGTTTAAAAGTTAAGTATTATGTGAGAATATGGTTGTTGCACATGGTAGACCATGGCCCAATTTCTAGGATAAATGTACTAGTGGCATTAAAGATGTTGTAACATGAGTTTGTGATGATATTATCAAATTATGAGATATTAAGTCATGATTGAGTTGCACGATGAGAATCTATATGATTTCTACCTTAAGGTTTAAGATTTAAGTTCATACAAATGTTTTGAGATCAGACTTAATGAGATTAAATTGAGTATGATTAAGATGCAAGTTAAGATTTTCTAAGGTTTCTATTCTATGGTTATGATTTTAAGACTTAAGTCCATTAAGATCAGATTTTGATGAGGTTTTAACAGAGAATGAGTTATCTTGCCAAGAATCAGAAATCATACTTTAGCTATACACATTACTTAATTTACTTTTGTATATTTAGTATTTCTATACTCATTTCAGGCCTTGTCTCATAAGACATTAGACTCATGTATGATATAATTGGTATAATGAAGTAATCTTACCAAATCAGAGTTTTAGAATAAAGTTTACCTAGATAAAGAGATACATGATTAAATCCAATAATGAATTCAGTTTAGAACTCAAGAATAAGAGATTTAGATTTAGTCTTAGACTACTCACTGTGTGAGTAGCCAGATGTTGAATAAAGGTACATGATATGCGTTATAGACCCAATCTCAAATATGTTGTAATTTGAGATACATATCCAAATTCTATAATAGATTATGTTCATATTTTAAAGAGCAGAGATTCATATTTAGATTTCAGATTCAGAATTTAGTACATGTTTAGTACTCAGTTTCAGATAAGTTCAGATTCAGTATTTAGTAAAGATAGATGTAAGATAATTAATTTGAAACATTCACATAATGCATTATATAATAAGTCCTCACCAGAGAGTCCCGGGACGATTCAAAGGGCGCGTTGCGCCAGACACTGCGGGTGTCACAGAGGGCATGTTATGCCAACAGAGGGTGCGTTGCACCATAGAGGACACTTCGGTGTCAACAGAGGGCACGTTGTGCCAACAGAGGGTGCGTTGCACCATAGAGGACACTTCAGTGTCACAGAGGAGGACTTATTGTATAATGGTGGCCACAAATAGATAAAAATCGTAAGTAAAAGATACTTTAGATTAGATCATGTATGTAATCTCATCCATGAGTGTGATGAGAGGAATTCAGATGAGATAAGTATGACCTAGACACTTTGGCGTAGGTCATGAGACCCATGATATAGGTCTCCAGAAAAGATAGAGTAGAAAGATAAGAGTTAAAGAAGTCGAGAGATATTATGTTTTCAGATTTTAATCAGCTTTTGCTATCAGTTTTATAATGTCCAATAATATTTTGTAACCTTGTTAGCTCTTCAGTAATGTACATTTTAGAATACTCATGCCACTTACTCTAACGACTGTTTTTCCCAATGCATGGCTGGGGACGCAATGTCCGCAGGGTTTGGAGCAGCGGAAGATTTAAAGAATAAGAAAAAGTGTAGCAGGTTTTCAAGCTTGCCTAGTGGGGTGCCATCTACCGAGACGATCCAAAGTTTAGATATCTTCTTTTATGCATGGTCTTGTTATCACAATATATTAGATGACTTGTTTCCTTTGTCAAAACTATGTATGAATCAATTTTTCTTAAATGCAAAGTGTTTCATTTGCTTTAATTGCAATGACTATCATGTTTGTGACACTCCCAGATGAAAAAAAAAATTACTGCTTCCGCTCATGTGTTATGAAAATCTGGGTGTTACAATATGGTATCAGAGCAATTTGGTAAATGGCCACTAGGAAAACATGATTCTCATAGTCACCCTACAGTAGAGAGGTAATGTAAGGGTTTAGGGATAGATTCCAAAAGAAGAATACCATAACCTAGAGTGATTAGGAGACTTAAGGTCAGAATAGATAGATATCTTAGAGGCAGAAGTCAACCTAGTTTAGATCTAAAGTAGCAACCTAAACCTAGCTAATGAGATAACCTCTTCATTCTCAATGGTTATGGCTAGCCAATTGAGGATTGAAGAGGGATGTCTTACGCAGTAGACCTTTTATGCATCTCTCATTTCTTACTGGTCCATGTGGTATGGGACACATGTATCAGTGGGTGAGTGAGAGATAGCATCTCAGGATCCCACATCTCTAGGTATGTGCCTGATCACCACATATCTAGGAATGTAGGATTTACCTGAAGGACCTTAGAATAGACAATCATGTGCATATAATGTTAGAAATTCATGACAAGGTTGAGCTAGATGCCCTAAGTATAGAGCCAAGTTTAGTTTCATAAACCCTATATATTAGTTGAGAAATAGACTAAGGTGATAAATAATGCTCACATAAATATTTTATGAAATACATTAAATATCTCTCTTCATGCAAAATTTTGAACATAAGTGTACTTTCATATGTTAATCATCAATAAATCAAGAGGTAAGCGGAACCCTAAGGTGGGTAGTAGCCTAGAAAATTTCGAGGACGAAATTTATTTCAAGGTGGGTAGAATTGTAACATCCTCATTTTCATAGCTAAAGTAAGCTTTTAATGTGGGGTATTCTAGTAAAGACATGTCAAGGGATGCAATGAACGTAACCATGGCTAGGTATGTAATTAAGTTCAAAAAAATGTGTAATACAAGCCATATGATCAACCAATACACACATAATGGATTAAATGTGTATGACTATAGTCAGTTGTATATGAATATAAATGAATTATTCCTATGAACAATAATGTGACGAATATGTAATATGATCAATCCAGTTCATGGCTTGTGCCATAGACCTAGCTTAGGTCTTCATGTTATATAACTAAAGAAATATTGATCACATATGTCATGCATGAGCTTCAGTTGAGAAATTATATTTTTCGAAGACTTATTTTCATGATTTGGAATACAATCAAGCTCATGGACCCTTTGAAATACTAAGGGATGGGCCATGTGCCCTAGAGCCCAGTTCCAGCCCTTTTAGACCAATTAAGTTCTACAAAAAGGTCCTTGGGGTACAAATTGAGAATTAAGTATTTATGGTCATAATAAATGCTCAAAATATTTTTAGTAGAATAATAATTAGAGTATAAGATGCTGGGAGAAATTTCATATGATTTTGATGTATATAGTGGCCTAGGTAATTAAATTAGTAATTATTATATTTTTATTTAAAAGACATGTTTGGAGTGTTTGTATAGCTAGTTTTTACTTCAAATCTTGCTCATGTGAAGTTGATGATAATATAGTAATTATCCCAAAATTTGAAGTCAAACTGAGCTACAAAATGGGTTGTATAAATATTTCTTATATTTGGACTTTTATCAAAAAGAAGAAGAAAAAGAAAATAAAAATGGGGGGGCGACCCAGTCCTCGTGGACTGAGAGCCGCACCCCTGTTTTCGGACCCAAACAGAGTCCCCCAAGCGGCGGATTCTTGCCCAAGATTCGGGGGGCAAGAGTTTATAAAAGTTGCGTTTTCTAGTCCGCGAGGGTTAGACGAACCTAGATCTAGGTTTTTCGCGGAGCATGAGCAGAAGAGGGGGGATCCATAGCTAAGAAGAAGACCAGAAGGGGCGGCGGCCGCAGTATGGTTGTGGTTTGGGGATCTTCAGCCTCGTCCACCCAAGGCATAGAGAGGGCGCCGTCCATGGAGTATTGACCAAGCCGGAGTTGGGCATGGTTTCTCGCACGAGTTTGTGGCCAGAGGAGGGAGCTTGACCTCGCCGGAGGTCTTGGGCATAGCAGTACTCTATTTTGCTGCTTACGCACGCAAGAACAGGGATCGGGAGGTATGCGCCGGCCCTAAGGCTTGAGATGCGCCTGAGATGGGGGCCGCCAGATCAAATCTTCATGGCCAAGATTGGCCAAGGTTAGGTAAGCTTCAAAAATTCATATCTTGAGATTGGGAAGTCGGATTTTAGCAAACAAGATACGTACAGAAAGCTCATGATGAGTACTATCACATAAAAATACTTCCAGATTATGATTTTGATACTTGTTATTTATTAAAAATAGTGTATTCAAAACTATATGATTTTGATATTTTGTCAATTAAAAATAGTAAACGCCTTTAGAAATTTATACAAATTTTACTAAATGTGTATTTTGATATGTTTAACATTAATTCAGACCCTGATCTTTCATATATAAATTTTTATTGTTGTTTTTGATATAAACCCTAATAAGGGTATTTTGGGTATTTCACCCATGATATGATTTTTTTTAGATGACCTAATATTTTATACATGATCTTACTACACTGTGTGATTACTCTTCTAGAGATTTGATGGATTTTCTTGTGTTATCATATTTGTATTAAGATTTGGACCTGAGTGACCATTATGTGAGGGTAATAGATGATTATCTTGACAATAAGTGGTATATGTATGGCTAATTAGGTCTAATATTATTAGCATGCTGGTATTATATTTTGATTTCCTAACCAAGTCAGTAAGTTTTCTAATATGTGACTATGTTTGGTAAGTATTCTCATTATATGAAGTATATGTTCATATTAGTGCATAAGACGATTTATGTTGAGTATAAATATTATAGTAACTACATAATAAGAGTTTATTTTATTTCAACACCAATATTTTATGGTGATTTCAGATTAAAGTTATGTTTAGTCTAAATAAGAACCCTAAGTTGGTATATATAATTAGGAGGATGGGGTTTTGAGATTTAGAAATAGAAAGAGGGAACATGTGCTTGGACTTATAAAACTTTAATTATATCCAGGTGATTAAGATTTGGAACAAGAAATCAAGACTAAGTTAAGGACATCATCATCACAAGAGGTAAGTGGTTCATGCCCATGAGTATTTATGTTTATCAAATCAAGTACATTTACATGCTTCTTAGATAAGACCTTCATGTCCTACATTCTGAGTTAAATATGTAAGAAATATTTTATGTGCTTATGATTGTAGAAATTCATATGCTCAATACCCTTAAGTAGTGATGTGTCATGGAATGATTCTAGATCATGAAGTTAAGTTCATAAGAAGGATAAGAAAATATAGTTCTACCATATCTCTTAAATATAGATGTAACCATGTATTGAGATTTCAAATAGGGACATGTCATCAAGGTTTCTTATATATGTAGTGATCTAAGAGATTAAGAAGTAAAATAGATTCTTTAATAAGGTTGATGTTTAAAAGTTAAGTATTATGTGAGAATATGGTTGTTGCACATGGTAGACCATGGCCCAATTTCTAGGATAAATGTACTAGTGGCATTAAAGATGTTGTAACATGAGTTTGTGATGATATTATCAAATTATGAGATATTAAGTCATGATTGAGTTGCACGATGAGAATCTATATGATTTCTACCTTAAGGTTTAAGATTTAAGTTCATACAAATGTTTTGAGATCAGACTTAATGAGATTAAATTGAGTATGATTAAGATGCAAGTTAAGATTTTCTAAGGTTTCTATTCTATGGTTATGATTTTAAGACTTAAGTCCATTAAGATCAGATTTTGATGAGGTTTTAACAGAGAATGAGTTATCTTGCCAAGAATCAGAAATCATACTTTAGCTATACACATTACTTAATTTACTTTTGTATATTTAGTATTTCTATACTCATTTCAGGCCTTGTCTCATAAGACATTAGACTCATGTATGATATAATTGGTATAATGAAGTAATCTTACCAAATCAGAGTTTTAGAATAAAGTTTACCTAGATAAAGAGATACATGATTAAATCCAATAATGAATTCAGTTTAGAACTCAAGAATAAGAGATTTAGATTTAGTCTTAGACTACTCACTGTGTGAGTAGCCAGATGTTGAATAAAGGTACATGATATGCGTTATAGACCCAATCTCAAATATGTTGTAATTTGAGATACATATCCAAATTCTATAATAGATTATGTTCATATTTTAAAGAGCAGAGATTCATATTTAGATTTCAGATTCAGAATTTAGTACATGTTTAGTACTCAGTTTCAGATAAGTTCAGATTCAGTATTTAGTAAAGATAGATGTAAGATAATTAATTTGAAACATTCACATAATGCATTATATAATAAGTCCTCACCAGAGAGTCCCGGGACGATTCAGAGGGCGCGTTGCGCCAGACACTGCGGGTGTCACAGAGGGCATGTTATGCCAACAGAGGGTGCGTTGCACCATAGAGGACACTTCGGTGTCAACAGAGGGCACGTTGTGCCAACAGAGGGTGCGTTGCACCATAGAGGACACTTCAGTGTCACAGAGGAGGACTTATTGTATAATGGTGGCCACAAATAGATAAAAATCGTAAGTAAAAGATACTTTAGATTAGAGCATGTATGTAATCTCATCCATGAGTGTGATGAGAGGAATTCAGATGAGATAAGTATGACCTAGACACTTTGGCGTAGGTCATGAGACCCATGATATAGGTCTCCAGAAAAGATAGAGTAGAAAGATAAGAGTTAAAGAAGTCAAGAGATATTATGTTTTCAGATTTTAATCAGCTTTTGCTATCAGTTTTATAATGTCCAATAATATTTTGTAACCTTGTTAGCTCTTCAGTAATGTACATTTTAGAATACTCATGCCACTTACTCTAACGACTGTTTTTCCCAATGCATGGCTGGGGACGCGATGTCCGCAGGGTTTGGAGCAGCGGAAGATTTAAAGAATAAGAAAAAGTGTAGCAGGTTTTCAAGCTTGCCTAGTGGGGTGCCATCTACCGAGACGATCCAGAGTTTAGATATCTTCTTTTATGCATGGTCTTGTTATCACAATATATTAGATGACTTGTTTCCTTTGTCAAAACTATGTATGAATCAATTTTTCTTAAATGCAAAGTGTTTCATTTGCTTTAATTGCAATGACTATCATGTTTGTGACACTCCCAGATGAAAAAAAAAATTACTGCTTCCGCTCATGTGTTATGAAAATCTGGGTGTTACAGTATCAATTGAAGGAAAAATTATAGAATCATTTTGGGAAAAAGCTTATCAAGCTAAAAAACTCCCTCTATGAATCATTTGGAGGAGATAGAAATAAGGAGACGCCATGATTGAGCCATCTTTGAGTGATGGTACTCTTAGTGATGAAAAGACAATGGAAGTTGTATAGTTGAAATCTTTGTATGAGCTATATTGAGTTGTAGACTTAGAATGGGAGTCCCTATCGGCCAAGGGGCCATAGAGGGATTCTCCTATCGGTTTGTGGACTCTTGAAAAAGGCCATGATGACCTAAGCACCTCAGGGAGGTAATCCATGATGAGTTAAGATGCTCCTTGCAAAAAGTGTATTGGTTTGCTTTATTTATGAGATAAAGATGAGATATCTTATCCAACAAGATAAGGAATGGTCGAGATATTATCCCTAGATTATCCTCTAGACTTTTGCATGTCAAGATAAATATAAGATCATGAATGGACATGTGTCAACCATGCATGGCCACATGTCACCTAGTAGCATATGGTGAAGACACCTCTTATACATTCTCTTTCATGAACCCCAAATATATATACTTCACCTTCCATCTACTAATGGACGTTTAAGAACCCCACAACTTTCTTTCTTGGAGATATCGTGCAAACTACTTAGATATCATGCATAGTAGCTCAAGGATCAAGGGAAGCTCGAGCACCAAGCTTAAGGTAAGGTCATGGTTATCTTCAACCTTGGTTTAAGTATGATTTCGGGTTATAGTTATTCCTCTCTTTTCTTCTTTACCAAGTTCTTAAACTATGGTGATTCTTTGTATATGGAGGATTTGTGAACGAGCCTTGGACCTAGGATAAGCTCATCTTCAACCTTAGGAACGTTAAGCTTTGGATCTTGGAGCTTTGCAGTTGTTCATAAGGTGGGTTATATAACTTGAATGCAACTATGTTATTATTCACCTTCAATATTGTTGAACTTGTTGATCTATTTTCAATTTCGAATATCTTCGATAAATTAATGATCCTTTGAGTTTCAAAAGTAACTTAGGATTGTTGTCCATGAACTAGAACAGTGAGAATAAGAATCTAGAGGTTGATTATGATGACATCATCAAGGTCCAACCCAATATGGGTTGAAGCGCCTCTAACCTGATATGAAGAAGTAAATACACCATTAACTCAATATGGTGATGGGTAGGTACCTCTTGCACGTTATGATCATGAAGTGCACACCTTGTGCATGATATGTTGTTAAACAAAACACTACATGCACGATATGAGATCAAGTCATGCACCCTATTCACGATAGGAAACCAAGCATGAACTTTAAACCGATATAGCAAAACCCTAGAGGATAAGTAATCTGATAGGTTGTTGTGAACCCACCTCAAAAATGATATAATGAGAAGTGTATATCTCATGGGCAATATGAGTAATACATATACACCTCATGAGCATGATATGGGGTCATATATTCACTTTATGCACGATATGGTGTTAGGTTTGTATCCTAACCCGATAAGGGTTGAAAACCTTAGATGATGATATGAAACCCAAGATGATGGGTAACCCGATATAGTGGTGAGTGATACCACATGGACGAAATGATTGATATTTCATGGATGATAGGGATAGCACCTGCTTCTACATTGTGAAAAATATGAGGTCAAATTCCTACCTCATGAACGATATGGCATACTCTATCTGATATGGTTAAAACCCTAGATGAAGAAAGTGAACCCGAGATGAATTGCCTTTGAAACCTGACATACCCCTAATATCTTGTGATGGGTTGAAGATAAACTAGGTATCTAACTTGTCATGTAACTATAATGATAGAACTTATCCTTGAAAGTATAAAAGGTTATGAGCTTCAGGGTTTATCTAACATAGGTAACCCGATATGATACCCAACATGCAAACTGATATGGCAATCCAAGATGGGAAACCGATATGGAAACCCAAGATGGGGAACCAATATGGCAACCCAAGATGGGAAACCGATATGGCAATCCAAGATGGGAAACCGATATGGCAACCCAAGATGGGAAACTGATATGGTACCTTGTATATACTACTTAAACGATACATTATGAGGCATACATCCTATGCCCAATATGGTATACATCTAGTGCACGATATGATATCAAGAATACCATTATATCTGATATAAAGTCAAGCATCTAGCTCATACATGATATGAGAATGACTTGAGGTGATAAGAACTAAGTGATATCCAACCCAACATGGGTACACGATATGGAATAGGGGATACACCCTAAAACCCAATATGGTCATATGAGTACTCCATGATGCCCGAGATAGATACATGATGTGGTGATAAGGTGTATCTTAAAACCGATATGGTAGCATACACTCTATGATGCCTGATATGGTAGGAATATTTTCAATCCAATATATTTGATTAAGTAACATATAATGTGTGTTGAAATTAAATGCAACATTAAGGTGCAATAAATTAATGCAATTGGATAGTTGTAACTAAGTGCTCTCAATATCCTAGTAGCGTATGAAAGAGAATCTAAGATTCAGATGATACTCATATAATGATTATATAATGATACTCCTGGTATGAAAGGAGTATGAATTAGGGTTAACATTTTATTATGTGACTTTGAAACTCTAAGTGATTATTAAAGGTAAATCTTAAATGAAGGGTGATGTTATGCACTTGAAAACCTAATCGATTAGATTGAGAAATCCTAACCCTAATAATGGGAAGGATGCATTTCTCATATATCACATAGTGATGATGTGAATTTGAAATCCTATTTGGTTGAAATAAGCAATCCTAACCCTAATAATGGGAAGGATGTACTTCTCTTGAATTGCATAGTGATTTCATATATTGTTAGAGTTTTTATCATGAAATGAAAACTATTTAAGAATCATGATATGATGAGCATAGACAAGTATAAGCTATGATGTTTTATATGGTACAGATTTAAATGAGCCTTGTGAGCCATGTTAAATATATGTACAACAAGTATAATGATTATACAATCTGATATCTTAAAAGATAATTGCTACCTAGTGAGAGGTGACAAGATATTTAATGAACCATGTGAGCTATCTAAAATATTTGTACAACAAATGTGTTGAATACCTTGGTCTAAGGACCTAGAGGTAATAGTTACATGTTATGGAGGTAACAATGCTTAGTGATGATCTAAGGGTTTGAATACCCAGATCCAGTAATCATGATGATGATGATGTGAAATGATAAGAGTTCCCAGTATTGTGATAAGGGACTGAGATCTCGAGTGTTATACATTCAAAGTGTTCCAAAGATCTTAAAAGTAATACACCTTTCTTTATAGCATCTATTATAATTCATGTTTGAAACTTGGTTGATGCTACAAGAATATTGTAATGTACCTAATTAATGTAGTTAAATCTCATCATGTAGTGCCCTGACCATAGATCCATTCAGTGTCAGAAATTGCTGATGGTGAAACGAGTTTAACTTGGAGAGTATATTTTTGAATATGTGGGGGTGAAAGAAGAAGTATATCCAAATGTCCCAATGAAGAATCGATGTCACACCTTCCTTATTTATCACGGGATGATGTAAATATTCCGACTAAATAAGAAATTGATGTGTAAATCCTTCTTCAATTCTAAGTGGCATCGGGATTGAAGTATAAAATCTCCCGAACATGTGAGGAATTGATGTATAATCTTCCTTAATCTTATAATTCGGGAAAGCTAAGTGGTCTTCTCCCATATAGAGTACATTCTATGCCGTAACTCTATAGAAAAGATGTTGCTATACACTGGCATGCTATTTGCAGATGACACAAGATGTCCTACCAGCAGCTGACATGAGATGTCCTGCTAAATCTAAGTGGTCTCGTACTGACCGAGACATGTGAGGTCTTGACAGTCGGCTCTGCCATTGACCTTGTATGGTACCGATTTTGACTTACTAGTGGTCGGTTGGAGCATGAACAGTATACTTCATCTCTTCAGGGCATAAGTGTGATTGTAATATGTAATCAGCCGTGTGGCATATTTACTTAAGGATCAAATATAGAAAGACATTGGTTGATGTACACTCCTCTTATACATATTAGTTTAATAGATGTTATTCATGTTTATTTATATTTCCTTGTATAGTGAATAGATGAATTATTGCTCTACCATAGATAGATGCATTATTTTTCTGAGAAATGATTACTTTGTTCTGCTTATAACAGTGATTAATCATGCTTATTGATACAAAAGAACCTCTGCTCAATTTTATACTGCTTAACATTGATAATAATATAGTCAGAGGAGAGTTATATCTCTCGCTGGGACAATTGTCCCCCCCAGGATCCACAATTTTTAGGTGGATGTGCACGAGGAGGTAGAGACCTTACTGTAGAAGGGGAACAATAGCTGGGACAGCGGTAACAGCTTAGGTTGAGTGTAATGTTTGTCATGTCTTGTAGATAGAAGTCCTATGTGTTGTCTCTGTATTCTCAGGTCCTTGGAGTCAGTACATAATGGTTTCATGAACGATCTGAGATTTTGGCTTGTGTGCCTCGAGGTTTTATGTTGCTTCAGTATATGTTTTGACAAAGAAACTATTATATGTTGTCCTCAAGATGAGATGAAACAGTTTATGTACTATGTGAACCATGATATATATAAGTTTTGGATCTCTGGTAATGGATCTCCTTGTAAAATAGTTTTAATTCTTAGTGATTTTTGTTAATCTGTTGTTTATGGTAATTCTGCAATTATTTACTGGTGATGGCTTGATTTGTTTCGGGTCATCATAAAGTTTTGGTATCAGATCTTAAGATTCGCTGAGTCTATAGAGACATAGGACTAAGGTGTTGAGTCTATTCTAGTATCCTCTAGTATGTCTTATAGTGACTTCTTCTTATGCAAAAGATAGAGTAAAGCTTAAGGATGTCTGGAGAACACGAGGAACACATTGTTGAAAGAAATGTTGTTCCACCAGGAGAAGGTGCAAGGGATCAGGCGAGAGAAGAAAGAATGCTTGAGAATCCCCATGTTGATCCAACTGTGATAGAGAACCTTGCTTTTAATGCTCTCACTATACCGGTTATGACATCATTGAGGCATATCGAGGATCAGATACAAGCAACACAATCTAGATTAACAGTTCCCAATGATGAAATTTTGGGCTCTAGCAGGATTTCTGATCAACATAGTTATAATGGTGCAGTGGAAAATGTTGAAGGAATTAGGTTACGACACGGAAACAAAGTTTGCTACAGGTGTAGGCAACCATGACATTTTATAAAGGATTGTCCAAAAAGGGATAATGAGGTAGGAATTAAGAAAAGATCTATCCCAACTAGGGAACATATGCCTAGAATTTCTAAAAAGGGGAAGTTTTTGGTGCCACCAATGCAACAAATGTCTAATGCACCAGGTAAGTGGCTACCAAGAAGGGGAAAAGTACCTAATGTTCCACCAGTTAAAACTCTTTATGTAGCTTCAACATCGGTAACAAGGCCAACAAGACCAGAATGTGTGAATAGGACATGTTATGATTATGGACAAGTTGGGCATATTAGACCTTCTTGTCCGAGAAGATGGAAGGGAATGACCCAACCACTGAGGTAGAGTCTACAAGACTCTCAAAGGAAATGATTTATCAGTGGCATGTGAGGATGTGGACAGGCGTCCCGAGAAGGTCCATCTGCACCAAACGATAGATCGTGACGTTGGAAATAGCAATAATGAGATTCTATGTAAAGAATTAGCCTAAGACAGTAATCAATCCACAAATTGAGATAGGTCAGATGAAATTGTGTAATTATGATATGTAATTTCATGGTTTTATATGTTAAGTATGAGAAAGTAATTATTGTTGATCTTCCTTTGATTAGTCCTATGAGGACATCTGGAAGATGAGAACTTATATCCTGCTCAGTAATCTTTAAAATGATTTATAATTTCTTTTATTTGTGTGAAATAGGATGAGGTGTAAAGTGATGCCTAGAGAAAATCCTTTAGGAAGCTTACCTATTATGGACATGAATGATTTGATCCTTAAACCATGTTTCCTATTTCCTTTAGGAAGCTTACCTATTGTTCCATTATTCAGCTTCCAGGAAAAAGGTGGATAATCCCATTACTTAATTACTTAGATCACCTACATGGCTTAGTTAATCTTGGATTTTCGTACATAATCATATACACACACACATGCACACACACACGCACACAAACATATATATATATATATATATATATATATATATATATATATATATATATATATATATATTTTATATATATATTTATATATATATATATATTTATATATATTATCCATCATATAAAATTATCATGATCATTTCGCATGTGCTCAAAATACTCACCTTCCAATCTTATATCCCAGGGGCTCATATATACGCTCTGACTACCCAATTGGGCTGAAAAGTGTCTGTAAGGCCCATGAATCCTATCTTGGGCCTCGGAATGATTCCATGAGTTTGAACACACTCCCAATTACCAAATTAAGGCTTTGGTAATCATTGCATTTTATATTAGCCTCATATGAACACATAAGCTCAAAAGCACACTATTTCTTAAATTGATCATTTAATCTAATTCTAGGGTTTGAAATTATCAACCAAGATCCCTCAATTCTCTTTCTTATTATTTGAACCCTAATTTCATTTAGGCTTGAAATATATAAATCTCAAGGATGTAACAGTTATGGTAGATCACCTTACCAAGGATACCATTACTAGTAGGACATAATTGGTTGAGCGATATATATGAGAGAGTTAGTTCGACTACATGGTGACCCGAGTTCAAATATTTTTGAGCATGGCCTTAAGTTCACTTCCATGTTGTGGAAGGCAGCGCATGAAGAACTCGATACTAGATTGATGCTTGGCATAAGGTAGCACCCCGTGACTGATGGATATTCAAGAAAGGATGATCCAGACTTTAGAAGGTCTGATGAGAGCATATCTTCTCGTTTGGGGTGGATCATGGGAGCAGTACCTGCCCCTAGCTAAGTTTGTTTGTTATAACAGTTACCAAAGCCAGTATCAGGATGTATGAAGCTCTTTATGGGAGGTTGTGTCGATCAGCACTTTACTAGGATGATGTCGGCAAGAGGACCTTGTGGAGGTCAGAGAAACCACAGTGTATGTTGATGAAGTCTCTTTAATCAGGCAATGGTTGTAGAAAGACCAGGATCGACAGGATTCGTGTGCTGATGCGAAGCGAACTGACTTTTAGTTCATTGTGGGTGAGCATGTGTTGTTGAAAATCTGACCCCTCCAAGCTATAGCTAAGAATAGAGGAAAGTTGAGCCTCTAATACATGGGCTTGTTTGAGATTTTAGAACAGATTGGTGGAGCTACTTTTGTTTATCCTTACCCCTCAGGATAATATGATGCATGATGTGTTCCATGTGTCCAATCTAGAGTACTGTGTGAGGTACCCGAGCCATGTGCTGAGCATTGAACCTACTGAACTCTGATGGAGGCTAACTTACCCTAGTCACCTATGAGGGTATGAGATACCAAGGTGAGAGAGCTCAGGAGTAAAGGATAGAAATGATAAAGGTTCTTTGGAGGCACCATGGAGAGGATGAAGCCGCATGAGAGCTGATGATGGACATGGTAAAGTCTTATCATGATTAGTTTGTATGTTTGGTGGAATTTTGAGGGCAAAATTCCTATAAGAAGGGAAGGATGTTACAAACCCAATTTTTGATCTTATATGGTTTCAAATGCAATTTCTCCAATAAAATGTATATGATTATGAAAATTGTATGATTTATGTGTAATGAATGAATTTCTTTGATAATATTTCCTTTAAAGATATGATTTCGTGGACTCTATTGACTTAGTGAGTCTGATATGATAAAAATGATAGAAAATTGAAAGAAATCTAATAATACATAAAAAGGAAAAGGAAATTAAGATAATGCTGAGAATTATGTGGAATTCTCTAGAAAGTTGAATGTATAACCTTCATAGATTAGGTTTCAAATCCACTTGGTTAATAATGGTAAAAGGAATCCAAATAAAGGAAATAGAAGGGAAAGAGAGAGAAAATATGAATAAAACATGCCTTTTTAAGTGATAACATGTATATAAATAAAAGTCTCTCATACTTTTGAATTTGAGTCCCAAACTTGTTACACAAGTAGTTTAAGTCATTATAGACTTTCCTTTAAAATTTGGGATCAAACGGCCAAGATCTTTAGGAGATATGAATTTTTTAAGTTTTTCTAAAGATAAGAGGATAACATTTAATGTCATGATTTCTGACTCAAATAAGATTATCTTTTAATTTGATGTGCGTGATGGAGACATGATGAATGTAGTTTCATCATTTATTTTTGCATCATTTAGGATAATTAATTAAGAGTTTCTTGGTAATTTTAGTTTAATTAGAAAACTAAATGCAATTTCATCCTCTGGATATTCCTAGTCTGAATTCTTTTGAAATTTCTTTCAATTTTCAGAAATTATTGAAGCATTTAACTAAAGATAAGAAAAGATAGGAGGCTTTTCAGATTTCCTGTAGAGTTTGATATACCACATACCAAACAGTCATAATTCTCACATACAAATTCCAAATTTATAGTTTAGATATGTTTTGAAAAGATAATTTCACTTCCTACAGGAAAAATATATTTCTCAGTGACTTTGACAGCCATTTGACTGTCCAACTAACTGATGAAAGTACTTATTAGTTTTTCAACAGTGCCTGATTTAAGTATATACTCTGCACCAAAATGGTCATAACTCTCACATCCCAAGGTGAAATTTAATGTGAAAATATGCGATGGAAAGAGAATTTAATTTTCTAAAGGAAAAACATATATTTTATGGCGCACTTAAAGTCTTTTTGACAGAAGAAATTCGATCAAAACTTCTGTGATGCGAATTTACAGCAAAGAGAGTTTGAATTCAAATGGTTAAAAGAAGGCAATTAATAATTTTCTTTAGTGCCTATTGAAGAAAGTGAATATTCACTTGACCAAGTCTTGCAACAAATATCATTCATTTCCTTTCCCTCACTCCCTTCTAGGTTTGATACCCCCCCTCATTCTCATATAAAAGGAGGGGGTCTCCACTTGTATGAGGCATCACTTTTTGTAGAGAGAAAGCATTGATCGAATAGTTGTCTCTTATTTATTTGTAATTGTACTCAAGTGATTAGCAACAAAAGTATTAGGTTCTTGAAGTTGTAATCTCTTTCTTTCTTTTTGGTTGTTTCTTTACTAGATTGAGGATTCTGACTTCTCCTTTCTCCTTCTTGGGATTCTTGGGAGCAAGGAACAAAGAATACGATCATTTAACTGTGCTAGCATAAGGCTTGTTTCCTTTCTAAGACTATTCTATGGCTAAGATTTTTTCTTCCTCTGTCTCTATTTGTTCAAGAATCATGAGTGAGTAATTTATTATCAAGGCAAAGGGGAGTAAGCCCTTAGCCATGTGTTTCTAGATCGAAAGTTTATATGATTCCTTGGATAGATGTTTTTTTGTTGAAACTCGTTGGTTTAAGCAAAGTGATGTTTTATTTTTATTTTATGTTAACTTTGGAGGATGTGATCGTGGAAACTAAAGTTTAGAATGATCAATCAAATGACATGGAAATTTGATTGAGACATCGTAAAAATTCCTATAAGGATGATAGGACTAAGATCTGTGAACGCCAAGACCAATGGGTTCAAGATGAATCGTTTTGTGATTCATTAATAGATGTTTTGAATGCCTTCTTTTATCTTACTTTTTGAATGATTCTTAGATCTTATTTTCACATGGATGTGGTGGTAAAACTCATAGCCTTGATTCTTTCCTCCTTGATTAAAATTTCTTTTGAAACCACTCTTTTCAATTGGATTTCTCTTGTTTGCAATTTAATTTTAGTCCTTAAATAATTTATTTCATTGTGCTAACAATCTTCAGTTTGTATCCTTGTTCTTAGCATAACATTTACATACTCTTCTTAGTGTAACTTTTAATTCGTTACAACTTTATTTTTTTATTGTGTAAATAAAGTTCAAAAAAATCAATTGCATTTACAGAATATAATTTTTAAAATGTTGTCCTGTGGGATCTACCCTTCTATACTAGCCTTAACTGGAAAGTAAAAAAAGATTAAATTCTAGGATAAGAATCTTAGTAAATTAGTGTACTAAATGACGCATATTAATTTTGGCACCGTTGTCGAGGACAACGGATTGCTTTCTTTAGACCCCCAAAAAAAATTTTGAACAAATATTTTTTTTCAATTTTTTCTCTACCTTCCGAGTCCCATTCCAGAAGTGTAATCCTCTTTCTGCTGAGTTTTCATTCCAGTGGTATGTTTTTTCTGCACTCGATTATTCTTGTTCAATTATAATTGTGCATGCGACACCCGCAAAATGTCGATTCTACGTAGTCGGTTTTTTATCCAGAACCTGAAAAGACGTTCCATTGTCTCAATCAACAAAATCATCATAAAATGATGAGTGAGGAATAGGTAGCATCTAGGATCGAGTAGGCAATCGCTGCTCAATGAGAGGGCATGGCAGACGAATGAGCAGCTCAAGAAGCCGCTATGTGCACAACTTACATAGCCAAGCAAGCGACTTTAGAAGCCTCTCAGAGAGAAGTCGGGTGACAAAAACAATTAAAAGACTTTTCCATTCCTAAAATAGGATACACATAACACCCTATTGTGCCACCTACAATTACAACCCCTCAATTCGAGATCCACAGCCAATGGTTCACAATGCTCCAAGCCAACCCTTTCTCTGGGAACAAAGGTGAGAGTTGTTAGAATCATCTCCAGCATTTTACTGACCTTTGTTCCATACACAAAATCTAAGAAATTTTTGAAGATGTACGCCATTAGGCTCAGATTATTCAAATATTCTCTTTCAGGACAAGCCAGCAGTTGGTATAATTCCATGGAGGGTGAAGAACGGGTCACCACCTGGAAGGTCCTACAATCCAAGTTCTTAGACAATTCCCCCCCCTCCCTCACATATGAAATTAAGGGACAAATCATTCTTTTTCCAATGGTCCTAGGAGAAACTCTAGGAGAATCCTGGGAAAGATTTAGGGAACTCCTTCAACGTTGCCCTCACCACGACATCTCCCAATCTCAACTCATTGAGATTTTCTACCGTGGTGTTGATGTTGTCACTAAGAAATTTCTAGATTCCTCATCTGGAGGAAATTTTATGTTCCAAAATCTAGAAAGTGCTTGGGGAGTCATCAAATGTGCATCTGAAACCCAAGAAACATGAGGATCAGGTGGGATTCTCATGGTAGCTAAGGCTGAGGTAAATCCTGATATCCAACTTATTGCCAAAAGTCTTAAACTGATCCCCTTGAAATAGGACCACCTTGAATCATCTTTCAATGCTTATGAGAGACAACCTCAATAGGTTCGAGCTATTAAATCCCTCGGCGGGATTTGCCAAGGGTATGATCATGCTACCCTTCAATGTTAATACCTATATAACACTCCATGCAACTAGAGGTCAGTCAACAAGTAGAAGATCTCAATTCAATACATAGTATTCCATATCAAGCTTACTACAATCGCAACCAAGCCAAAAATCATCCTGGATTTCAATATGGGAATCCTTTAGGTGTCAAAAACACCTCTCAACCCCCCCCCAAAAAAAATCCATCTTTCCCTCAAAATAATTCCCGATCACCCCCAAGATTTCCACACAAGAATCAAAGAAACTTCGGGAACCAAGGAAATTACATGGGTAATTTCCAGAGTCGAGGGCCCTACCAAGGGAAACAATATCAAAACCTCAATCCACCACCACCTCAAGCTCAACAGAATGTTCCCCCTCCCTCGGCCGATGATAGGGTTACTGCATTTGAATAGATCATTCTTGCACAACAAGACCACCAGAAGGTGACTGACGCTCAGTTAGCTCGCCTATATACCCAACAAAAGTCTCCTACTAGCACTTTTGTTAGGCAGCTTGAGAACAATCCAAAACACCCTGAACAACTCAAGGTTATTTCTACCCATTCTAGGAAGGTACATTCCACTCCCCCTCCTCTAGAGAAACCTCCAGGTGTGCCCTTAGACTTTGAGGATGATGACATTGTGGTCATTGAAACCCCATCACAATCAAAAGCCACTATCCCCAACCCCGAGGTGCCACATGTAGAAGTTGATGAATCTGAAATTCTCATCTATAAACCTCATCCACCATACCAAGCTCGCCTTAAATAAACTAGAATTGACACACAGTTTTTGAAATTTAGGGAATCTATGAAAAAGTTGCACGTAGACATTCCCTTCTTAGAAGCCCTTTCTAACATGTCTGCCTGCTCCAAATACATGAAAACTCTATTAACCGGGAAGTATGCCACTGAAGAGTGCAAAACTGTGAAATTGGATAGGACCAACTCTAACATCATCCAAGCAAAAATGCCTAAGAAACAAAAGGATCTAGGTTCCTTTGGAATCGGGTGCTATCTAGGTGATAATGCATGAAGGAAAGGCTTAGCTGACTTAGCAGCTAGCATTTCAATTATGCCCTATGGCCTCTACAAAAGATTGGGATTTGTTGATATGCTTCCTACTTCTATGAACATCCAATTGGAAGTTTCATCCATGAAAAAGCCTATGGGAATCATTGAAGATGTTCCTGTTAAGGTTGGGAAGGATGCTTATGTTCCATGCGACTTTGTGATCATGGACATCAAAGAGGACTTATGCTATCCACTCATTTTTGGCTGCCCATTTCTAGCCACCGCTCATGCCTTAATTGATGTTGAGTTCGGAACCATCTTTCTAAGGTTAGGAAAATAGACACTATAGTTTAGGATGTTTGAGAGCATGAAGGGTCCTAGTTTTCAAGAAGAGTTCTCTCTCCTCGATTGTGTTGACAAGTTGTCTCAATTGAAACAAGAATGGGAATTAATAGAAGACCCTTTGCACACAGCCTTCATGGCTTCATCTGAATGTGGCCTTGAAGATGACCAACTAGATCAATATAGGGCTCACCTTGACAATTATGAAGAGGTGCATGATGCTAAATTAGAAGACCTTAAGATGGCCTCTCTCTTAGAAGGAAAACATGAACCCCCTAAAGCTCCAGAAATGAAACCTCTTCCCGAGGGACTAAAATATGTTTTCCTTGATGAGAATAAATTATACCTTATTATCATCAACTCTGATCTTACACTTGAATAGGAATCCAAGCTCATGACCGAACTTAGGAAGAGAAAAACTACCCTCTTCTACAAAATGGCCGATTTGACTGGGATTGACCAATCCATTTGCATCCATAAAATTCCCATGGTAGAAGAGTACAAGCCTTCTAGAGACCCCCAATGAAAACTTAACCCCAATATGAAGGAAGTTGTACGATTAGAAGTAATTAAGCTTTTGACTGTAGGAATCATATATCATATCTCTGACTCACCATGGGTCAGTTCTATTTAGGTGGTCCCCAAAAAACGGGGAACCACTGTTGTCAAAAATAAAAAAAATGAAATCATCCCCACCCACACTGTTACAGGGTGGAGGATGTGCATTGGCTATATAAAATTGAATTAGGCTACTAGGAAAGATCACTTCCCTCTTCCCTTTCTGGATCAAGTACTAGAATGCCTGGTCTGTCAAAAATATTTCTATTATTTGGATGTCTATTCAGGTTTCTATCAGGTACCCATTCACCCTAAAGACCAAGAAAAAACCACATTTGTCTTCCCTTTTGGCACCTATGCTTTCAGTAGGATGCCATTCAATTTGTGTAATGCCCTAGCCACTTTCCAATGATGCATGTCTGCTATATTTTTAGGGCTAACTAAAACTGTTATGGAAATATTCACGGATGACTTCTCTATTTATGGAGATAGTTTTGACTCATGCCTCAAACATCTAGCCCTTATCCTGGAAAGATGTGAGGAGTCACACTTAGTTCTTAATTGGGAGAAGTGTTACTTCATGGTCAAAGAAGGGATTGTCTTAGGACATCATGTAAACAATCATGGTATTGAGGTAGACAAAGCCAAGATTGAGGTTATCACCAAACTTCCCCCTCCCACTTTCGTCAAAGGCATTTGTTGCTTCCTTGGGCACACTGGATTCTATCGTCAATTAATTCGTGATTTCTCAAAAATCACCAAGCCCCTCACCAACCTCCTAGAAAAGGAGGTTCCCTTTGTGTTTGACAAACATTGCATGACTTGTTTTTTATGCTTAAAAGGTGCTCTCACCTCCACTCCTATCATCCAAGCCCCCAACTGGTCTTTACCCTTCGAAGTCATGTGTGATGCTAGTGATTTCATTGTGGGGGCCATTCTTGGACAATGTGTTGACAAGAAGCACCATTTGATTTACTATGCATGCAAAACTTTAGATGATGCCCAGTGAAATTATAGTCATTGGAAAAGAATTTTTAGCCATTGTTTATGCTTTTAAAAAATTTCACTCATACCTAGTAGGATCCAAGGTCATTGTCTATATTGATCATGCATCCATCCTCTAACTCATGACCAAGAAAGATGCTAGGCCTAGGCTGATTAGATGGATTCTCCTATTATAAGAGTTTGACTTAGAGATCCTAGACAAAAAGGGATCTGAATATTTTTTCCTATTCTCAAATAATGAATTATCTTGTTATAAAACTTGTATGATGTGATTTATAGGAATATTCTAACTTGAGAAATGACACCCTCTAGAAAAAAAATATGAAAATAAAAATAAAAATTAAAGCACGAGAACATCTTTTCCTTCCCTCTACTTTTCTTCTAAAAAAGAGAAGCAAATAATCGCCATTGGACAAAAATCAAGTCCGGGGTGGCATGCTTCCCAAAATGAACTTCATGCCCCACAAAGGGGTGTACCATAAAAAAGATGCCAAAAGTGCACAAGAAAATTGTGACCAATATAGCTACAACTCTGTAAAATCCAAATCCCTAGTCGAATAGAGGAGGAATAAAAAAAATACTTTCTTCTTTGTTCACACCCCCTCCTTCTTCCTGCTCTTATACAAATAACTTACAAAAAAAATTAGAAATTGAGAGTGTCAAAGCAATAGTAAGAGGAAGCCTATTTTCTACAAATTTTCATTTTAGAAGCAAGATTTGACAATTGTTTTGATAGGGGATATAGATCTTTATGGTACGTGGTTCTAGAAAATTAGGTCACTTGGACAAAAATTGGAGGTAAGGATTACAATGATGTTATAAGGATGAAGAATGATATATTGGGAGTATAAATTCGACTTTATTTGTAATTTAATTTGCTTGAGGACAAGTAAAGATTCAAGTCTGGGACATTTTGATGAATGCATATTCATCATTTATTTTTTCTTAATTTAGGATAATTAATTAAGACTTTCTTGATAATTTTAGTTTAATTTGAAAATTAATTGCACTTTCATCCTCTAGATATTCCTTTTCTGAATACTTTGAAATTTCTTTCAATTCCCACAGAGTTTGATATACCTCATACCAAATAGTCATAACTCCCACACACAAATTCTAAATTTGGAGTTTAGATATGTTTTAAAAAGATAATTTTACTTTCTACAGGAAAAATATATTTTCTAGTGACTTTGGCAATCATTTGACTGTCCAACCAACTCATGAAAATGCTTATTTTTCTTTCCGCGGTGCTTGATTTAAGTATATACTCTGCACCAAAATGGGCATAACTCTCACATCCTAAGGTAGAATTTAATGTGAAAGTATGGAATGGAAAGAGAATTTAATTATCTACATGAATAATTTATTTTTAGGTGCAATTAAAGTCTTTTTGATAGAAGAAATTAGCTCGAAACTTCTGTGAAGGGAATTTGCAGCAAAGAGAGTTTGAATTCAAATGGTAAAAAGAATGCAATTAATAATTTTCATTATTGCCTATTGAAGAAAGCAACTATTCACTTGACCAAGTCTTTTAGCAGCTGTCATTCATTTCCTTCCCCTCACTCCCTTCTAGGTTTGCTACCCCCTCATTTTCCTATAAAACGAGGGGGTCTCCACTTGTATGAGACATCACTTTTTGTAGAGAGAAAGATTTGATCGAATAGTTATCTCTTATTTATTTACAATTGTACTCAAGTCATTAGCAATAAAAGCATTTGGTTCTTGAAGTTGTAATCTCTTTTTCTCTTTTTGGTTCTTTCTTTACTAGATCTAGGATTATGACTTCTCCTTTCTCCTTCTTGGGATTCTTGGGAGCAAGGAACAAAGAATACAATCATTGAATCGTGCTAGCATAAGGCTTATTTCCTTTCTAAGACTAGTCTATGGATAAGATTCTTTGATCCTCTGTCTCTCTTTGTTCACGAATCATGAGTGAGTAGTTTATTATTGAGGCAAAGGGGAGTAACCCCTTAGATATGTGTTTCTATATCGAAAGTTTATACGATTCCTTGGATAGATGGTTTTTTTGTTGGAACTCATTGGTTTAAGTGAAGTGATCTTTCATTTTTATCGTATGTTAACTTTGGAGGATGTGACCACGGAAACCAAAGTTTAGAATGACTAATCAAATGACATGGATATTTGGATGAGACCTCAGAAAAATCCCTATAAGGATGATAGGACTAAGATCCGTGAACAACAAGACCACTGGGTTCACGGTGAGTCCTTCTTTTGTGATTCATTTATGAATGTTTTAGATGACATATTTTATCTTACTTTTTGAATGATTTTTTGACCTTGTTTTCACATGGCTATGGTGAAAAAACTTGTAGCTTCTATTTTTTCCCTCTTGATTAATCTTTCTTTTGAAACCACTCTTTTCAATCGGATTTCTCTTGTTTGCAATTTAATTTTCAATCCTTAAATAATTTATTTTATTATGCTAACAAATCTTCAGTTTGTATCCTTGTTCTTAGCATAACATCTTCATACTCTAATTAGGGTAACTTTTAATTTGTTGCAACTTTTATTTCTTTATATAGTGTAATCAAAACACAAATTCAGTAAATGGATCTTTACCTTCTTTTTCACCTATTCAAAAAAATAAAGTTAAAAAAATCAATTGAGTTTACATAATACAATCTTTAAAATACTATGGAATCGACCCTTCTATACTAGCCTTAACTGGAAAGTAGAAAAGGATTAAACTCTGGGATAAGAATCTTAGTGAATTGGTGTGCTAAACGATGCGTATCAAGACCGTCTGATCAAAATCAAATAGTTCCTCTCATTCACCTTCCTCATGCCTGGTAGGAAAGTCGGGAATAGTATCTGACTTTTTCCTTGGTTGATTTATCTCCCCACAATGATCGACAATGTGGAAAGTGTTCCATTGGTTTTGCGAGACCAAATCGAATCAAACTAGCATGGGTTTTACCCCTATTGGAAGGGTATCAAAGGTTTCCCCAAATCTCAAGACTCTTGTCAAATCTTATCGGGGATGATGTGTATTTAAAGGATGCAACTAACCCCTCTAAGATCACCCATACATTCACAATGTGTCTCTTGACTTTTGTCCCTCTTCCCTTCTCCCAATTTGACACCAAGACTCATCCACGGCTCTGACTCCTATATGAGTTCCACTGGAGCTACTCCCTCACTGACTGCTGGTTATGGGCCATCACAGGTCTGGATGTGTCTGGAAAAGGAGCTACCACCTTTGATAGTCTCCCTGACATGTTGGAGTGTGAAGTCAATGGTTGTGTTGACCACAACCTGGCCCTGGCTTGCGACAGGAGACGAGCGAGAGGTTGAAGACGGATTAGGAGGAAAAGACCTCCTTACCCTCAACCCTAGCATAGAGAGGGAAGGGCCCTTGTATTTCACTTGCTCACATGGAACGTGGATGATGTGGTGGGTGTATATTGGTCCAAGCAAGCGGAGTGGATAATTCTAGGTAATTAATAATTGATGGTGTAGCACTTCCTTATTGGTCCAAAGGTAATTTATCTTGCAAAAATCATAACTAATGATTTGTAACTTAGATTAATGCATGTTATCCATGAAAGTTGATCAGAACAATCTATAGAATGCAGTAAAAATAAGACCAAGGCCTAATTGTTTGCAACTTGAAAAGTGTATAAAGGTGTCATCGTTAAAGGTTTTATTAATGGAAAACCCTAAGTTTGATTATAATTGGATTTAATGATGTTCTTTGAATATTTTAAGCCAATTGTTGTTAATAAAAAGAAGGTTTAGATCTAAAAAGATGATCCTTGTGCATAATTTGCTTAATTTAGGGTTCCATATATATGAAAGATCATTCATTGGCTTAGAAACCCTAGTTTAGGTGAATATGACTTTTAATGGTTTTTATTTTGAAAATCCATGTACAGGACTGATTTATGATGATCCTAAGTCAATTTGAGAATAAAGGAACTTTAATGTGAATAATTTAAGTAATTAGGGTTTTATATATAGAAAAGTTATTTTAGGGTTTGTTGACCTAAATAGTTAAAGTTTGAGAAATAAATCTAAGAAACCCTAAGAACCTAGAAATCCTAGAAGGGTTTCCCAAGTCAATAATGAATATGTAGTAATTAGGTATTACATGTTTTTCAGGATTTAGATTGCTTATGTGATTTGCTAGATTGGTTGATCGGACGGCCTGCTTGGATTGGATAGTTTGCTTAATTCTTTAAGATCTCCAGATTAGGTATGTGGTTATCTTTATGATTACTCGGTCTATTTTCATGGTGATTTCTAAGGATTTACCAATTTCTTGAAATCAAATGTTTGGATGACTTTATTTCTTGCAATTTATAAAGTGACTATGATTATCACAATATAATTATTTATGACTTGCCCAAACCTACATACCATCTCTGAATTTATGATTTAAGATTTATGACGACCAAGATCGGGAGGGAAGGTTTTAAGTGGTCAAGCCCAGGATGGGAAAACTACATGGCACCTAGAGAGGTGACCCACAAGGTACCAAGCTCAGGATGGAGAAGGTAGCCTAAAGTCCTTTGCAAGGACTAAACCCTAAGATATGGTGAACCAGAGGATGAGTAAAAATGGTTGGGAAGTTGTAATGAAAACATAATCTTCAATTATTAACAAATATTTGATGTGAATATATTGTTATGAAATATGTGCGAGATATTGGTTGTCACCACATACCAATATAATCTTTATACCGACCGACGTTTTGTTTGTTGGCATTTTAGGATTACATGAAATTGGATGAACCATTAAGGTGACATTTGAAGAATAAAGTTAAATAAAGAATGGAGGATTTAGTTAGATAGAACTTCACATCGGGTAAAGTTCCAACCTCCTATTTTTTAAAGGTATGTGAAAAGTAAATATTTATCCTGCTTTAAGCTTAGTCTCTGGTAGAATTTATTAATTATTTTTTATTATTTACAAAACCAGTTGATCCTATTTTGGGATAACGGCATCAGCTTCTTAGCCTTCCTTAAATGGGGGTTGCTAAGGGGTGGGGTCGTTACATATCACATATTGAATCATGTAATTATGGCCATACATTTCTCAGTCTCACTTATCAAGTGGGTTGGATATCAATCTCCTATAGGAGGTATAAATTCCATCTACATCATTCACACCCAATCCCCATATATCACAGAGTACTCGAACATCACCTTTATGGAAAACCTTATTCAAGGTCACATTGGATGATGTCAAAGAGCAACGAACGACATGTAGTGACTTCAGGTCTAAGAACCACAATCACCACTATCACTGTGAGAGTTGATTCTGACTACCATTCCATTGTCTCCATCCATCACTCTCAAGGTGGGTCTGTCTGATATATTGTTCTCTAACATGTACATGTGTGCTTGACTTGATATCACATATCATGACTAATGAGACTCTATCATCATTCAACACACACACTCTAGTATTATGTGTTACTATTGTCTATTCTGCTTCCATAGTGATATCTGACTAGGGACATAACAAGAATGCATGTACTCTTATCATACATATGATTTCATTGTTCATGTCCTCAGCCCGAAGACATATGTCATTGAGTAACATCATTCTTTAGACATCTACTTATGTCTATATCATCATCTCATGATTGATACAAACATAATAGATGGAATTACCTTTGTCATTATTAAATATCTAATGCCCCATTAAAATCATCATATGATTGACTTTCTAGGCATACATACAAACAGACTCCCACTTGCACTTAGAACCAATCACCCATGAATCTTATTCCAAGTGATCTTAACATGGATATCATGTTTCTATTGTGCAAGCACTTTTATAGTAGGTTAGCGATGTTTTCTTCCAACTGGTATTTTGGAAGTTTCACATCACCTCATAGTATGACTTCTTGTATGAGATGGAAGTTCCACAATATGCTATCTGAGACTCCTTGACTAACTAGTAGCTCCATTGTTGTCATAGTATCTCTATTGTGTCATTAATGGTTCGAACCTCCCACAAGTTCATCTATATGAACATCTAAATCCATACATTATCCTCTTTTGTTCTCATAACACTAAGATACTCAGCTTCTAGTTGTAGAATTTAAACAAATGTCTCTTTCTCATAACTTTTCCAACTTACAGTTCTCATTTTAAGGTCAAACACAAATTTAGATTACAATCATTAATTTTCTTTGTCATTTTAGAAGCTTGCATCGGTGTAACCTTTTACACCCAACTCTTCCTTATTACCATAACCAAGGAACCATCCTTTTAGTGCTTTTCAAGTACTTAAGGATGTTCTTTATGGCAGTCCAATGACTTTCACTAGGATCTGACAGATTTCCTCTCGGTATGTTCAATACATATGAAATAACGGGATGAGTACATATCCTTTCATACATGATAGATCCAACTGCGAGTCCATTGGCATCTAACTCATGCTTTCCAATTCTTCACAAGAATTGGGACACTAGACTCTTGAGAGACTAATTCCATGGGACATGGATAGATTTTCTCTCATGGAGTTTTCTATGTTGAACCCCTTCAACATATTGCCAATGTATGTGCTCTCATTTCAGTCAAGAAGCTTTCTAGATCTATCTTTATAGATCTCAATTCCTATAACATAGGATGGTTTTCCTAAACTACTCATAGAGAAGGTACTTCCCATCCAGTTTTTAATATTTGTAGTATAAGGATGTTATTTCCCATCATCGTGTGGAATATAAATATGCCCCCACTCAACTTTTGTAATCACATATTTCATCTTCATTTATAATAAAGTCAAACTCTTTGATTGTAATGTCAAATAGAAGATTCTAGCACTGAGTGCTTACTTCTATCCTTACATTGACCTTTGTAGCTTCCACTCTTTGATTGTATTATAAAACCTTTAGGTTGTGTCACGTACACATCCTCATAAACATTCTTGTTAATAAATGTGGTTTTAGCATCCATATGCCAAATATCATAGTTGAAATAAGTTGCAATAGCAAGCATGATCCTGATGGATTTAACCATGGAAACTTGTGAAGACTTCTTCATATTCAACATCTTGAACTTGTTTGACATATTTGCAACTAATATGCCCTTATAGGTTTTACATTACCATCCATGTCATTCTTTTTCAAAGATCCAAATGCACCCAATGGGTCTTACCCCTTCAGGTGGATTCACCAAGGTCACACCTTGTTAGTTTGTATGGACTCCATCTTAGATCTCATGGCCTCAAGCCATTTCTTAGACTCTGCTCCCTCAATGGATTCTAGGTAGGTTTTTGACTAATCATCTATAACCAAAATATCACCTTCTTGATTTATAAGATATCATAATAATTTAAGCTTAAGGCATTTTCGACTAGATTTGTCAGGTTTTGTGTTACATAAGGAACTTGAGATTCCTAAAAAATTGTGACTCTTCTTGTTCTTGTTGTACCTTTTTAGGTTCAATGTTTTCTTTTATTTCTTAAAGTTTTTGAGTTCTACTTCACTCCCACTGACTCATTTAAAATTTAATTCCTCTTCAGGAATTTATCCATCCTAAAAACAAGCAGTTTTGTTGTTGGATTGGAATATAAAAGTAGTATTAAACAAAATAACATTTATGTGATTTGTGTACAAAGATTTTCAAGAAACTATTTTCTTACACAAGCTTTCAATCCTAATTCTTATAAAAAAACATATCAAGACACCTCCAATGCCATATCTCATATGGTGTCTTTTGAACCATTTTAGACGGTACATTGTTTAGTGTAAAGCATGTGCCTAAAAACGAAATTGGAAGGTCAACTAGATTTATTGATAATCACAACATGACTAAATAGGGTGTGTGTAACATCCCTGACCTGGGTTATGAACTAACCCTAGGTGTTTTGCCTACATATGTAATTAAACCCTGGTGTTTTTCTTTTGACATGTAATTAAGTTCCTAAGGAACATACATTTTCATTTCTGTCCTTTTAAAACAATGTTGTAGAATTATTTGGTAATGCAGGGGCCTATGTGCAAATAACCCAGTTAAAGGGTGTAACTTGCAAGTTTCACAAGTTAAGATGTTCCTCTGGTGATGAGACATCATATGAGTAAATATGATGAGGTAAGATGGATTTCCCAAGCTTGGGCATCAAGATACAGCTTGTGGAATGATCCTTGTGCTTAAAAACCCTATTTTGGATTAAAGTGCAATTCACCCAAACATGGGGTGCAACTTATAAAATACACCATCTAGAACATCTTTTATGACTTTTTACATCATTTAGAGTAATAATGATGAAGGGGGCACTTCCTTTGAATAATCATATAATGAGGAACACCTTTGTAATTAAATCATCAAGATGTAAGTAAGGAGACCCTTATGTACATATGTACCTTAGTGATAAGTTGACCTTCCTTGCCTTTAGTTCTTAGTTTTAGAAGGAGTTTTATCCTAGAAGAAGAGAAGGGACGTGCCTAAAAGAAAGGAAGGACCAAGTTGTGAAAAGGAGAAACTAGTTGTCCTTATGTTGGAAATGACCCCAAGATATATATACACCCTTCCTTTGTTTGTAAAGGAATGTTTCCTTCACTTCCTTTCTTATTTCCTTGCTTAGACCGACTTAGGACAGAGCTCTAGAGAAGAGGAGAACGGCCAAGCAGTTCTAGGTAATCTTTGATCATCATCTTGCTCAAATTCATGGAGGATATCATGTTACAAGGTTGGTTTGCTAGTTTTCTTACTTAGCTTTCTCGTTCTAGCCATCTTTTCCCAACCTTTCCTTGGACAAAAACCCTTGGCCAACCTGTGGAGCTCAAGACACCATTAAAGACTTGAATCTTGGAAGCTTGGAGCTCAAGGAACGACCTTAAGGCGGGTTTTATAATTCTAAACCTTTTACCTTGTTATGCATACTTTTATTCGTGCAAAAATAGTTAGTTCTTCTTCTTCCCCATCCTTCTTTGCACCCTTGCAAGCTTTTTCGTGAAGAACAGACCTTGGTTTCAAGGTTGAAGACAAAGGGCGTTAATACCTATGTTGGTCCTTATCCAACTTTACTAAACGATCTTGGACCAATAGGTCAAACGATCTCACACTCGTTTCAATCCAAACAGGTTCAATAGGTCAGTTTGGCCAAACGGGTTCCAACCCATTTGAAGGAGTTGACCAAGCGTTGACCGTTTGGGATTTCTGTTCACAATTATGTATGTTAATGACCCACCAAATTTGAGGGGTTAACTCCAAAGGAATCGTAGGTTGAAGGCCTATCAATTAGGCAATTGAATTGAATTAAGTGTTGTTTTTCTAAACTGATTAACTTGAATCTTTGGGCAAACGGGTTCCAACCCATTTGAAGGAGTTGAACAAGCGTTGACCGTTTGGGATTCCTGTTCATAATATATTGAATTTCATTTCTACAAAGAATCATGATCTAATTCCTAACCAATTAAGAGTTGAAGGCATTTCAACACCCTAACCCTAATCGGGTTAAATTTGTTGTTTTTCATATAGATTTTGTTGAGTGTTGGGTTGAAGGACCCAAACGAGTTCAAACCCATTTGGGGGTTCATCCAAACGATCTCACACTCGTTTAGTGACACCCCAAGACCGTTTTAAGGTCTAGGGTTAAAGAATGTGATGGTTTGAGGGTCCAATCATAAGATATTGATAAATTGATGAAAAGTGCTGGTTTGTAATTTAATTAGGACTCAACCCTTATCAAATCAACTTAATTTTTGGTCAAACTTTGGGCAAACGGTCTCAAGACCGTTTGGAGATCATCCAAATGATCTCAAGACCGTTTGGGCCCAATTGGAGTTCAATTGATAGGTTCAACCTTGTTTTGATTCACATTGTTGAAAATTGATGAGTAGCCGATTAGAAACCTTAATTGAGTTAGACTTAACCCTAATTGGCTTTCAATTGAAGGTCAAATTGGTGCCCAATTGGTTGAGGCTCATCCTATTTTGACCCAATTTGTAAGTGGTTAACATGGCTTGGGCCAATTCAAGGCTTCAACTTAAGAAATACTTTTCAATCATAACCTATGTGTCACTTTTTATGTTTATGTGGTTTGAAACCAAGTTGGTCCACACTCGTTTGAGTCCAAACGAGTCCACACTCGTTTGAGTCCAAATGAGTCCACACTCGTTTAAGCCCAAATGAGTCCACACTCGTTTGACCTCAAACGGGTTCACACCCATTTAGACTCCTTTGGGTTCACACCCATTTAGACTTAAGAAGGTCCACACTCATTTAAGGCCCAAATGGGTTCTAGGTCGTTTGAGGTTAAACGAGTTCAAGGTCATCTAAGAATCAAATGGCTTGAAGGTTGAAGGTCAAACCCTAAACCAGTTAGAGGTTTTCAAGATTGATTATACTTAATCACTTGAAGGTGTAAATGGTCCAATGATGATCTTATTTAAACCATAATGGTAACTCAAGATATTAAGGGACCAAGTGATTAATGAATTGACCCATGATGATGATCAATGGGTAAATTACCAAAATGCCCCTAAGAGGTTCAATTGAGTGATACCTTGTTTTAATCAAACCCTAATCATATGATAGTGATGAGTTGACTTGTGGTAATCAATGAGGACTTAACCCAACCTAATCTAGAGTGGTGTAATCACCATCTACTAGTAAGAGGAGAGAGAAAGTACCAATTATGATGGAAACTCAAGTAAAATACCTTCAATATATATGAATGTGTATGATTAGGGTATGATCCACCAGACGAGATCATAGTAAACCCTAATTCTAGGGTGAAGACATGTAATGTGAATAGTAAACCCTAATTCTAGGGTGAAGACATGTAATGTGAATAGTAAACCCTAATTCTAGGGTGAAGACATGTAATGTGAATAGTAAACCCTAATTCTAGGGTGAAGACATGTAATGTGAATAGTAAACCCTTATTGATGAAAACTAGGGAAACCTAGATCTTGAATAATTAAGGAGATACAACTTCTTTAAATAAGTTATTTACTGTTATCAGTTGATTTAACCATGCAGGTTTCTTCATAAGAATGATCATATCTAGGTATGGATGATGATACTATATTCATTGAAAGCATGTTGTTAGCTTTATGAATAGTGATATATCCTGATGCCTTGTTAATAGCATCTTATGAGATTGATAGGCTGTGAGGGCCATGAATACCATCAAGGTCATGCTTAAGAGATGACTTGTAATGAGAATATTGAGAAATGACAATTGATGAGTGTTAGGCTTGTTACATTTAGTATTCTTCCTTCATAGCTGCTATGCTAATGATTAATGTTTGAAAACATGTATGATGATAAAAGAATACTGAAATGTACCTAATAATCAAGTTTAATCATACCATGTAAAGCCCTGATCATAGATCCATCATTGTCAAAATTTAAATGATGGTGAAATAGGTTTTCCTAAGGGAATTCCTGGATCACATACTTTAGAGTATGTGGGGGAATATGGATGTGTATATCCTTACATCCTAGTGTAGGAGTTGATGTTGATGTATCTTAATCCATCAATCCTTCACTATGTGTTTATGTCGGGGTGATGTAACACTAATCTCCCAAGGAAATCTTTTATACCGCATCGATGAGAGATAAACAAGAAATCTTTCGATGGCGAAGAGAGTACAGAATGCCACTGTGACTCTAATAGCAAAGTACCAAAATACCCTAGTAAGCTATTGTAACAGAGACACTAGATGTCCTGCATGTTGATCCTCATACTGACTGAGGAAGATGAGGTCATAAGAATCCGGCTCTTTTGATGACCTATGTATGATACCGATGCGACTTAATAGTGATTGGTTGGAGTATGAGTGGTATACCTCATCTCCGCAGGGCATAGTGATGTTTGTAAAACATAATCAACCGCGTAGCATATCTGCTTAGGTTGAACCACGAAATACATTGGTTGATGATACATTACTTAGTATACATGTTTTTCATATTCCTTAAATGTTGTTGTTCTAATTAATAACAATCTGATGCTGATTACCTTAGAGCTTTTATTGCTTATGTTATTCTTGGTTGCTATATAAAGATTCTGGCGAAGAGTTGTAACTCTCGCTGGGACAATTATTTAAAATTGTCTCACCCCGTAGATTTCTACCTTTAGGTGGACGTCGAGGTCGAAGGAACCGATCTGCAGGAGGACAGCAGCAACAGCAGCGAATTCAGGAGCAGCAGTGATTTCAGGTGGAAACATTGTGCTGTCTAGTCTTGTAGTTAGAATGGTCGTATGTCATCTCTGTACACTCAGGTCCTAGGAGTTTGTTGATCTGAGAATTGTGAAATCTTGAGATTTTATATCATGACGTATATAATCACTCGAGAAGTGATTTATCAGAGATGTAAACAGTTCATCTTACTTTTATAAAAGGAGTTTCAGGTTTTTAAGATCTCGTTTTTGAAAAGTTTTAATTTCTCGTGATTTTCGTATTCCGCTGATTAATCGAATCGCTTCCTCTATGTTTATCTTGTGTTTTGGAGATCAGAGCCCACAATTAAGTGGTATCAGAGCTCTAGGTTCGTTGAGTCTACAGAGACATAGGACTTAGAGTGTCAAGTCTATCCTTAGTGTTTCTTTCCTATCTAATAGAGTCTTCTGCTCCTCAGGAGAAGAAGATAATTAAGGATGTCTGGACCACATGAGGAGTACGAGGCCGAAAGTAGTGTTGATGCGCCTCGGGAAGGTGCAAGGAACCTAGAAATAGAGCAACCTGCACCTGAGCCACCCGTGGAGCCACCTCAGTTTGACCCAGCTGACATGGGAAACCCAGCTGTTCAAACTATGTTCGGGCAGTTTATGATTTCTATGACACACATCACCGACAGGATGCCCATGCATGCACCTAGGGCACCTGCCCAGCCTGAAGGACAAGGTATCGGTAAGACGTTTGAGTGACTTCGTCGTGTCGGAGCAACTGAATACTTTGGAACAGCTGATCCTGTAGATGCCAATCTATGGTTAACCGAGTTGGAGAAAGCTTTTAGAATCCTCAACATCCCAGAAGTTGAGAAGGTTAGACATGCTGTCTATCTTCTCAAGGGAAGTGCTGGTCACTGGTGGACCATGGAAGAGCAGAAGAGGCCTGGAATAGAGATCTCGTGGGAAGAGTTTCGCCGGGAATTTGTTCGTAGATATTTCCCGAAGACCTTCCTGGACGAGAAGATTTCTCAGTTTGAGAGGCTGAGACAGGGTATGATGAACATTAGCGAGTATGAGGCTAAGTTCATGGAGTTGTTGCGATTCTGTCCACATATGGCTATCACAGATGAAGAAAGGATTAGGAGGTTTGAGAAGGGTTTGAATGCTGACATGACTACTCCCGTGTCTACACTAGAAAACCGGGAGAGATTCTCTACCTTTGTTGAGTCAGTCCGAAGGATAGAGAGATCCGTAGTCGAGAAAAGACAAACCCAAAAGAGATATATGCAGTTCCAGGGATCTTCATCTAGAGACTTTAAGAAGCCTAGATTCTCTGCACCTACACCTCCACCACCCAGATCGAGTTTTCAGACTCAGTGGTCCCCAAGTAGAGGTAGAGGACGAGGTTTACCACTACAAGAGACTCGCAGTTCAGCATCAATGTCAGTCACAGGACCACCCAGACCACAACAACTGGAAAGAAGCTGCTACAACTGTGGGAAGGTTGGACACTTGATGAAAGACTGCAGGTCTAGGCCTGTCAGTGTGACACAGCCTCAGAGGCAGAATCAACAAGGATCACAGAGAAGGCAGTCTCAAGGAGCAGTTAGAGGACGTGGGCAAGCGTCTCAGGCTGGATCGTCAGCACCAACTCAACCTCAGGCGACAGCGAGGTTCTATGTTATGAACCTACCAGAAGCAGTGGTCAATCCACGGGTTGTGGCAGGTCAGATGGAACTCTTATATTCTGATATGTCTAAATCCTGTGTGGTATCTGTTTTAATTGACCCGGGTGCTACGCACTCCTTTGTCACTCGAAGAGTGATTCGTTACTGCAATATAACAGTTAGACTTAGGGCAGATAGCTTGTTGTTTGGAACTCCGTTGAGAGGATCTGCTGTTTTGTAAGAGGTATGCTCTCCCTGCATCCTCTTCTTTTCTGATCATCGCATTCAAGTGGATCTTATACCACTTGATATGCAAGGATTTGATATAATTCTTGGGATGGATACCTTGGAAAGGTATAGGGTTGTCTTGGATTGTGAATCCAAGCAGGCTGTGTTTGCTGATGAAAGCAACACATGGATCTTTCAAGGAGAGAGAAAGATTCTACCCACCTGTCTTGTGTCAGCGATGGTTGCTGATAAGTTGATGAGACAAGGATGTTATGCATTCTTGGCCCATGTGGTAGATACTACCATGGAGAGTCCTAACCCTGCTGAAGTTCCTGTAGTCAGGGAATTTGAAGATGTATTTCCTGAAGAACTTCCAGGTGTGCCACCGCCTCGGGAAATTGATTTTGAAATCAATTTGATCCCAGATACACAACCTATAGCCCAGACCCCGTATAGGATGGCGCCTGCTGAGATGGCAGAACTCAAGAAACAACTTCAAGAGTTGCTTGAGAAAGGTTTTATCCGACCGAGCACTTCACCTTGGGGTGCTCCAGTTTTGTTTGTTAAAAAGAAAGACGGATCAATGCGGTTGTGCATTGATTACAAACAATTAAATAAAATAACAATAAAGAATAAGTACCCTTTGCCGAGGATTGATGATCTTTTTTACCAGTTGCGTGGTGCAACAATCTTCTCAAAGGTAGATTTGATATCTGGATATCATCAACTCCGCATTAAGGACAGTGACATATCCAAGTCTGCCTTTAGGATACGATATGGTCACTATGAGTTCACAGTTATGTCGTTTGGACTAACTAATGCACTGGCTGCATTCATGGAACTCATGAATAGAGTTTTTCGACCTTTCCTTGATCAGTGTGTTGTCGTCTTCATAGATGACATTCTGATTTATAGTAAGGATGCTCAGCAGCATGAACAGCATCTCCGACAGGCTCTAACTCTGCTAAGAAAACATAAGCTATATGCTAAGTTTAGCAAGTGTGAGTTCTGGTTGCCGAAAGTATCTTTTCTTGGACATGTGATATCTGCCTCGGGTATTCGTGTTGACCCTACAAAGGTAGAATCTATTCTACAATGGGAACAACCGAAGACACCAACGGAGATTCGAAGTTTCTTGGGATTAGCTGGTTATTATCGAAGGTTTATTAAGAATTTCAGTTCTATAGCTTTACCCTTAACCAAGTTAACCCAGAAAGATGTTCCTTTTACCTGGAGTGATAAGTGTCAACAGTCTTTTCAGTTGCTGAAGGAGAGGTTGACAAGTGCACCTGTGCTTGTGCTACCTGAGCAAGGCAAAGGATACATAATTTTCTGTGATGCCTCCAAGAATGGACTCAGGTGTGTGTTGATGCAGGATAAACAAGTGATTTCTTTTGCTTCCCGACAACTTAAGAAACACGAGAAGAATTATCCGACACACGATTTAGAGTTAGCTGATGTGGTTCATGCCTTGAAAATCTGGAGACATTATCTCTACGGAGAGACATTCCAGATTTTCACAGATCACAAAAACCTTAAGTATATCTTCTCTCAGCATGAGCTTAACATGAGGCAACGTCGCTGGATGGAGTTAATCAAGGATTATGATTTCACAATAGATTACCATCCAGGAAAGGCCAATGTAGTTGTAGATGCCTTGAGTAGGAAATCAGTAACATCATCCTCTGATAGGGCACAATTAAACTCTTTAGTATGCCCTAGGAGAGATATGCTTATCTCCTTAAGGCAAGACAATGTACAAATGAAGGTGTCATGGATTGTCGGGTTGTTGGCTGAGATGCATATCAAACCCACCCTAAGAGAGCAGATTAAGGAGGCACAGCAAGTTGATGTTGCAGTTCAGCAGATCAGATATGAGTATGGTGATGAGAAGCGAGAAGGTTTTCATGAATCAGATGATCAAGTGGTATGCTATCATGGGAGGATGGTAGTACCAGATGTAGATAACCTGAGGAAGTTAGTCCTGGAAGAAGCTCATTCTTCAATGTATGCTATGCATCCAGGAAGCACCAAGATGTATCGAAACTTGAAAGATATGTATTGGTGGCCTGGGATGAATAAGGACGTAGCTGAGTTTGTTCTGAGGTGTCCAGTGTGTCAGCAAGTTAAAGTTGAACACCAGAAGCCTGCAGGAACAATGCAACCTTTACCCATACCACAGTGGAAGTGGGATCATGTAACCATGGACTTTGTTGTTGGTCTACCTAGAACAAACAAAGGACATGATTCCATTTGGGTAATTGTTGATAGGTTGACTAAGACAACACATTTCTTACCTATCAAAACAACCTATTCTACTGAAAGGTTATCCCATTTATATGTTCAAGAGATAGTGTGTTTGCACGGAGTTCCTATCACCATAGTTTCTGACAGAGGTCCTCAGTTCACAAGTCATTTTTGGGAACAGCTACATAGGGCACTAGGCACCCAGTTAAGGTTCAGTACAGCCTTTCATCCACAGACGGATGGACAGTCAGAAAGGACTATACAGACCTTAGAAGATCTATTGAGAGCATGTGTTCTCCAGTTTACCGGAAGTTGGGATCTACACCTAAGCTTGATAGAGTTTGCCTATAACAATAACTATCATCATAGTATTAATATGGCACCTTATGAAGCCTTGTATGGCAGACGTTGTAGATCACCCTTGTGTTGGTATGAGACTGGTGAGCATCAGTTGTTAGGACCTGATCTTGTGCAGCAAACTACAGAAAAGATTAAGGTAATACAACAACAGATTAAGACTGCACAAGATAGGCAAAAATCTTATGCTGACAAGCGTCGTAGACCGTTGGAATTCCAGGTTGGAGACAGAGTGTATCTCAAGGTATCGCCTTGGAAAGGAGTCCTTCGCTTTGGAAGGAGAGGGAAGTTAGCTCCTAGATTTATAGGGCCTTATCCAATCATTGAACGGGTTGGAAAGGTAGCCTATAGACTAGAGTTACCACCAGAATTACAAAGGCTACACCCTGTGTTTCACATTTCTATGCTAAGGAAATGTCATCCCGATACTGAGTCAGTTCTACAACCTATGGAAGTAGAATTGAATGATGATATATCTTATGAGGAAGGACCAGTGTCAATCCTTGATAACATAATTAAAAAGCTAAAGAAGAAAGAAATAAGCCTTGTGAAGGTCCTCTGGAACCACCGTGGTGTTGAAGAAGCCACTTGGGAACTAGAGGATGAGATGAGAAGGAAATACCCTGCTCTTTTCTCTTAATACGTTTTATCAATTTCGGGGACGAAATCCTTGTAAGGGGTGGATGATTTGTAACATCCCTGACCTGGGTTATGAACTAACCCTAGGTGTTTTGCCTAAATATGTAATTAAACCCTGGTGTTTTTCTTTTGACATGTAATTAAGTTCCTAAGGAACATACATTTTCATTTCTGTCCTTTTATAACAATGTTGTAGAATTATTTGGTAATGCAGGGGCCTATGTGCAAATAACCCAGTTAAAGGGTGTAACTTGCAAGTTTCACAAGTTAAAATGTTCCTCTGGTGATGAGGCATCATATGAGTAAATATGATGAGGTAAGATGGATTTCCCAAGCTTGGGCATCAAGATACAGCTTGTTGAATGATCCTTGTGCTTAAAAACCCTATTTTGGATTAAAGTGCAATTCACCCAAATATGGGGTGCAAATTATAAAATACACCATCTAGAACATCTTTTATGACTTTTGACATCATTTAGAGTAATAATGATGAAGGGGGCACTTCCTTTGAATAATCATATAATGAGGAACACCTTTGTAATTAAATCATCAAGATGTAAGTAAGGAGACCCTTATGTACATATGTACCTTAGTGATAAGTTGACCTTCCTTGCCTTTAGTTCTTAGTTTTAGAAGGAGTTTTATCTTAGAAGAAGAGAAGGGACGTGCCTAAAAGAAAGGAAGGATCAAGTTGTGAAAAGGAGAAAATAGTTGTCCTTATGTTGGAAATGACCCCAAGATATATATACACCCTTCCTTTGTTTGTAACGGAACGTTTCCTTCACTTCCTTTCTTATTTCCTTGCTTAGACCGACTTAGGACAGAGCTCTAGAGAAGAGAAGAACTTCCAAGCAGTTCTAGGTAATCTTTGATCATCATCTTGCTCAAATTCATGGAGGATATCATGTTACAAGGTTGGTTTGCTAGTTTTCTTACTTAGCTTTCTCGTTCTAGCCATCTTTTCCCAACCTTTCCTTGGAGAAAAACCTTTTCCCAACCTTTCCTTGGAGAAAAACCCTTGGCCGACCTGTGGATCTCAAGACACCATTAAATACTTGAAGCTTGGAAGCTTGGAGCTCAAGGAACGACCTTAAGGCGGGTTTTATAATTCTAAACCTTTTACCTTGTTATGCATACTTTTATTCGTGCAAAAATAGTTAGTTCTTCTTCTTCCCCATCCTTCTTTGCACCCTTGCAAGCTTTTTCTTGAAGAACAGACCTTGGTTTCAAGGTTGAAGACAAAGGGCATTAATAACTATGTTGGTCCTTATCCAACTTTACTAAACGATCTTGGACCAATAGGTCAAACGATCTCACACTCGTTTCAATCCAAACGGGTTCAATAGGTCGGTTTGGCCAAACGGGTTCCAACCCATTTGAAGGAGTTGACCAAGCTTTGACCGTTTTGGATTTCTGTTCAAAATTATGTAGGTTAATGACCCACCAAATTTGAGGGGTTAACTCCAAAGGAATCGTAGGTTGAAGGCCAATCAATTAGGCAATTGAATTGAATTAAGTGCTGTTTTTCTAAACTGATTAACTTGAATCTTTGGGCAAACGGGTTCCAACCCGTTTGAAGGAGTTGACCAAGCGTTTACCGTTTGGTATTCCTGTTCATAATATATTGAATTTCATTTCTACCAAGAATCATGATCTAATTCCTAACCAATTAAGAGTTGAAGGCATTTCAACACCCTAACCCTAATCGGGTTAAATTTGTTGTTTTTCATATAGATTTTGTTGAGTGTTGGGTTGAAGGACCCAAACGAGTTCAAACCCATTTGGGGGTTCATCCAAACGATCTAACACTCGTTTAGTGACACCCCAAGACCGTTTGAAGGTCTAGGGTTAAAGAATGTGATGGTTTGAGGGTCCAATCATAAGATATTGATAAATTGATGAAAAGTGCTGATTTGTAATTTAATTAGGACTCAACCCTTATCAAATCAACTTAATTTTTTGTCAAACTTTGGGCAAACGGTCTCAAGACCGTTTGGAGATCATCCAAACGATCTCAAGACCGTTTGGGCCAAGTTTGGGCCCAATTGGAGTTCAATTGATAGGTTCAACCTTGTTTTGATTCACATTGTTGAAAATTGATGAGTAGCCGATTAGAAACCTTAATTGAGTTAGACTTAACCCTAATTGGCTTTCAATTGAAGGTCAAATTGGTGCCCAATTGGTTGAGTCTCATCCTATTTTGACCCAATTTGTAAGTGTTTAACATGTCTTGGTCCAATTGAAGGCTTCAACTTAAGAAATACTTTTCAATCATAACCTATGTGTCACTTTTTATGTTTATGCGGTTTGAAACCAAGTTGGTCCACACTCGTTTGAGTCCAAATGAGTCCACACTTGTTTGAGTCCAAACGATTCCACACTCGTTTGAGTCCAAACGAGTCCACACTCGTTTGAGTCCAAATGAGTTCACACTCGTTTAAGCCCAAACGAGTCCACACTCGTTTGACCTCAAACGGGTTCACACTCGTTTGACCTCAAACGGGTTCACACCCATTTAGACTCCTTTGGGTTCACACCCATTTAGACTTAAGAGGGTCCACACTCAGTTAAGGCCCAAATGGGTTCTAGGTCGTTTGAGGTTAAACGAGTTCAAGGTCATCTAAGAATCAAATGGCTTGAAGGTTGAAGGTCAAACCCTAAACCAGTTAGAGGTTTTCAAAATTGATTATACTTAATCACTTGAAGGTGTAAATGGTCCAATGATGATCTTATTTAAACCATAATGGTAACTCAAGATATTAAGGGACCAATTGATTAATGAATTGACCCATGATGATGATCAATGGGTAAATTACCAAAATGCCCCTAAGAGGTTCAATTGAGTGATACCTTGTTTTAATCAAACCCTAATCATATGATAGTGATGATTTGACTTGTGTTAATCAATGAGGACTTAACCCAACCTAATCTAGAGTGTTGTAATCACCATCTACTAGTAAGAGGAGATAGAAAGTACCAAGTATGATGGAAACTCAAGTAAAATACCTTCAATATATATGAATGTGTATGATTAGGTATGATCCACCAGACGAGATCATAGTAAACCCTAATTCTAGGGTGAAGACATGTAATGTGAATAGTAAACCCTAATTCTAGGGTGAAGACATGTAATGTGAATAGTAAACCCTAATTCTAGGGTGAAGACATGTAATGTGAATAGTAAACCCTAATTCTAGGGTGAAGACATGTAATGTGAATAGTAAACCCTAATTCTAGGGTGAAGACATGTAATGTGAATAGTAAACCCTTATTTATGAAAACTAGGGAAACCTAGCTCTTGAATAATTAAGGAGATACAACTTCTTTAAATAAGTTATTTACTGTTATCAGTTGATTTAACCATGCAGGTTTCTTCATAAGAATGATCATATCCAGGTATGGATGATGATACTATATTCATTGAAAGCATGTTGTTAGCTTTATGAATAGTGATATATCCTGATGCCTTGTTAATAGCATCTTATGAGATTGATAGGTTGTGAGGGCCATGAATACCATCAAGGTCATGCTTAAGAGATGACTTGTGATGAGAATATTGAGAAATGACAATTGATGAGTGTTAGGCTTGTTACATGTAGTATTCTTCCTTCATAGCTGCTATGCTAATGATTAATGTTTGAAAACATGTATGATGATAAAAGAATACTGAAATGTACCTAATAATCAAGTTTAATCATACCATGTAAAGTCCTGATCATAGATCCATCATTGTCAAAATTTAAATGATGGTGAAACAGGTTTTCCTAAGGGAACTCCTGGATCACATACTTTAGAGTATGTGGGGGAATATGGATGTGTATATCCTTACATCCTAGTGTAGGAGTTGATGTTGATGTATCTTAATCCATCAAACCGTCACTATGTGTTTATGCCGGGGTGATGTAACACTAATCTCCCGAGGAAATCTTTTATACCGCATCGATGAGAGATAAACAAGAAATCTTTTGATGGCGAAGAGAGTACAAAATGCCACTGTGACTCTAATAGTGAAGTAACAGAATACCCTGGTAAGCTATTGTAACAGAGACACTAGATGTCCTGCATGTTGATCCTCATACTGACTGAGGAAGATGAGGTCATAAGAATCCGGCTCTTTTGATGACCTATGCATGATACCGATGCAACTTAATAGTGATCGGTTGGAGTATGAGCGGTATACCTCATCTCCGCAGGGCATAATGATGTTTGTAAAACATAATCAACCGCGTAGCATATCTTCTTAGGTTGAACCACGAAATACATTGGTTGATGATACATTACTTAGTATACATGTTTTTCATATTCCTTAAATGTTGTTGTTCTAATTAATAACAATCTGCTGCTGATTACCTTAGAGCTTTTATTGCTTATGTTATTCTTGGTTGCTATATAAATCTTCTGGCGAAGAGTTATAACTCTCGCTGGGACAATTATTTAAAATTGTCTCACCCCGTAGATTTCTACCTTTAGGTGGACGTCGAGGTCGAAGGAACCGATCTGCAGGAGGACAGCAGCAACAGCAGCGAATTCAGGAGCAGCAGTGATTTCAGGTGGAAACACTGTGCTGTCTAGTCTTGTAGTTAGAATGGTCGTATGTCGTCTCTGTACACTCAGGTCCTAGGAGTTTGTTGATCTGAGAATTGTGAAATCTTGAAATTTTGTATCATGATGTATATAATCACTCGAGAAGTGATTTATCAGAGATGTAAACAGTTCATCTTACTTTTATAAAAGAAGTTTCAGGTTTTAAAGATCTCATTTTCGAAAAGTTTTAATTTCTCGTGATTTTCGTATTCCGCTGATTAATCGAATCGCTTCCGCTATGTTTATCTTGTGTTTTGGAGATCAGAGCCCACGGTGTGATTCCTTCTTTCTGACACATCATTATGTTTCAAGTGTAGTTAATTGTGATACACTATCATGGTCCCTCCAGAAGGTCCTCAAACTCTTAGTTTAAAATATTCCAAGATCGATTATATCAAGGTGTCTTGATACTTTTAACAAGCTAGTTATGTACTTCATTCATGATCTCCTTGAACACTTCAAGAGATTTAGACATGTATTTTGTTAAATAAAATCTACTATATTTGTTGTATCATCAACAAATATAATGAGGTACTTTATATCTACCTTTATCATGTATTCTAAAAGGTATATGTCAGTATGTAGGAACCCTAATAGAATAGTCTCTCTCCCACTACATCTAGTGAAATGTGGTTTTGTCATATTACCCAATAAATAAGACTTGCATGTCTCTATTGGTTCAATAATCAAAAGATTCCAGATAACCATCATTATATATTCTAGAAAAACAATTCTCATTTATGTGCACTATATGACAATGCTATAGGTATTCTTTGTTTGACTCGTCAAGTCATTCATTATAGGTCTTGTACATGTTTGTCTTTAGAAGTATCAAGTATAGTTTATGACAAAATGGGGCACTACCATATAAAATCTTATCTTTTGAAAGAAAAACATAAAATATGTTCATAATGTTCTTGTCCATACAAGATACATGATGTTTCTCATTAATGACAGGTACATAATAGTAATTCACTAATTCTATTACATGTCAATACATGAATGACAAATGGTGGTAGCAACTCTTGTTCCGCATAGTTCTAGCTTACTTCTTATTGGGTCCTAAAGTGGAGATCTATATCTCCTTCTTCAACCTGAGTTTCTCTATATAAAGAGGACAATTCCTTTTTTAGTTTCTAGGGTGGTGATAGTGGTGGCACTTTCCTTCCTTATTCACTCCTCTCTTAGCTTTCTGTGCAGAAGACTTAGGTTTCTGGCTAGCTTTAGAATACTTCTTAGCTTTGCCTTTGTCCTTCGACTTCCCTATGTTGATCATCATCGCAAATTTGGATTTGGTCTTCTTCATTTGAGCTTCATCTTCCCTCAACATGCTGAATAATTTTGACAACAGCTTTTCAAAATCATTCATGTTGTAGTTCATGACAAACTGGCTATATGATTCTGGCAGTGACTACATAATCACATATGTGGCCAACTCTTAACCCAAGGTAAATCTCAATATAGCATGGTTCTCCACATACCCAATCAACTTGATAGTGTGAGGACCTATTGGATCTCATTCAACCATATTAAACTTGAACAACGCCTTTGAGACATCATGTAACATCCCAGGATTTGAGGCCTCGGATAAAACACTCATAAAAGGAATGATTGGACTACCCATATCACCAAGGTGCACCTCATTTTTCGGGAGCCCATCACTAAAGAACTCCATAGTTAAGCATGCTCAGCTTGGAGTAGTACTAGGATAGGTGACCAGTCAGGAAGTTGACCCTGGCTTGCATGTGAGTGAGGAAAAGGGCACAATTAAGGCTAGTGGTGGTCTGTGGAGCCATTCGTCATTCTTGAAACTCTACTAGATCCTAGGGTAGTGGGATCGGGCATTACAAATGGTATCAGAGCCAATTCCCTTCCAGTAGGTGGGGTCCACATGGGCATGGCATGCCAGTCTTGAGTCGTACGGTCTAAGCATGTAGGAAAGGGTTGTCCATGGTTGACGTAGCTACCCTTGCACTAATATTCTGTGATCAGGAGTTGGGTGTCCATGGGCCATTATGGGTCTACATTGAAATGGGGAGGAGATTATGAGGCATTATATTTGAGCCTTGATGAGGACGTCAAGAGTCTAAGTGGGGGATATTGTAACATCCCAGAATTTGAGGCCTCGGATAAAACACTCTTAAAAGGAATGATTGGACTACCCATATCACCAAGGTGCACCTCCTTTTTCGGGATCCCATCACTAAAGAACTCCATAGTTAAGTGTGCTCAGCTTGGAGTAGTATTAGGATGGGTGACCAGTTAGGAAGTTGACCCCGGCTTGCGCATGAGTGAGGAAAAAATGTGTAGTTAAGGTTAGTGGTGATATGTGGGGCCAGTCATCATTCCTGAAACTCTACTAGAGCCTAGGGCAGTGGGCTCGGGCATTACACATCATATCTTTCTTGTCTTGTCTGTTCTTGATACATGTTCTTAATATGTGTTACCATCTCAATAACATCCAAGTTCTCATGTTGCCTCTCCAACTCATAGCTCATTGAGCATAGCATTAGACTCTTAACATCCACAACATCTTTAGAGTGCTTCCAGTAAGCATCCTTGTCAGCCTTAGACACGTTGGGAGAGGGTTCATCTGTCTCTAGAGCCTCTAGGACATAGAGCTTGCACTCTTGAGAGAGAATGATTCTCAATGTCCAGAACTAGGCATGAAAGTTGTTCCTGTTAAACTTGTCATTCACAAGGACCGGTAGCAAAGAAAACATATTTGTATTTTCTATTAGATTCTACAAAAGAAATTTTATAATTTTGTCAAAACATTTTTTTATATGATTTATAATATTGACGATATTAATCAGGCTTTCAATTTATTATCACTCCCACTATTTTGCACACACTGGTAGCCCTCATTATCAATTCAAAAGATTGCAACATAGAATCTTCTAGTGAGCCAAGATCCAAAATAATTAAGTCAATTCCCATCCAACGCCAATGGTCATAACTAATTATTAAGGTAGGAAACGGTAACGACCCCACCTCCCAGTAACCCCCAATTAAGGGAGACCAAGAGGTCAGAGCCATTATCCCAATTAACAAGGTCAAAGGTTCAACAATTAATCAGTAATAATTGTGGCATCCAACTCACAAAAACAAGATTAATTAATGTGGAAGCATATTATTCGCAGTGGATTAACAAAAATCACTAAAAATTAAAACCTTTTTCAAAGAGATCCATTTATAGGAAAACTCTTTCAACAAGAACCAATGTATGACATTTACATCCTGGTTCATAAGTACACATCTTGTACCATCTCTTCTCAAGGCTTATAGTATCAACTGCCTTGTTAAAAGCTAAACACAGACATCATAAGAACCTCGAGGCATCAAGCCAGAAACTCAAAACAATTCATTAAAAGCATTTACTATTAACTCCGAGGACCTGAGAGTATAGAGAAGACACATAGGACATCTATCTACAAGACACGACAGACAGTACACTCAACCTGAGTTATCACTATTGTCCCTGCTGCTGCTGGAGTTCTTCCTCTACAAGATTGTTCTCAATCTCCTCCGTGCTCATCCACCTAAAAATGTTGGATCCCACGGGGGTGAGACAATTGAAAATTGCCCCAGCGAGAGATATAACTCTCCGCCAGAAACATTATTATTGCAGTTTATAATATGAATCAGAACAGAGGATAAGCAGTTTATATCATTCTCATCTTTAAATATTGCAACTATCTATGATAGAGCATTGAAACATCTATTCTCTTTATAAGGAATAGGAAGAACATGTATATCATATATTTATTATATTAACTCAACATCTCATGCTTTTCTCATGATACTCATTACTCTGATATGTCACCCATGACTCTTTCTTGTTTCTATCTAATGTCCTTAGCCAATCTACTAAATAGGTATTGATTTATACTAGACATGAGAGTGTACTTCATCATGTCTTATTTAGGCATTGGTCCATAGCAATCCTGTATAAATATTCCAGCCATTGGATTATATCAATCTTGTGCAACTAGTACAAGCATTGGACTTATATTGTTCCTGTGTATCCATTCCAAGTATTGAACTATGCCAATCCCAACTATTCCAGGTATTGGACTATGCCAATCCTGTGCAACTATTCCAGGTATTGAACTATGTCAATCCTGTGAAATTATTCCAGGTATTGAACTATGTCAATCCTGTGACATTATTCCAGGTATTGAACTATGTCAATCATGTGCAACTATTCCGGGTACTGGGTTAATACCAATCCTGTGTAGTTATTCCAGGTATTGGGTTTTAACCAATCTTGTGCGGTTATTCTAGGTATCGGGTTTTAACCAATCATGTGCAGTTATTCCAGGTATTGGGTTGTGACTAATCCTGTGTAGTTATTCCAGGTTTTGGGTTTTAACCAATCCTGTGTAGTTATTCCAGGTATTGGGTTGTGACCAATCCTGTGTAGTTATTCCAGGTATTGGGTTTTAAACAATCTTGTGCAGTTATTCCAGGTATTGGGTTGTGACCAATCATGTGTAGTTATTCCAGGTATTGGGTTTTAACCAATCCTGTGCAGTTATTCCAGGTATTGGGTTGTGACCAATCCTGTGTAGTTATTCCAGGTATTGGGTTTTAACCAATCTTGTGCAATTATTCCAGGTATTGGGTTGTGACCAATCCTGTGTAGTTATTCCAGGTATTGGGATTTAACCAATCCTGTGATATTATTTCAGGTATTGAACTATGCCAATCTTGTGCATCTATTCCAGGTATTGAACTATGTCAATCCTATGCATCTATTCCAGGTATTGAACTATGGCAATCATGTGCAATTTATCACATATTATCACATCTTGTCACCTCTCATTAGGAAATCACCATTCTCGTGACTTAAAAAGCACATTCAACATCTTGGCACCTCTCACTAGGTAACAATTAACATCACTCTTTAAGAGCGGGATGTGACATCTTTCTATGATGTCTTTAGGCATTACCTTCCTTATTACTTTTGACTTACTTAAGTTTATCATCTTATGTTGTATTAAGGTATTTCCCATCTTAATACTTTTATTCACTAACCTATCACTTTTATCATAAACTGCATAGGTCATAGAACACTCATTAGAATTGTCCAACTATCTTCAATGGTATGAACTCATTTCAGGTTAAAGCATTGTTTACTATAAGGTTACCTATAATCAACCATTTGAGATATTTCACCTTTATAAGGCTTTACCCACTATTTTATTATTAGGGTTCTGGTTTATCATCATATTGCCTAAGATTAGGGCTTCATGTATTATAATTCAAAATTAGAGTTTCATATGCCTTCACCCTGTATTAGGGCTCCTCATCATACCATTGTATAGGGTTTCACATGGCATCACCCTCAATTAGGGGTTCACATGCCATCACCCTCAATTAGGTTACACATGGAATCACCCTCAATTAGGGTTTCACATGGCATCACCCTCAATTAGGGTTTCACATGGCATCACCCTCAATTAGGGTTTCATGTGGCATCACCCTCAATTAGGGTTTCTCATGGAATCACCCTCAATTAGAGTTTCTCAATTTATGTCAATTGAGGATACTCATCCCATTACCCAAAATAAGGGTTAGAGTTTCCATATTAGGGTTTCTTATAGCCTTACAAAGCTTCACCCTAAATTAGAGTCTCACATCACTTCATTGTATCAAGGTTTCACATGACTTCACCCTAAATTAGGGTTTCCATTCCATTACCCACAATTAGGGTTAGGGCTCATTAACCTTCTTAATTAGGGTTTATGATCTCTTTATCAAGGATCATACCTTAATTAGTTATTCATTCATGTTGGAAGTGTTGTGACTTAACCACTACATGATTATCATTCATGTAGGAAGTTCTCTCTCTCTTATCTTCTATAAGAAGGTGCATGCCTCAGACTTGGTTAGATTAGGTCAACTCACCTTGAATGAAGAGTTGACACCATGTATTATATCATTACTTCCATAATCATCAATTATTAATCATTCAAAAGGTATTAATCTCCCTATCTTATTAAGGGTACAATTACCATAATCACCCTTGGATTACATCATGTAATGATCAATTAAACAATTGACCTTTAATCACCTTAAGTGTCCATACAGTTTTGGTTAATTATTTCTCAAACGGTCTTGGTCACTTAGACCCCAAATGGTCTTGCTTGAATGACCTTCAAACGGTCTAAGACCGTTTAGACCTCCAAACGGTCTTGGTATAACGGTTTGAAACCGTTTAGAAAAGTTGATGCTTGAAACCGTTTAACAAAGTTGGTGCTTGAAACCATTTAACAAAATTGGTGCTTGAAACAGTTTAACAAAATTGGTGCTTGAAACCATTTAGGACATATGCACTTGGGATCGTTTGAGTCTTAATTGGTTTTGTATCGTTTGGTCCCAAACAGTCTTGAGATCGTTTGGACTCAAACGGTCTTGAGACTGTTTGGTCCAAACCTCAAAACCAATTGGACCAAAAATGGTCTCAACCACTTATATTGATTTAGGGTTTCCAAGATTAATTCCTTCATCAATTGAATCCATGTAATTAGTCATCAATTGAACCTCAGCACCATACTTCAATTGAGCTTAATAAATCATCTTTCCATTGATTCAACCTTCAATTGATCATCAATTAGGGTTTTGAACCCAATTGAATTAGGGTTTGAAAATGATGAACTTTCAATATTAGACATTGTGGAACTAATTGCTTTGAAACCATTGGACCATCATTCAAATTGGGTGTGACCTGACCTAAAATGGTCTTGAGGTCGTTTGGATAACCTCAAAATGGTCTTGAGACTGTTTTCCCATCCCATCACTAAAAAAGTTGTGAAATTCATTAAGGATTTGGATCATTAGATTGATCAACAAACTAGCTATTACTTGCATTTCAATTTGACATCTTTGGATATTCAACTACTCAACCCTACTCAACCCTAGACCTCCAAATGGTCTTGAGACCATTTGGGTGATATCCAAACGGTCTTGAGACCGTTTGGATTAATCAACCCAAAGATTTAAACCAATCAATTGCAAATCAGCACTTAACCCGACTAGGGTTGCTAATTAGATGATTGTCCATATGTTGATTCAATAAATTGGATCCATTAGATCATCATACAACATATAGTAGGGTCCTGACCTCAAATGGTCAACCCATCCAAACGGTCAACCCTTCTAAATGGTTTGGGTTTCAAAACTCCAAACGGTTTGATGAAACTGTTTGGACCATATTCTTGAAACCATTTACAATAGATATTTGGAGAGGTGTGTGCTTATGATGATGTCATCATCATCAATCTCTAAACCCATGAAAATTTCTGTGATTTTCATGGAGATTGCATCAATCAACCAAATAAAATTCCGAGAATGAAGAAAGGATCAATAATTGATAAGGAATTGAATGCAATAACAAGATTAAGGGTTCAAGTTATAAAACCCGCCTCCAATTGAGCTTCAAAGCTTCAACCTCCACGTATTTAATGGTGAAAGAAACACCTTCAACTATCCCAAGCTCGTCCTTAAGGTTTGAGTGAAAAGGAATGGCTAGAATTGAAGATCGAGTGAAGATAAGAAGAAATCATGCATTGATTTGTGATTTCCACCATGGAATCAAGGTGAAAGAAGGTCAAGAAGCTTACCAACAGGTTGGGGGTCGTACTCCTATTGATCCAATCTCCCTTGGTCGTTTTTCCAAACAATAAGTGAAGGTGGATTCGAAAATACCCATCCAAGCTAGGGATAAAGGAGCATATATGTATTTTATTAAAAATTCATTTAAGAGAGAGAAAGTAGGGGATAACTCCTCCATTTCCTTGCCACTTTCCCCCTTCCCTTCCTTTGTTACGAGGCTATATCTTTTGACTCTTATTCCTCTCAATTATCCATGATTTAAAGAAAAGCAAATTAAGCACCTTAAATCTTATTATAATAATATCCTTAAGTGAGTGGATATTTCTTTTTCTTATAATAATGTGACTGAGTTATCCACTTCCCTTCGATATTTTCATACCTTTGCAAGGAACATGGTCGTCCACATATATGGATTTAAACAATTTCAATTTTGGTTGAAGGGCACTTCAATTAATATATTTATTTTTGTATATAATTGAAGTAAAGTTCCAATTATGCTTAAATCTTGATTATTTTAATATCAAGATTCTCTCTCCTCCAAAATGATACAAATGAGACGCCCCTCTCATTTTCTTTGCTCTTCATAATGAAAAGAAACATAAGGGACTATTCTGAAGTGGTAATTTGCATGTTGAACTTTGGGTTTTGGGTAATTTGCACATTACACCAAAACTAGGTTTTAATGCACAAACATTGCTTTATCAGCTCTTTCTTGGTACTCAGGCTACCACAAGCCATACCTCTACATCATCTTCATTCTAATGATGTTTTAACACATGAGGAACATCTTATCATGTAACATTTTCAATTTAACCCCTCAACTTGGGTAATTTGCACTTTAGTCCAAAATAGACAAAACATTATTTCAACATTGTTCAAAAAGGACTAAAATTGAAACATAAGTTCCTCTTGAGCCTTAATTACTTTTCAAAAGATAATAACAAGCATATAATTGTCTTTCTTAAACAAAACACCTAGGGTTAAAGCATAACCCAGATCAGGGATGTTACAATAATTATGCAATTTTACCTAACTAAACTGAAAACTGGTATAAAAATAAAACTTTGCATACCTCTTTCAAAAACTTAGATATCTACTTCTATACACATCTGGATTCTATTCTAACTAATCCTCCTTTGTACTTTAATTCTAATTTAATTCAACATATGCCACTTTACGATTTGCCCTTTTCAATCTTGCACCTAAAATGACGACAAACAAAATGTCAGTCAGCATATCGAAATATGTCGGTATGTGGGGATAATCAAAATTTTACAAATATGGCTAAGAATCTAAATATCACAATCAAGTTAATTAACAAGCCAAATCGCTTCAGTGTGACATTCTCCACTGCTTTTGCCCTAACCCTGGCATACCCATCTTAGGGTTTCTCTTTTGCCAATGACTGAAGGCCACCTTCTCAATCACGAGCTTGGTGTCTGGGGTCACCTCTCATAGTGTCCATTAGTCATTCTATAAAGACCACTTTCTCAATCCCGAGCTTGGTGTCTGGGGTCACCACTCATGGTGCCCATTGGTCTTCCCTCCTGGGCTTGACCTTTTGGCATCATCCATCAGGGTGGCATGTAGGTGCGAGAATACACACTTCTATTATTGTTGTGATAATCATAGTGACTTTATGATTTTCAAGTATGAACATCCAAACTGATAAGTTTCATTAAATGCGACGAATCATCTGGAAAATCTTTGGGAAACTAATGTGATTAACCATAATTAACCACATACATGTCAGGCTGATTTGAGACATAATTAATCCAATCCATGCAAAAAATCCAATAGACAAGCAAGCACACAAAGAGATCCTAAAATATGCATACAATTTCCTATCATTGATCATGCCATCAAGATCTATTAAACGTAGCTCGTTTCCTAGGGTTTCTAGTCCACTTTTAGGGTTTCCATTGCAATTAGGGTTTCACTTCATTTATATTATTTTAAACCCTAATTCTATGCAATTACTCACAAACCCTAATTATCTCATCTACTATTCATGAAAGATATTAAGGTTACCTTTTAACAACATATAACCTTAATTTCGGATTAAAGGAACAATTAAATGTCCATTAAGTCTATTATGCCCCTTTTTCATTAAAACTACCATTTTTTATCTTTTTAATTCATGACAGGATCATTAGGCCTAATTATCATCTTTGGTTCCTTCCGGATTAACAACTCATAGTTCATTATGATCTAATTCACATATGAACTCTATTTATCATTAATTCCACCTTTATCCATTAGAAAACACTAATTACCATATTAAGGGTATTTATCCACAATTAGGAACCTTTATACTCAAAATAGCTTAGAACCATCATATCTCATCTTTATTCATGAATTTGAATAATTAAAGCCATTAAGAGTCTCAATGACTAACCTTAGGGTTTCAAGGCCCATTAAAGCTCATTAATCAACTTTACATGTAAAACAGATTGAAGTTCGACTTTAATATTCAACAAGTTATCACTTCACAAATTAACATATTAAACCTTACAGATTCATCCTTTATACTCAAATAGGGTTTCTAAGTGCTTAATCATTCTTGATGTAAAACCCTTAAATCATGCAAGAAACATCTAGATCAGGTTCAAGTTCGTCATTAACTATTCAACAGGTTGCAATTACTCAATTTCATCAACTAAATATCATGAACTTAACCATAATGTTCAATTATAGTTTCTAATCTAATCCATAAGCACTTTTCATTAGATTAGCACACTTTTTCAAATAGGAATGAAATCTGGTTCTCAAACCAATTTTATTGCATTCCTCGTATTTTTATGATAAAAAAGCACTACTTATTTATATTTTTTGGCCAAAGGATCTATTTTCAACGATTTATACAAGATTCCACCTTTTTCTTGAATATTGGGTAGATAAGCGACTTACTTGGATTTTGTAGAAAAATCTTGGCAGTTGGATCTCGGGTTGTCACTGACTAAGATTGATCTGATGTTCCTCCTTGCGTTCACTCACTCATAGATGCTAAGGACACGGCTGCTCTCAGTCGTTACTCTACTTCCTGGTCCACGGTAGACCATGATCAAAGGGCTGCTGCTCCTCGCCCTTTGCCTGATCAACAACAGACTTCACGGCGGCACCGCATGGAGAGGTCACTGGAGAAACTCAATCCCTCTGACTCAGAGCACGAGAGAGTGAGGGAGGGCGATGCTAGGGTTCGTGATGGCTAGAGGAGTCAAGAGGGGTAGAATTTATAGGTGTGGGGGTCTAGGGATGGCTCCCCCAATCTGCCGCCAAACCTTGTTCTGATGGGATTTAGGCATTTCCTAAAATGGCTATAAAACCTAGATAAACCTAGGTCATCTAGGTCTGGAATCATCTCCTGAACCTCATGATGGTATTCCTTTTCATGCACGAGCATTGTGCTTGTTATAACCTCGATTTTTCCAAAATATGTAATGAAATTATAAATGTTCTTTTTAAAGATAAATGAAATCCATGGATTGATGCGATGAATTGTTTGAATGGAATGAATGGATTGTGTGCTTGATAGCTTGTATGTTTTCTTATTGGGCCTTTGTGGCCATTGAAGCCCAATTGAAGGATTAAAAGAAGAAACAAAAAGAAATGAAAAAGGAATTTCATTTAATAAAGGAATATATGAGGAAAATAAAATGAAATGATTTTAAGGCTAAAAGATATTTTCCCAAAATAAGATTTCGAGTTAAAAAGGTTCCTTGAGGTTCAAGGAACTCAGGATAATTAGATAAAGGCAAAGGAAATAAGGAATATGTGGAAAATACAATTAAATAAGGGATAACTTGAAACTGAAGTAAAGGGCCTGTTTCCTTTGGATAATGACTCCAATTTTTTCATAAGGAAAGATAAAAGTATAAACGAGTTTTCCTCAAAATTTGAGATAAAATGGAGTTAAGGATTGAGAGTTATTGAATTTTCAAGTTATCATCAAAATAGCACTTTCCTTGCATAATTAGGAATTAATTTTCCTTTTGGTTTAAGCGCAGACGACGCTGACCGTTGGATCTTAATCCAGCGGATCGCGGTCATCATCCAGAGTCCTAGAGGGACTCGGACTGTAGCGCCAACAGGGTTTTTTCACCTCGCTTTCCCAACCGATGCAGTGCATGTGCACTCACGTTTTGTGTCCCACTGGGATCGGGAGGTCCGGGCGAAGGATCTAGACCTAGGATTTGATGGGTTTCGTGGTGTATTCTAGAAACGCCCAATCGGGCTGAGGACTAGGACGGCGGCAGGGTTGGGAAACCCTAGAGAGGCCTTCACGCCCTATAAATAGGGGTCCTTCGAGTCGAGAGCACCTTCACGAACATGAGCGGCCACTTTTGAGAATTTGTAACCCTCTGCTTCCCTCGATTGCACCTGCTCCGGAGAGCCTCAGCCGCGATGCCGCCGAGTGCATCTGTGTTAAGAAGAAGAGGAAGGAGACGAAGAGCAGCAGTCGTTCGATCGTGATCGGACGATCGGGTCAAAGTTGGGCGAAGACGGTTAGATCTAAAGACCACTGTGGGCTCGTGGATCTGACGGTCGGGGCTTCACGATGCTTAAGTGAGGCCTGAGTGGAGGCGCGCGTGACGCTGGGCGTCGGATCAAGGCGCGGATCAAAGGGTGCACCAATCGAACGGCTACGAATTTTGGTAAAATTCCCCTCTCTACCGAATAATCAGAAAAAAAGACTTTTCTTACAAAAATAATAGAAATTGCTAGGATTAGCTAATGAGAAAACATTATATATGAAAGTTGTATAGAAAAATGCAAGGAATACGATAAAAATAATTCTAGAACCTAATTCCACTTCGTTTTGCAAAAGTGATTTATTTGGCTAATAAAGTGTATTAAATATTGATGAGAAACACTAATTGCATGATTAGAGTGTAATTTGGTAATCCAATAGGTCAAATTGCTAAGTTTAACTCTAATAATGGTAATGGTGGTTTAATTTACTGTTTGATTGCAAAAATGCTTAACTTGGAATTATAATGTTTAAAAGAAGGTTAGTTTGCATGGAAACCCTAATTTGGGATAAAAGGAGATAAAAAGCATGTTTTTGCGGAATAAGATAATTAGATGCTAATAGAAGGAAATTTACTGAGAAATTAAGGGTTTATGTAGATTAATAAATTATGGATGAAAATAAGGAAAGAAGAAGTAAAAACCCTAATTTCTAGAGGAACCCTAAAATAGGAACTGAAACCCTAAGTAATATGATGAAAAATTAGATGAACATTAATAAAAGGAAAATTGTCCTTTTATTTTAGGTTTTGCTTGTTGATTGGGTTTCTCTTTCTATCTTGAAATCTGCATTTAAAGGTATGTGGTTACTTATGGTTAACCGCTTATGTTTCCCGATGTTTCCCGAAGGTTTAATCGCATTGAATGCAACTAAACAGTTTGGATGTTTATTTCTTTCATGCAAAGTATAAAGTGACTATGACTATCACTTAATGTATATGCCTTCTAGCTCAATCCTTGATTCCCTCTGTGTCATATTGGCTGACCTGATAAAAGACTACCTAGAGGGTAGGTACATCAGGTCATGAATGACTTTGACTGCCTAGAGGGTAGGGTCATGAATGACTTTGACTGCCTAGAGGGTAGGGTCATGAATGACTTTGGCTGCCTAGAGGGTAGGTCCATCAAGTCACCTTAATAGAGGTACCATGTAAGTCCTATAGGGACAACATAGAGTTGTGACAAGATGGATTGAGTAGTTTGGCTTAAAACGTAAACTTGATTGTTAAATGATTAATTGAATGATTATATTGTTAACCTAGTTGAACATTATCTGCTCCCTCCACATACCAGCTTCGACTGATCGTCGTTTTTGTTTGTCGGCATTTTAGGTAAAATCCTCAAAAGCACAAACAGTAAAACGACATATTGTGAATTCAAGAATTAAAGAACAAGGAGGAATTGATAGATTAGTTAAGTTTTGGTTAGAAGATAGTTCCCAACTTTTCAAGGTATGTAAAGAAAATTTTTATTCCCATTTTTTCAGTATAGTCTGTTAGAATTTAATAATTGTTTATGGTTATATGTCGAACCTTTGATCCGGAATAAATGGTTGCGGCTTTATCCTCTTGGTCTCCCTTAATTGGGAGTTACTGAAAGGTGAGGTCGTAACATTTGGTATCAGATCCTGGGTTCTTCATGTAACCATTAGTAATTATTAAATTTTACAAACTCCATAGAACCCAAGGGAGTTATTAGAGGAGTATCCGAAAGACGGAGGTGTCTAGAAAGGGATCACGACTGGGGGTTGGCAAGATTTTCCTCCGCACCGCTAGTCGGAATACGAGGACTCCCGGACCCGTGTGACCACCTGGCCAAAGTCTTAGGGTATGAATCGAAATAAGATACCTTTAGGACTCTCTCATCGTATTCATCCCCTCTCATCACATATTCTACTAAGGCTTTAAGAGTAGGATTCTCTCTCTCCTCCACACTCATGTGGTATGGGCAAATAAGTTAAGGGTTTAAGAATCCTCCAGCAAATTAATAAAAGATATGTAATGAGATATCATTGAACATAAGTATAACTAGTTTAAATGATAAACTAAAGGTTTGCTTGTTATGCTTATGTAGATGGCAAGAACCAAGACTGTGGCTATTCCCGAGGGCTCCGGAAAACCGGCTAGGAGTGTTTGGCCTCCCCGTAAAGTAAAGGAGTCTTCTGAAAAGAGGAATAGGAACCATGAGGGTGGATCCTCTAAGAAGAGGAAGAGGCCTAAAGAAGTCACTCAAGAAGTCCCTAACCCTGACCCGGTACCATTTAGTAACCTGAACCAAGAAGAAGATCAAGGATATGAAGAGCAGCATGTGTATGAGGAAGAAGCCCAGATGGATGAGGACCCAGTCAATGATTCAGAACCCACCATGATGATCCATACCCCTGATACCTTGTGGTTAGAGCAATAGAGGAAGTTAACAGAAGCTATTAGTGCTTTGGCCCTTCGAGACATAGCTAGAGATGAGAATGGTGAATCACACCATGTTCGTCCACGTGTGGGAGCCACCATCCTAGACTTTGTCAAGATGAACATAGAAAAGATCTGGGGAGAAGATAAGACTGAGGTGGTTGATAAAGCAGAGGCATGGATACTTGCAATAGAGAATGGGTTCTGCATGCTTGAAGTACAGCCGAGCAAGAAGGTCCTCTTTGCTGCTCACCTTCCGGAAGGAGCAGCTAATATATGGTGGGAGACTCACATCACAGGCCGAGATCTGACGGAGGAACCAATGGCATGGGCTGATTTCAAAACCATCTTTACTTCCAGATTCATCCCGGTTGCAGCTAAGAAAGAGAAGGAAAGGGAATTCACTAACATGACTCAAGGAAATTCCTCTGTGGCAGAATTTGGGCGTAAGTTTCGGATCCTGGAACGTTTTTGGTACAAGATGGATGAGGAAAGGAGGGTGGGTCACTTCATAGAGCGTCTTCACCCTACCATCAGGCCTCATGTGATGGCAAGCAAACCTAAAACCTTCGCAGAAGCTTACAACACTGCCTTAGACATGGAGAGAACCGTGATGCCTACACAGCTTCCACCCAAGGGGTATTTGGGTTTCACTGAGGGAACCCGAGGACCGAAAAATCATCATAAGAAGGGTCCAAGTCGTCATCAAGCCAAGGGAAGACAGGGAGGAAAAGGGAGACCCCATCAAGAGAATAATCGACCTCGATGCCGCTCATGTGGAAGAGGGCATCTCGCTGAGTGCCACTACAAGAAGAGAGTCTGTTTCCGTTGTCACCAAGAGGGGCATATCCAAGTTGCTTGTCCTCTACCAGATCCAAAAGGACCAGGTCCAGTGGCAGCCCCGCCAGTAGTAGCTCCACCAGTAGTTGTGGCCCCACCTGCTGGAGAAAGAAGGCAAGCTTGAGTGTTTTCCATCGACAATGAGGAAGCTCAAGCAAATGCAAATCGGTTGATTGAGGGTAATAACCCATAGAGTTTTCTTTATGTTTTGGAAGTTAAGAATGTGATAGTCTAATGTATGGTGAACAATAATGTAGGCATGCTTGAAGTCATGGGACATAATGTAAAAGCATTATTTAATTCTGGTTCTACTAATACTTTCATTTCGAGGAATCTTGCAACTATGTTTTGTTTGGATATCAAGGATTTAGGATATGTCTTAGATGTTACCACCCCAAGTGGTCGAATCTTTACCTCTCTTTTGAAGACTCTGGTGATACCTGTGAAATATCGAGATCATGAGTTTCCTACAGACTTTATCCTTCTTGACATGAATGATTTTGATGTAATTATTGGAATGGATTGGCTGTATACTTATAGGGCCCAAATTGACTGTAGGGAAAAGAAAGTGATCATTAGGGAACCAGGTCACCCACCCTTTGTCATTAGAGGTAGGAAAGATGCCACCAGTTTGTACGTGTCATCCCTGAAGGCAGAAAGAATGATGAGAAAAGGTTGTCAAGCTTTCCTAGCAGTTGTTACCGAGCCCGAACCCAAGGTGCAGCCCTTAGAGGAAATAGAGGTAGTCAAGAGCTATGCAGATGTTTTTCCGGATGATCTACCTGGGATTCCTCCCGAGAGAGAGGTGGATTTTTCCATAGAGCTAGCTCTAGGAACAAGCCCTATTTCACGTGCACCTTATAGAATGGCCCCTGTAGAGTTGCTCGAGTTGAAGAAACAATTGCAGGAATTGCTAGACAAGGGTTTCATCCGGCCTAGCACATCTCCATGGGGAGCTCCAGTCCTGTTTGTAAAGAAAAAGGATGGCTCGCTCCGTATGTGCATAGACTACCGGATAATTAACCAAGCTACCATTAATAATAAATACCCTTTACCCCGAATAGATGACCTGTTTGACCAGTTGAAGTCTACTCGAGTCTTTTCCAAAATTGACTTAAGATCGGGTTACCACCAGTTGAGAGTCAAGAGTGAGGACATCCCAAAAATAGCTTTTAGAACACGATATGGCCATTATGAATTTGTGGTTATGCCTTTTAGATTGTCCAATGCACCCAATGTGTTCATGAACCTTATGAATAGTGTGTTTCAACCCTTCCTTGACTCGTTTGTCATAGTGTTCAGAGATGACATATTGGTTTACTCCAATGACTTAGAGCAACACCGAGACCACCTAAGTAAAGTCCTTGATATCCTGAGAAAGCAGAAGTTCTATGGGAAATTCTCAAAATGCGAGTTTTGGATAGACCGAGTCATGTTCCTTGGGCATATCATCTCAGGAGGAACAATCGTCGTGGATCCAGCCAAGGTGTCAGCAGTTCGAGACTGGCCTACACTGAAGAACCCCTCCGAGATCCGAAGCTTCTTGGGGTTAGCCGGATATTATCGGCGTTTCATTTCAGATTTCTCAAAGACTACCTTGCCCTTGACCATGTTGACTCGAAAGGATGTGAAGTTTGTGTGGTCTGATGTTTGTGAGACTTGTTTTCAAGAGATGAAGGAAAATTTGACCACTACACCAATTTTGACTCTACCATCAGGCAATGAGGGTTTCATGATCTTCACCGATGCATCCAAAATGGGTCTTGGCTGTGTTTTGGAGCAGAATCGACATGTGGTTGCTTATGCTTCTCGGCAACTCAAGCCTAATGAGGTGAATTACCCGACACATGACCTAGAGTTGGATGCTATCATTCATGCCTTGAAGATTTGGCGGCATTACTTGTACGGTGCTACTTCTGAGATCTTCACTGACCATAAGAGCTTGAAGTACCTTCTGACGTAGAAAGACTTGAACCTGCGACAACGAAGATGGATGGAATACATGAAGGATTACGACTTCACCATTGCCTATCATCCTGGGAAGGAAAATGTTGTGGCAGATGCGTTGAGTCGGAAACAGCTTCGGTGTGCAACTGTTCTGTGTAGTCAGTGGAAGAGCTTAGAAGAGCTGGTGAAATGGTCTCCTCAACCATTAGGTAATCAAGTTTGATTGGCCAACATTCAGATACAGTCTGATTTGTTGAGTGAAATTGTGGCAGCACAGATGGTCAGTAGTGAACTTGACAAGATGAGAGGCTTGATGAAGAAGCCTCAGACCCGCCTTTCCTTGGGAGTAGATGGAGGAATCAGACTTGAGAATCGTATATGGATTCCTGAAGACTCACCACTGAAGGAACGTATCTTAAAAGAAGTTCATGGTTCTAAGTACACAGTGCACCCAGGGACTACTAAGATGTTTAAGGATATGCAGAGGTTTTTCTGGTGACCAGGAATGAAGAGAGACATTGCAGCTTATGTGGCCAGTTGTCTTACGTGCCAAATGGTTAAGGCTGAACATCAATGACCTGGTGAACTTTTACAGTCTATAGAGATTCCAGAATGGAAATGGGATCAGATCACCATGGATTTTTTGGTGGGTTTACCCCGGACCAAGAGAGGTCATGATGCAATATGGGTTGTAGTGGATCGCCTTACCAAGTCAGCACATTTCCTTGCACTGAAAACCACTACCAAAGTGACAGACTTAGTTGAGTTGTACATTCGGGAGATAGTGTGTTTGCATGGCGTACCCAGTTCCATCATATCTGATAGAGATCCAAAGTTTACTTCCAAACTGTGGAAGCAGGTTCAAGAGGAACTTGGTACGAGGTTAAAGTTTAGTACCGCTTATCACCCCCAGACGGATGGACAGTCAGAAAGGACAATTCAAACCTTAGAGGATCTTTTGAGAGCTTGTGTGCTCGATTGGGGTGGATCATGGGAGCAATACTTACCTTTAGCAGAGTTTGCGTACAACAATAGTTACCAAGCCAGTATCGGGATGCCTCCATATGAAGCTCTATATGGGAGACTGTGTCGGTCACCACTTCACTGGGATGATGTTGGTGAGAGGACCTTGTTGAGGTCAGATGAACTCCAAGTGTATGCTGATAAAGTCACTTTGATCAGGAAAAGGCTAAAGAGAGCCCAGGATCGACAGAGGTCGTATGCTGATGCGAAGAGGACTGATGTGCATTTCACTGTGGGAGAGCAAGTTTTTCTGAAAATCCGACCGCTCCGAGCTATAGCTAAAAATAGAGGAAAATTGAGTCCCCGATATGTGGGTCTGTTTGAGATTTTAGAACGGATTGGTGAGGTGGCTTATCGTTTGGCGTTACCTCCTCAATATAGTATGATGCATGATGTGTTTCATGTGTCCAATCTGAAGCGATATGTGCAAGACCCGAGCCATGTGTTGAGCATTGAACCTATTGAGCTTCAAGGAAAGTTGTCTTATCCTGAGTTGCCTTTGCATATTATAGATACTATGGTAAAAGAGCTCAGGAATAAGAATATAGAGATGGTAAAGGTTCTTTGGAAACACCATGGAGAGGATGAGGCCACATTGGGAGCTGAAGACGGACATGGAAAAAGCATATCCTGATTTGTTTGCTTGATTGATGAATTTTGAGGGAAAAATTCCTATAAGGAGGGGAGGATGTTATAACCTCGATTTTTCCAAAATATGTAATGAAATTATAAATGTTCTTTTTAAAGATAAATGAAATCCATGGATTGATGTGATGAATTATTTGAATGGAATGAATGGATTGTGTGTTTGATAGCTTGTATGTTTTCTTATTGGGCCTTTGTGGCCATTGAAGCCCAATTGAAGGATTAAAAGAAGAAACAAAACGAAATGAAAAATGAATTTCATTTAATAAAGGAATATATGAGGAAAATAAAATGAAATGATTTTAAGGCTAAAAGATATTTTCCCAAAATAAGATTTCGAGTTAAAAAGGTTCCTTGAGGTTCAAGGAACTCAGGATAATTAGATAAAGGCAAAAGAAATAAGGAATATGTGGAAAATACAATTAAATAAGGGATAACTTGAAACTGAAGTAAAGGACTCGTTTCCTTTGGATAATGACTCCAATTTTTGCACAAGGAAAGATAAAAGTATAAACGAGTTTTCCTGAAAATTTGAGATAAAACGAAGTTAAGGATTGAGAGTTATTGAATTTTCAAGTTATCATCAAAATAGCACTTTCCTTGCATAATTAGGAATTAATTTTCCTTTTAGTTTAAGCGCAGATGACGCTGACCGTTGGATCTTAATCTAGTGGATCGCGGTCATCATCCAGAGCCCCAGAGGGACTCGGACTGTAGCGCCAATAGGGGTTTTTCCCCTCGCTTTCCCGACCGATGCAGTGCATGTGCACTCACGTTTTGTGTCCCACTGGGATCGGGAGGTCCGGGTGAAGGATCTAGACCTAGGATTTGATGGGTTTCGTGGTGTATTCTAGAAACGCCCAATCAGGCTGAGGACTAGGACAGCGGCAGGGTTGGGAAACCCTAGAGAGGCCTTCACGCCCTATAAATAGGGGTCCTTCGAGTCGAGAGCACCTTCACGAACATGAGCGGCCACTTTTGAGAATTTGTAACCCTCTGCTTCCCCCGATTGCACCTGCTCCGGCGAGCCTCAGCCGCGGCGCCGCCGAGCGCATCTGTGTTAAGAAGAAGAGGAAGGAGACGAAGAGCAGCGGTCGTTCGATCGTGATCGGACGATCGGGTCAAAGTTGGGCGAAGACGGTTAGATCTAAAGACCACCGTGGGCTTGTGGATCTGACGGTCGGGGCTTCACGATGCTTAAGTGAGGCCTGAGTGGAGGCACACGTGACGCTGGGCGTCAGATCAAGGCGCGGATCAAAGGGCGCACCGATCGAACGGCTACGAATTTTGGTAAAATTCCCCTCTCTAACGAATAATCAGAAAAAAAGACTTTTCTTGCAAAAATAATAGAAATTGCTAGGATTAGCTAATGAGAAAATGTTATATATGAAAGTTGTATAGAAAAATGCAAGGAATACAATAAAAATAATTCTAGAACCTAATTCCACTTCGTTTTGCAAAAGTGCTTTATTTGGCTAATAAAGTGTATTAAATATTGATGAGAAACACTAATTGCATGATTAGAGTGTAATTTGGTAATCCAATAGGTCAAATTGCTAAGTTTGACTCTGATAATGGTAATGGTGGTTTAATTTACTGTTTGATTGCAAAAATGCTTAACTTGGAATTATAATGTTTAAAAGAAGGTTAGTTTGCATGGAAACCCTAATTTAGGATAAAAAGAGATAAAAAGCATGTTTTTGCGGAATAAGATAATTAGATGATAATAGAAGGAAATTTACTGAGAAATTAAGGGTTTATGTAGATTAATAAATTATGGATGATAATAAGGAAAGAAGAAGTGAAAACCCTAATTTCTAGAGGAACTCTAAAATAGGAACTGAAACCCTAAGTAATATGATGAAAAATTAGATGAACATTAATAAAAGGAAAATTGTCCTTTTATTTTAGGTTTTGCTTGTTGATTGGGTTTCTCTTTCTATCTTGAAATCTGCATTTAAAGGTATGTGGTTACTTATGGTTAACCGCTTATGTTTCCCGATGTTTCCCGAAGGTTTAATCGCATTGAATGCAACTAAACAGTTTGGATGTTTATTTCTTTCATGCAAAGTATAAAGTGACTATGACTATCACTTAATGTATATGCCTTCTAGCTCAATCCTTGATTCCCTCTGTGTCGTATTGGCTGACCTGATAAAAGACTACCTAGAGGGTAGGTACATCAGGTCATGAATGACTTTGACTGCCTAGAGGGTAGGGTCATGAATGACTTTGACTGCCTAGAGGGTAGGGTCATGAATGACTTTGGCTGCCTAGAGGGCAGGTCCATCAAGTCACCTTAATAGAGGTACCATGTAAGTCCTATAGGGACAACACAGAGTTGTGACAAGATGGATTGAGTAGTTTGGCTTAAAACGTAAACTTGATTGTTAAATGATTAATTGAATGATTATATTGTTAACCTAGTTGAACATTATCTGCTCCCTCTACATACCAGCTTCGGCTGATCGTCGTTTTTGTTTGTCGGCATTTTAGGTAAAATCCTCAAAAGCACAAACAGTAAAATGACATATTGTGAATTCAAGAATTAAAGAACAAGGAGGAATTTGATAGATTAGTTAAGTTGTGGTTAGAAGATAGTTCCCAACTTTTCAAGGTATGTAAAGAAAATTTTTATTCCCATTTTTTCAGTATAGTCTGTTAGAATTTAATAATTGTTTATGGTTATATGTCGAACCTTTGATCCAGAATAAATGGTTGTGGCTTTATCCTCTTGGTCTCCCTTAATTGGGAGTTACTGAAAGGTGAGGTCGTAACAGTGCTTCACCAAAAACGTAGTCAAATGTCAGTCATCTTCCTCCTCTAGTCTGACTGTAACTGGGATTTATGCGATCTTTACGTGTCGTTGGATGCCAGATCAACGGCTCATGTTACACGCTCCAATCCTCTATTAAATCGAATAAATGCGACATTTATTGATATCCACTCACTTTAGGGAAATTATAAAAATCATATCTCTCAAAACACTTATCCAAATAATCTCAAATTTTAAGGGAAAGTCCATGGGGACTTAATCCACGTGTGTACCAAATTTGGGACTCAAAATCGAAAGGATGAGAGATTTTTATTCATATGCAAGTTGTCTCTTAATAAGGCATATTTTAAGCATATTTTCTCTCTGTTAATCTTTTATATTCTTTTTTTTACTTCCTTTTACCATTAGAAACCATGTGAAATCAAAATATTTTCCAAGATGGAGTCATTATCCATATTTCCACATATTTCTTGTATTATTATCATTATCTCACATTTCTTCTAAATAAAGCAATATTTAATTAATCCTTTCTCTTTCTTGTTGTATTATCTTTGCAATTTGGACTCCTTGGAACCCAAGGAACCCAAGAGGAACGAAATACCCCTTTGGGAATATTCCTTTTCCTTCTAGAGGTTTCTACCTCTTTCTTTTCTCGATTTCTTAATAATTCATTTACTAATTGAATTTCCTTTTCCTTGTTATTGGGACCAATAGACAATAAAGCCCACAAAACAACCGACAAGGCTATTGTAAACAAAATCCTTTTATTCAAAACAAATTATATCATTATTTTTTCAAATATCTTTAATAGGAGAAATTACATTTCTCACCAAAAGAACCCAAAATTTGGGGTTGTAACATCCTTCCCCTCTTATAGGAATTTTTCCCCAAAATTCCACTAGGCACACAAACAAACAAGATAAGCCTTTCTTATGTCCATCATGGCTCCCATGTGGCCTCACCCTTTCCATGATGCTTCCTAAGAACCTTCATCATCTCATATTCTTCCATCTGAGTTCTCTCTTACCTTGGGATATCGTACCCTCATAGGTGACTCGGGACATTTTAGCCTCTCATAAAGTTGAATAGGTTCATGGATCAGCACATGGTTTGGGTACCTCACATAGTGCTCTAGATCGGATTCATGGAACACATTATACATCATGTTATCCTAAGGGGTAAGGCTAAACATAACCATCTCCGCCAATCCATATCAAATGGACCCATGTAGCCGGGACTCAACTCTCTTAGCTATAACTTAGAGGGGTAGGATACTCTCCCACAGTGAACCACATGTCAGTCTGCTTTGCATCATCTCACGACTCATGTCGTCCCTGGGCTCTCTCTCAGCCATTGCATGATCAAAGTGACTTCATCTTCACACACTGTGGTTCTTTCATGACCTTTGTGAGGTCCCTTCACCAACATCATCTTAATGAAGTGGTAACTGACACAACCTCCCTTACATAGCTTCTTCACATCCCGACACTGGCTATGGTGATTATCCTCACATCTTATAGAGGACAAGAACTGTCTCCATGTATCACCCTGAACAAGCACACATGCTTTCATCAGTCTAGTCTAGATCATACTAACCATTAGTTAGGGGTGATAAACTATACTAACATCGAGTTCTTCATGTACCTACTTCCACCACATGGAAGTGAATCTTTAGGTTATACTCAAGAATTTTTGAACTTGCATCATGGTGTAGTTGAACCATCTCTTTCTCCTATGTAGTTCAACTGGATCTGTCCCGTGATAGCATTGTTTTTTTTTCATGTCATCTAGGTAAGGTGATCTACCATAACCCATATTGCATCTTGACCTTCCTTGGTCTAGGGGAGACTTATCACAACATCCATAGTGATGAACTCCCATTCCCTCTCGGGGACTCTTTATCCTCTACATCAACTATTTGGGTTACTGGTGTTCGTCCTTCACCTCTTGGCTTGCATGGTGACAAACCACGTGCAATTTCATCTTAATCATCCAATGTATTACTGCAACTTACTATCTTAGTAGTACCACAGTGTATGATGAACTTAAAATCATGATCTCTTGTATGTCATGATTCCTCAAGATTGATTCCTCAGAAACCCTAAACCACTCTAGTCGGGGTTTCATCACCTTCCTTTCCATAGAAGTGCATCTGAGGTTCTACAACCAATCTTTTATTGCATCAAGGCCTAGGCTGGCTAACCAAACAACTACTAACTTGTTCAACAGATCTTGCTACATCCGAGTGTTAGCCCAAACATATCTCCTTTTTCAAACTTAGGGTTAACCTAACAGCCTCTTCTAGCCTCTAGCTAACTAGGCAGCTGCATCTCAACCAGAGCATCCATTTTCACCTCACATCCTTCTGTGTTGAAAACATACACCTCCATGTATTCCACTTATCATCTCATCTCGGACTCTAAGTCTATCTTCATCAAGAAACTCTGAGCTCATCCTCTTGGTTTATAACTCATAGCTAATGATAAAAACATCCTCATAAGATGCCTACCTTATTTCTCTTACTGTTTGTAAACCATCCACATATCGTTCACTCCTCAAGGGTATGTTATCATCTCTATCCTCATACCTCATAGCAATGTTCCAACTCACATCATCTTTATCCTTGGTGTATGGCATGTGTATTGTCCTATCTCTCACTCCCATAACAAGAGTAAATAAGCATTTGGATGCAATCCAAATACAAAGTTCTTCCTATTCCAAGAGTAGAGATGGTACATCCCACCTTGCCAGTACACATTCAAATCTAAGTTGAAACGTATAACTTATGTCTCAACATCACAATCATCTCGATATCAAAGTTACTTCCATGGAAAACTGGTCTCAAACCTACTTGGGTCACCACACAATCCTTGGTCATCTCCTCTAGGTCTGTAGGGTACCGACACTTTTGGGGTCATCCCTCTTCCCTTATGCATATAGAGAGTGCCCTACTCATCTGCCCTTTGGGTCCCATGAGTTCATGAAGGTGATCAATCTCCTAACCCATGGCCCTCAGACAATGATAGTTGTTACCTCCCGACCCTATGGTCATGTGCAACTAGGGAATCAGACAACTCCTTCTTCCATCAGTCTTATCCCTACTGACCCTCGGATAGACTTAGGATTCTAACATAGTACATGTCCAACTTAGAACCTTACCCATGCCTTCATCATCTCTCTCTGCATTCCTGGGCTGACATTCATCCTTTCATAGGGGTCATGGCGACCTGCCTACCTTGGTCAGGCCCCATACCGGTTACCTCCATGGTAACACACCCACATGCACTTAGAGATGGTTATCTATGGATCTACAGGTTCATTCTCATACTATGTACTTTTCACTTAGCTTCTCAAGATCCTATGAGACCTCTTTAGGTTACCCCAAAACCAACAAAACTGGTATACACCCTACCAAAGGGTCCCTCTCCCAGGATGGGAGGAAACTACATCTTGATAACAAAGGTCACAAACATCCCTACGTTTAGGGTTTACATCCACATGAGAAGGCTTAGCCCTAGAAATCTACTAAGGCACAAGAAGACCACCTACTAAACCATGCTAGGTCGTACTTGTTCTCATTCCTCAACATTGGACCAAAATCATACCTTCCCATGTCACCAACTTAGCTGTGAGGGGTTCATCAAACCTACCTTAAACTTTAAGGGGTTTCCCTTTCCTCTAAACACGAGGAGTGTCATGCTCAACTCTATAGAAACTCAAATCTCAACATGAGCATCAAGTACACCACTTCCCCTCTTAGGCCCAGGAACCCTAGGTTCACTTTTCTGATGTCCAACTATCTGCTCAATTTTTCAACCCCGAGCCAAGCATGTACAGGGTATGTGACATGCACTTCCCATGATACTTCTACTTGAACAACACTTCAGAGTGGAGTCCTCCTCAAGGACAACCAAAAAGGTATAAGGCCTGACAAGTGGTTACTTAAACCTCCTCAGGGTCTAAGGAACTCTTCTTCCCATCTCAGAAGGTAAACACCTATACCATAGGCACATTGGTACCAGAAGCCTCATCCTCTCTCTAGGGTTTGGTTCCTCTAAAGGCAACCAAGATATCCTCAACCTCCAGGGATCATGCATGAGGCAACCGCAACCATCCACTTAGTTCGCATCATCTTCAATTTCCCATTGTTCCTCATATCTCTGAGTCTAAGCTTCCAACCCTCTTGCTTGGTTCCTACTCTCTCTCTCTAGAGATAACCCTACAAACAACATTACTACTAGAGGTCCTCTCCCCATGAAGGATCAAACTCACAGCATACCCCTACATGGGTGAAGCCTATGTTGAAACTTACGTTCGCTCAAGATTATCCACAGCTCCTCCTCATGCTTATCTCATAAGCCATCCAACTTACTCTCATGTCCAGAGGTTCAACCTACTGCCCACACTACTATCATACTCTGGGTGCATGTTATGCCCTACTCGCATAAGCCCATAAGGTTTCTATAGGTTCTTCATCATTGAAGGAGCCATCCTTCACTCTAACATGCAAGACCCTTTCCAGGGTTGGGTCGCCAAAGGTACTAGGTCATCCAACCTCGTATGGCTCATAACGTCATGGGCATCCAAAAGCATGTCCACACATCTGGTCTATCATGACATCTAGCTCATCATGTCATCTCTCTCTCTAACCTTCACTTAGGGTTAAGGTTAGCATCATCCTTAAAGGATGTGCCAGCTCTCTACTTATAATGGAGGTATTTACCTCCAAGACTAACTTTCTCCACTCATCCTCCTGACAAGGAGGTCTAGCCTCAGGTCTCTCCTAAGGGCATGACAACATATGTCATACGACCTAAGCATGTATCTATCTTTAGTTTATGCTTAAACTATTACGCTTATGTCCATGACATCTTATTTACATGATTTTCATTAATTTTTTGGAGGATTCCTTAAACCTTATCAACTTTACCCATCCCTCAAGAGGGTGAGGAAAAGAGAGAAAACCCTAATCCTTAAAATCCTTAACAACATTTGAGTTGAGAAGGGATGAACAAGTTGAGAGAGTCCTAAAGGTATCTTATTTTGAGTCAAATCCTGAGACATTGGCCAGGAAATCACACTAATCCGGGAGTCCTCTTATTCTGACTAGCGGTGTGGAGGAAAATCTTGCCAGCCCCCGGACGTGATCCTTTTCTATACACCTCTATCTTTCGAAAAATCCTCTAATAACTCCATTGGTTCTATGGAATTTGTAAAATTTAATAATTATTAAAGATTAAATGAGAAACCTATGCTCTGATACTAAATGTAATGACCCCGCCTCCCAGTAACCCCCAATTAAGGGAGACCAAGAGGTGAGATCCATTATCCCAATTAATAGGATCAAAGGTTCAACAATTAATCAGTAATAATTATGAAATTTTGCTGAATTAAACTGAATACTGGTATAAAAATAAAACATTGCATACCTCTTTCAAAAACTTGGATATCTACTTCTATCCACATCTGGAGTCTATTCTAAATAATCCTCCTTTGTACTTTAATTCTTATTTAATTCGACATATGCCACTTTATCAGTTTTTCCTTTTCAATCTTGCACCTAAAACGAAGACAAACAAAATGTCGGTCAACATATCGAAATATGCTAGTATGTTGGGACAACCAAAATTTTACAAATATGGCTAAGAATCTAAATATCACAATCAAGTTAATTAACAAGCCAAATTACGCTTTCAGTGTGACATTCTCCACCGCTTTTTCCCTAACCCTAGCAAGCGCACCTTAGGGTTTCTCTTTTGCCAATGACTGAAGGCCACCTTCTCAATCCCGAGCTTGGTACCTGGGGTCACCTTTCACAGTACCCATTATTCATTCTATAAATACCACCTTCTTAATCCCGAGCTTGGTGTCTGGGGTCACCACTCATGGTGCCCATTGGTCTTCCCTCCTGGGCTTGACCTTTTGGCATCATCCATCAAGGTGGCATGTAGGTGCGAGAATACACACTTCTATTATTGTTGTGATAATCATAGTGACTTTATGATTTGCAAGTATGAACATCCAAACTGATAAGTTGCATTCAATGTGATGAATCATCTGGAAAATCTTTGGGAAACTAATGTGATTAACCATAATTAACCACATACCTGTCAGGATGATTTGAGACAGAATTAATCCAATCCATGCAAGAAATTCAATAGGCAAGCAAGCACACAAAGAGATCCTAAAATATGCATACAATTTCCTATCATTGATCATGCCATCAAGATCTATTAAACCTAGCTCGCTTCCTAGGGTTTCTAGTCCACTTTTAGGGCTTCCATTGCAATTAGGGTTTCACTTCATTTATACTATTTTAAACCCTAATTTTATATAATTACTCACAAACCCTAATTATCTCATCTACTCTTCATGAAAGATATTAAGGTTACCTTTTAACAACATATAACCTTAATTTTGGATTAAAGGCACAATTAAATGTCCATTAAGTCTATTATGCCCTTTTTCATTAAAACTACCATTTTTATCTTTTTAATTCATGACAAGATCATTAGGCCTAATTATCATCTTTGGTTCCTTCCGGATTAACAACTCATAGTTCATTATGATCTAATTCACATATGAACTCTATTTATCATTAATTCCACCTTTATCCATTAGAAAACCCTAATTACCATATTAAGGGTATTTATCCACAATTAGGAACCTTTATACTCAAAATAGCTTAGAACCATCATATCTCGTCTTTATTCATAATTTTGAATAATTAAAGCCATTAAGAGTCTCAATGACTAACCTTAGGGTTTCAAGGCCCATTAAAGCTCATTAATCAACTTTACATATAAAACAGATTGAAGTTCGACTTGAATATTCAACAAGTTATCACTTCACAAATTAACCTATTAAACCTTAAAGATTCATCCTTTATACTCAAATAGGGTTTCTAAGTGCTTAATCATTTTTGAAGTAAAAATCCTAAATCATGCAAGAAACATCTAGATCAGGTTCAAGTTCATCATTAACTATTCAACAGGTTGCAATTACTCAATTTTATCAACTAAGTATCATGAACTTAACCATAATGTTCAATTAGAGTTTCTAAGCTAATCCATAAGTACTTTTCATTAGATTAGCACAGTTTTTCAAATAGGAACGAAATCAGGTTCTCAAACCAATTTTATTACATTCCTCATATTTTTCTGATCAAAAAGCACTACTTATTTGTATTTTTCGGCCAAAGGATCTATTTTTAACGATTTATACAAGATTCCACCTTTTTCTTGAATATTGGGCAGAGAAGCGACTTACTTGGATTTTGTAGAAAAACCATGGCCATTGGATCTCGGGTCGTCGCTGACCAAGATTGATCTGACATTCCTCCTTGCGTGCACCCACTCACAGATGCTAAGGACACGGGTGCTCTCAACCGTTGCTCTGCTTCCTGGTCCACGGTAGACCATGATCAAAGGGATGCTGCTGCTCGCCCTTTGCCCAATCAGCAGCAGACTTCGCTGCGGCGCCGCATGAAGAGCTCACCAGAGCAACTCAATCCCTCTGACTCAGAGCACAAGAGAGCGAGGGAGGGCGATGTTAGGGTTCGTGAGGGCTAGAGGAGTCGAGAGGGGTAGAATTTATAGGCGTGGGGGTCTAGAGATGGATCCCCCAATCTACTGCCAAGCCTTATCCCGATGGGATTTAGGCGTTTCCTAAAACGGCCATAAAACCTAGCGAAACCTAGGTCATCTAGGTCCGAAATCATCTTCTAAACCTCATGATGGTATTCCTTTTCGTGCATGAGCATTGTGCTTCACCAAAAACGTAGTCAAATGTCAGTCGTCTTCCTCCTCTAGTTTGACTGTAACTGGGATTTGCACGATCTTTACACACCATTGGATGTTGGATCAAAAGCTCATGTTACACGCTCCAATCCTCTATTAAATTGAATAAATGTGACATTTATTTATATCCACTCACTTTAGGGAAATTATAAAAATCATATCTCTCAAACGACTTATGCAAATAATCTCAAATTTTAAGGGAAAGTCCATGGGGACTTAATCCACGTGTGTACCAAATTTGGGACTCAAACTCGAAAGGATGAGTGAATTTTCTTCATATGCAAGTTGTCTCTTAATAAGGCATATTTTTAAGCATATTTTCTCTCTCTTAATATTTTATATTCTTTTTTTTTACTTCCTTTTACCATTAGAAACCATGTGAACTCAAAATATTTTCCAAGATGGAGTCATTATCCATATTTCCACATATTTCTTGTATTATTATCATTATCTCACATTTCTTCTAAATAAAGCAATATTTAATTAATCCTTTCTCTTTCTTGTTTCATTATCTTTGCAATTTGGACTCCTTGGAATCCAAGGAACCCAAGAGGCACAAAATCCCCCTTTGAAAATATTCCTTTGCCTTCTAGAGGTTTCTACCTCTTTCTTTTCTCTATTTCTTAATTATTCATTTACTAATTGAATTTCCTTTTCCTTGTTATTGGGCCCAATAGCCAATAAATCCCATAAAACAACCGAAAAGGCTATTGTAAATGAAATCCTTTTATTCAAAACAAATTATATCATTATTTGTTCAAATATCTTTAATAGGAGAAATTACATTTCTCACCAAAAGAACCCAAAATTTGGGGTTGTAACAGAAACATTTACCAATTGCATCTCATAAAATTCTTGGATAGATAGCACACACAACTCCTTGTCACAATCTATTTGTATACTTCTAAGCACTTAATCCTGTTAAGGTCACCCAGTTAAGTCTGATCGTAAGCCAACATGATAGAATATGCACCCTAAGAGGGAAGACCCACATATGTACCATCATACTTCCATGCTAGGGCACGACCATGCTTTGTTGATCAAGCTTTTCATGTGTGATGCTAATGGAAAGCATCTTAGGCTTAATATTTATTGTAAGATTTTATATAAATACATATACATATCCAATCACCACATACTTGTGTAACCTATACATGCTATAACCACAAATGAAAAATAAACAATCAGAAATATATGATCGATGGTTATTGCCATACTATTGTAATTCCTTGGAGCCATAAAGAATTACTACCACATAAGGTATACATCACATGTAGCAACTTGTTGTTGATGAAGATCTGTGCTAGAATCAATGTGAGTTGATCGATTCTTCATGAAGATTTATGCTAGAATCAATGTGGGTTGATTGATTCAACACTTGAACCGATCGGCTCGCCTCTTGGTTAGTTGGTTGGTCTGTCAGATCAATCGTATGGTCTTCGATCCAAATGACATATGGACACCTCCAATTGATCAGTTGGGACACCAACCGATTGGTTTGACTCCTTCTGTCATTTGTCCTCCACAATCCTCCATACAATCAATTCATCTTCTGAACTAGCCAATTTGTATGGTGTTGAGCGTGTTCTTTGCCATAAAAAGAATTATAATTCTATACTAATACATATTACATAGTAATAGCAAAACCTCGAGTTACATTCAAAGAGAGCATAGGAACGAAAGAAGTAATACTTTTAAATATGGAAAGAAGAGAGAGGCTTGGTATGCAAACTGAGATAAAACATGAATGACAACCATCCAACCACACACAAAGATCTAAAGGAATTTATGGGCCATAACATTTCTTACATTCACCATCAAAACACTTTTACACCGACGTGAATTGATTACATAAATATAAATATAAATATAAATATATATATATATAATATGGGATCGTATGTGGTATTTAATAGGATATATATATAAATCATTTTAATATTTTCATCAAATGCAATAAAATAAATCTGATCATGTCAATTTAAATCTTTGATATATCGTAAATTGACATGGCTTTGATACCACAGTAGGAAAATTGCCCAACGAAAAAAGTATAGGAAAAAAATTAATGTCTGATTCCCTAATTAGCATATTTTGTCAATAATAATTTATCTAGGAAAGAGGGTTGTAAGAGATATATCTGGTTATAGAGCAAGCTCAATGACAACTCTTGCGGCGGTGTGCTTCTTTCTTCAAGTTGCACACAGACGACTGTCGGTAGCGGCCTCCTAGTGTTGCACCACAGTTGACGGCTGATGAGTCCTCCTAGCATGTGTCAAACACCTCCTCGACTCTAGAGTAATTTACCCAGACCAATGGGGAATCCATATTGCGCTACCAAAGCCGACGAGAATGAGTTATCCCTTTAAACGTCAACCTATTGGGGTTGATTCGCTCTCCCAATTGTCTCTCCCTTGTTGTCCCTCCCTTTTACGACTAAGACTTGCTCGAGCTCTCTCAGTTACCACAACCAGAGAGGACAAAAATTATCAAAGCTTATTATTGTGTCTGAAAAGCCCCCAATACCCCTCTATTTTTTAGTAGGGCCAGGGTCAGGGTTTCCAGTCGATATGGGAGTCAAAGAGATGAAGTTACATGAATTTGTTAGAATCAAATGGTGAACTGGTCAGTTCACTATTGAACCGATCGATTCACATGTAAATTGGTTAGTTCAGACCTTGAGCAGTAGGTTCATGTGCTTTCCTATTTTGAATCACATTGAGATTCAATATTCATTTAACACAAAACATGATGTTAGCATCAATCATTGATTCAATCAAATTAATCATTGAACCAGACGGTTCAACACTTGAATCGGTCATTTCAGACCATGAGTTGATCGATTCACTAAATGAATCGGTCCGTTCATGCCCTGATTCAACCAATGTAGTTTCTTATTGATCTAACACTTGAATCGATCAATTCAACACTTGAACGGGTCGATTCACAGTCCAATCAATCAATTTTCAACCATTTTTATTTTAATTAATTGTCTAAATACTTGAGTAATCAATTTAAACAACATTTATGAATAAACTTCTATTCAGGTGCATCCTATATGTGTCACCCTATAGGTCCCAAATTACGTTGACAGTGAATGTCTACAACCAATTTATGACATCATAGGCAAAAAGTAGCATCTAACAACACATCATTGCTTTCTAAGTAATTCAGAAAGTTGGAGAATAGCTTTAAACTACAATATGTGATTAGTGTTACAGTGATCATGTATTTCTTTTTTATTAGTATCCGGATAGAACTCAAGTCATGGAATCGTCATCCTCTCAATATTCAATCCATGTTCATTGAATTAGAGTTGACTGTCTGAAATGCATGTGAGTTCACACCATATATTGAATCACATTAATATGTCCATACATTTCTTGGTCTCATATATCAAGTGGCATGGATATCAATCTCCTGTAGAAGGGACAAATCTCATCTACATCACTCAGACTCAATCTCCATGTGTCACAGAGTACCCAAGCATCACCTGATGTCAAAGTGTAATGAACGACATGTGATGAGTGTAGTGACTTTAGGTTTAAGAACCACAATCACCACTATCATTATGAGAGTTAATTCTAGCTACTATTCCATATATCACTCTCAAGGTGGGTTTCTTTGATACACTATTCTCTAACATGTACCAGTATGCTTGACTTGCTATCACATATCATGACTAATGAGGCTCTGTCATCAATCAACACATACTCTAATCTTATTACTGTTATTTATTCTACTTCCACAATAATATTTGACTAGGGACATAACAAGAATGCATGTACTCTTATCATACATATGACCTCATTGTTCATATCCTCGGCCTAAAGACTTATGTCACTGACTAACATCATTCTTTCAACATCTACTTATGTATGTGTCATCATCTCATAATTGAGACGAACATAATCAACAGAATTACCTTTATCATTGTCAAATTAGGTATCTAATACCCCATTACAATCATCATATGATTGGATCTCTAGACATACATCACCAACACATTAGCTTAAATGAAAATCATAAGGTCTAAAACAAATATTAAGTGAGACATATCCAAATTTATCAAGGCCCTGAGAGGACAAATCTTACCTTCATTCACATTTGCTCATAACAAGATTAAACCAATACATCACCACAACAAATAGGTATGCGGTCAAGGAGTCACCTTACCTTTCTCCATTACTGAAAGAAAAAGGATGAAGAGGTTCACCATTTAATAAAACTTGTTAGCTTTCCTTTAAACAAACCAACCAACTTGTAGGAAAATTTGTTTCACTCAGGATGAAGAAAAGAGCTTCCCAGATGGTAGAATCATATCTCATTCACAAATCAACCTTAATACACATGCGGGGAGATCCAAATTTTGTGTTAAAGTCGTGGATAGTTAATTATAAAAAAAATGACATTTTTAATACTTCAATCTTTAATGAAAGCACATTAGTTGTAGCTAATGAGAGAGGGGAAGACATACTGAAGTCTACTAGTCAAAATCTCAAAAATCACCTTATGGAGGACATTATACAGAGCCATAGACCTCCAATTTTTTAGCTCACATGTAACAATACTCTTAGCAATGAGAGAAATGAAGGTCTTATTAACTTATTTAAGAAATATATATATATCAAAGAAAACAAACGCAATACAAGTCACATCAACTTTCACTATATTCCAACATTACTTACAGAATTTACCAGTATATCTGTCAGGGCCAGACAATTACCGACATCCACATTAAGAAACACCCACTCAACCTAGATTAAGAAACACCTCCTCAACCTCTTTGAGGTAACATACTCATCAAGGTGAAGGTGTTGAACTTCATTCAAGCTTACAAAATTGAAGTGAGCATGCCAACATAAGCAAATAAAAAAATTATTAGAATGATTATTGCACTTTTCTCTCACATGGTTTTTGACTTTGTACACTAATAAATTTTAAGATCGCTGTTTTGATTTTTTTTCTCAAGTTATGTGAGATCCCATTACACAGTACGTATTCTATACATGGTATCCATATAATCTGTACAACGAAGCGAAAAACCATAATATGTACAAGAACAACAATATCATCAAACACATAAGAGGCCGGACTTTTTCTCATATTCCGCCTCTTTTCTTGTACCGTCAAAGAAACAAAAAGAAATACAAGAAGCCGAATTTGGGAATAAATTCCGTACACTTTTTGCAATAAAGAAAAAGAAGTCGTTCTGTGTGGTTAAAAATACCTCCTTTCAAAACGCAATGATTCATCTTTTCAGCACTTGAGTCCAAGTCCCTCGACGGCACTGGCAATCTCGGCCTCGCCCCACTGTTCTTCGACCTCGGTGACATCACCGGGGCGTGAGGGCGGGACGACGTCCTCCCTCTTGTAATTGTCCTCCCCGCGCAACAGCGCCTCGCTGCCGTGGCGCACCGCCCCTCTAAGGACGACGACCTTGTTCAGCCCGGTGTGGAGCTCCTCCAGGTCCGTGTCGCCCTGGTCTCCCACGAACACCACCGTCTTGGAGAGATCTATACGCCAAATCATCCAGAGGTACCTGCGCATTGGTTGTAGGGTCGTGTTCAGAAGGAATGATTTGATGTTGATTGATTTGGTGTTCTTCTACATAAAATAGTGAGCTCAATGCTTACCTCAGTGCGTATGCCCTTGACGCGAACAGCGGCATGACGATTAAACGCGTGCCAGCCCGCGAGTAGACGAGGTTGCATCGGAACCCACGCATCCGGAGCCTCTGTCTGATCTCGTCGATCTTTAGTGCCTACAAACAACTCCGTCCAGTTAGAATTCCGATCAGTTACCTTCCGATCTTTGTTTACCCAGAACTAGTAGTAACCAACTTTACCTTTGTTCCCGTCTTCAAGGAGTAGGCATAACTTTGGGAGCTGCTAGCCGCCTCATCGACGGCCATCCCGTCTTCCTCCTCCCCGTCCTGCCTCGACAGCCTAGGCACGGCCGCCTTGACGTACACCCCAGGCCATCTGTACCCTACCCGCGCAGTGTAGTCGGGGTCCGGTTCCACACCTCCGTCCCTCCAGGGAAAACAGAGGTCCGCGCCGCCGCTGCACACCAGCGCGTCAAACATCGCCGGAGAGAACCCACAGGCCTTCAGAGCTTCTGAAGTCTCTCCCAGGGTCATCCCTGTGGACAGCACCAAACCTGTAGACCCTCCTCCCTTCTCGGCTACCGAAGAGACTGCAGAGATGACGCCCACGAAGCACTTTTGATCCAGCACTCCAACCGGGCCATAACAGTCGGCGGCAACCACAAGCATCTTCCTGCGCCGCCCTGGTCCGTACCCCGACGGTTGTGCCGAATCCGCAGGTCGATGTCCGTTTGCCACTGAGCTGGCATGTCGGTGTCGGAGGGCGTCAAGGAGCGCTGTGGCAACGTCCGTCCCATTGGGATGCATCTTGGCCGCCTCGCTTCCCGGTCCATCGAGGGACATCCTGAGCGAGATGTCGACGCCACGTAGCGAGTCGGTAAGGGGCTCCTGTGTAGACGGCAGCGCGGGTACGGCCTGCGCTTGGGCCGGCCCTGGAAGGCGGAGCGAGGCCGTGGACGGGTGGCGGGATCGGGAGTGGTCGACTTGAGCCAGGTAGCTGCGGCAGTGCTCTGGCCAGGAGAACTTGTGGATGTTTTTCAGTCCGTTCTTGCGGCAGTCTTGCCACATGGACTTATCGGCCAGCAGCTTGAGGAGCGCGTCAGCGATGGCGCGGTGGTCATGTGGGTCGATGAGGAGGCCGTTGTTCAGGGCTTTGATGATATCAACGGGGCCGCCGTTCTTGGTCGCCACCACGGGAAGGCCGTAAGCGGCAGCCTGCGGAAAAAGATTTGAATGGAGACAGGGCGGGTGATCAGTCACTCGATGGAGTGTGGCATTTTCGTCGAGCACCTGATGTGCAGCATAGAAAATAGAGCATTTACCTCTATGAGAGTGAGTCCGAACGGCTCCACCAATGCCGGATTAACGAACACCCCCTGCAAGAATGTAAGCAATTTTTTCGTTAGAAACAGAGCAACTTGAGAGAAAAGTGATCATTGATTCGACTTAGATTTATATTTACGACTGACGGCTAAGAGCCCCCACCTTTGTCTTGGCGGCAAGCCGGTATATTTCCGGAACATCTGACTGCTTGTGGTGTTTCGGATACGCCACGTGGCCGTACAGGTCGTACTTGTCGATGAGCTTGAGCACGGTCGTCAGCACCGTCGCACTGCCGACGGCCATCTCCTCGACGTCGTCTCTATTTCCGAGGATCAGAGTCTGCATGTTTGATGTTCGACGAAATTAGACAACGAATTGGATGCGGGAATTAGACTGATTACTACTCGATGATGCCTATATGTGTCTGTCTGGTACCATGTTGGCTAGCTCCCGCAGGTGGCGGCTTTCACCGAAAGCCCTGATCAGTGTGGTCACATTCTTCTTCGGGTCCGGCCGCGATAGAGCCAGGATCATGGGCTTGTGAGGGTTGGAGAAGAAGCGCATGATCTGCACACAAGCAAGCATTGGTACTGTTTTACTTGATACCTCAGTCGAACCACTGAAACTTGAACTCCCCACGTACCTCCGACCAAATTGGCGGCAACGGCTTCCTCCTATCCCGTCCAACAAGCAGCGTCGCGAGGTCCCCCTCAACATCCTCGCTCTTAACGTTGCTAAAGTCCATCCCTGGAGGTATCACCGCCATCCTTGGCATGTACCTGCCAAGGCATCCAACCCCTCTCCGCCTCCTCACCCTCAATTTCCTCTCCAGCCTTACATCAAACCCATCGTACAATCCCCACTGCTCGTCCACCTCCTGCCTCGTGCTCGTCACGGCGACCTCCGCGGCATCCAGTCCCAGTTCCTCCGCCTCAATCCGCCGCATGATCTTGTACGTGGCGTGAATGTCCGCACGACTCAGGCGACCCTGTTTCAGTAGCTGCTCCAGCTTGTTCCTTCCCAGAGAGTGGCCCGTCATGGCCATGGGAACCCCCAGCGCGCCGGCCAGTCTTGCTGCGGCCTCTGCGGCATCCGCGTAGTGGCCGTGGATCACGTAAGGGAGAGCTGGCTGAGGCGCGGTGGCGTCGCCGTTGGGGGTCGAGTGTTGGTCGCATAGTGCTCGGCTGACGTCGAGTATGTGGGCCAGCGCGCGGTCCACGAATTCAGGGATGTAGGGCCACAGCGACTCCTTGGGAATGTACCTAAAGTTGGGAGATTTTTATTTCGTTAGGAAGGCGATTAGCTGAGGCGCAAGAAAATCTTCACCGATCTCCTATGCTTACTTTTCCCGCGGCCCGAATGGAAGCCGTATGATGTACGCCGCCCCGCTCCCTCCGGCGCCCAGTTCCACTCCTGTCCCGGCGTCGGAAGATCGAAGCGCCTGCAGCATCTCCACGGGCTCGCCGTACGTCCAGTCGACTTCCGGCGAGGAGATCTGGCGAGTGAGCAGGTCCACGCGGCGCACTCCCTTGGCGGCAGCCAATGCCCTGGCAAGCTCAACAACGTACTTCACCTGTATATATAGTCACCAGCAGCGGGAAGCGAGACTAAATCGCTTGCTTACTAGATTCGTGAAAACAGAAGAAAAACAGGGTAGGTGAAGTCCGTTCATCAAAAAATGTGTACCCACCTGACCTCCGGTATCGGAGTCTCTTCCCAACTCCATGTTTTCCCCGCGCACCAGGCCGTGCAAACTGCAAGCAACAAGACGGAAAACAACTGGCATCAGGTTCTAAGAACTATCATGGTCTTAGCTACATAGTTGCTGGAACTGATCCTGATACAAACAGGGAGTCCAGGATCTCCCCGCTGATTGTTGTTAGTGTTACGAACCTGATGAGGACGATGTACAGGTTCCGCTGCGGCGGCTCCTCCTCTTCCTCTGCCAACGGCCATATCTGCGCCTCCGAGCTGTTCCGATGCATGCCGCTGCCACCCTCGACGACGCTGCCGCCCTTGACGGAGTCGCCTCCTCCGCCGGCGGTGCCCTTCTCGCGCATCTCGCCCTCCGACAGCTCCGAGATGTCCTCCGATGCGTCCCGACGACCCTGCTCCCGTTCCATCCGCCGCTTCGCCAGGCCTCGAGCACTTTCCATTTCGATCTGCACCAGAAATGTTATGTCATCTTATCAGTATAAATCCGAGCTCGCTGCATTGATCAGTGATCAGTGTTCACCACGTGCATAGAGTCGGTCCATGGTGGCGGTAAACAATTTATTTTGGCAAGACCGACTTATTTAAAAAATTAACTGGAGTTTTGCCTTTACAAAATTCGCAGCTTCCGACATAGTTAGATAGTTACCCGTAAATGCCATACGTACTGATAAACTAACTCCATCGGGCTCAAGCTTAATAATAGCACACTTTTTTTTTAACTTTCTATTTCGATTAAAAGAATCACTTTTCAGAAAAGTAATGGAAATTGGGAAAGTCAAAAGTTGCAACTTTACGTAAAGTTTCTACATACCACTTACTCCGTATAATAACAAGGGATTGGTATTTATTATCTCCTAAAACAGGGGAGACATAGGACCATTTTTCTAGCAAGAGTCACGATGAATTGCTTGAACAGGGATACGAATATCGCAGACACTTTGGTTTGGTAAAAAGCAAGAAAGGTTTTTCTTATGTCATCCCTTCTTTGTCCTTTTTTTCCTATATATGAGAAAAAAAGTATTGTTTGTATGGCCACCCCCTACTTCCCGAAATACCAACACAAAACTGGCATTTGGTTGTGTCAGAAGAATCCTGTCTCCAACAGGAGGACTGTTTTTTTTTTTTTAAACTTATATTAGATGAATAAATAGCAAGCTTATATTAGATTTCAGTCCCATAAACTTATATTAGATGAATAAATAGCAAGCTTTTGCCTTGTCCACTGTGATTAAGTACTGATTCAGTTGAGATCAATGCAATCTAGAATCTGATAAACTTAAATACTTTGTAAGGGCTTACGATCTCAAAAAGTAATAGGAATGAAATGATTAAGTACTGATTCAGTTGAGATCTATGCAATCTAGAATCATGTCTCCAACAGGAGGACTGTTTTTTTTTTTCTGACACTCAATAATGTTTAGCTAGGACAGGAAGTTAGTCCATCATCTATTCTATCCAACAACATATTTCAGTCCCATAAACTTATATTAGATGAATAAATAGCAAGCTTTTGCCTTGTCCACTATGATTAAGTACTGATTCAGTTGAGATCAATGCAATCTAGAATCTGATAAACTTATAGACTTTTTAAGGGCTTACGATCTCAAAATGTAATAGGAATGAAACCAAAAGACAATCTAAACATGTTGAATTCCTTGTAATCCCTGTAGTTAGATAACTCCAAATAACCCCTTTCAGAACAAGAACAATCCCAGACAACTCCCTATCGATTAATTCCGAAAAATTTAAGAAGACTCAGGGAGTGCGACAGAATTAACTAAACTATGGTAAAGCAGACATGGATATGGGAACTATAAGGGACTGAGTGAAAAGGCCAATTCGTTTTTATTTATTCAGGGCATATTGAAGATCTTTTCTGTCGAAAGGCAGAACAGACTAGACAGTCTGAAATTTAGACGAACTTGTTCGGAGTCCAGATGGAATAAGCACAGACCGGCAGCAGTATTCAATGATTCTAGATGAGGCGACTGACTGTAAGACGGAACAGATAACTCAGGAATTACAGTGAGACTGAATGAGTCAATTAGCAGCTGAATAAAAGTATCAACTGGAAGAAAGATTTGTTCTTGGTATGTCTCGTACCTGCTTCTTCTTGCGGGCGAGGTTCCATATCCTCCAGCACATGTTCTCCAGTCGGTTGTTCCTGTCCCGGGAGTTCCTCATGGCGATCACCTTGACCCATGTCTTGTAGAGGTCGGCCTCGTCGAAGCTGTTCACGACCTCCTCGACGAAGTACCGCGTGGGACTGAACCTGAGCCCAGGGACAAGAGACTTGGACTGATCACCTCCTCCTCCCCTGTCGTCGTTGTCGTCCAACGGAGCCGACGGCGCGAGTACTCCACCCTGGACCACGGCGCTGGCTCCGGCGTCTAGGATGGCTTCCAGGTAGCCGTTAAGCCACTCGTTCCCTGATGCCATGTCGCTGCCCCCTTGTTTTCTTTTCCTGGCTACCTAGACGGTCGGGAATGAATTCCCTCGCTCTCTGTTTTGCTTCTCCTGGCTGGCTGTCGTATACCTACCAAATATGAGAAATTCTATGATTTCGTTGCAGCTGGCTCCGTCTCTCTGATAGTGGAATCGGAGCTTGGCCGCGGGTTTGCTGTGATATCCTCGGTTGTCTTTTATACAGGGCTTGTCAAGTGGCATTTGGTCACAGGGGAAGAGTCGGGAGAGAGTGGGAAGGGTCGAGAGCCGCTTGAGCTATTGGTTGATCACGATGAGTCGTGTGGGTAACGTCAGATGGGGGTATCTTTGGGAGAAAATAAAGGGTCACAGCTGGTTTGAGCGGGTAGGCGGTATGTGGCATCATCCAACGGATATAACTGACGGCATCCACGTGGTTGTCCTTTTGCTCTCAACAAGTGTTGCTAGAGTGATATTCCAAGCCAATGCAACTATTTTCTTGCCACACGTATGAGAAGGGTGAGCAGAATTGAGTCGTTAGTAGGACCGAGTTACAACCAAATATTTAGTTCTCTGTTGGAAATGTTCTCTACTGGTTTCGTTAATTTAGATCATCAACTAATTAGTTTTTCTTTCGCGGTTAGTGGTTCTTGCATAATTTTCATCTATTACAACGATTTTTGGCTCCTTGCCTACTCAAATTACTTTAAACAATATTTGATGAGGATTTGTTGGATCTTGTATGTATATGACATGTAAAAAGTTGTCTTCCAAGAACTAACTACCTTAGAACATTCTAAGAGAGCAGTCCCCACATTTCAATGATTGCGATCCCATCAAAATCATAAGCTCAATCACAAATTTGATGGCTAGACCATGATGTGGTTGGTGTGACATATAGAGTTCCCCATCAGTGTCTCCTCTGGGGACAAGGAGCGCAAACTCATCCTTCTCTACATGCTCTCACCTAGAATCAACAACTCAACCTCATAGATTATTGGACCATGTTCTTATATTTCGTCCATCAAGAAAGTTGTATCAATGCATCCTTGATGCATAGGAAGCATCTACACTGCTAGGGCTTGGAAATGGCCATTGAGGACACGGATAATGTTTGGATGTAAGTAGTCATTGGGATTAGACTTGACAGTAATAGATGGTTCTAGGTGGTATGCACAAGGTTGGACGGACGACCAATCTTGACAATAAAGTCGCCCTCAATATAATGGTGCCACCCAACATGGATAGAGTTTAATGCAACATATTTATGAGGAAGGTGTACACCCAACGACTCATGAGCATGCTAGCATCATTTGTTGGGATGACGACCTCCTAGTGAGAGGGAACATCATGTTTACTCGCATTTGCGACACCAACTGTCTTGTGTACATTTTCCTATTTGAGGTCAGTGTCACTCTCCTCTCTACTTTATGGAATACTACCGAAGAAATAAGATTTCTATGGAGTAAATTTTGAATTATTTACAAGGTTTCCATTCTTTGACTTTGAACTCAAGACTTTCATTTGCTTTTGCTATCACCATTTTCCTTTGGATTTCATTCTCACGCGTTATCAAACCATTTTAGGTGATAAAGATCCAAATCATCATTCTCTTTAAATGAAACTGGTCCATAAGCACCACATGATATTCTTTTCAGGCATTTCCATTTACATGGATGCCTCTCATATTCAAAAAAAGTTATTTTTGGGTTAAGCATGACCAAAATTCAAATAGTGATGAAGTCCTAAGTCTCAATTGGAGCCTTTATTTAACCATTAAGGATCGTACGACAAAATTAGGATGATCTAGGCAAGCCATAGTTTGGTCATTTGATGATATGTGATATAAATTATATCATAGGAACTCATATTTTTTACTGTGCATTAAAACTTATAAATTATGAATAGAGTTCACTAGTGACTCCAATCTAATAAAATGCTAAATCTCTGTTATGTGAAAAGGATCAATTCTAGTGAAATGGTGTAGGGATCCTCATATTTTCTCTTGACTAAATGTGTACACACACACTGTAGTAACCTGAAATTTTGAGCATTTTTTAGCATAATATAAATGTAAATGGAGCATTCCATAAGGTGCCCTGGAAAATCCTTAAATTTGATGTCTTTGTTTTGGAATTTAGTCCATGAATGCAAATTTGCTAAATACAAGGAATTTCATGCTCTTTCTGATATCAGTAATGAATTAGGACTTTGTTGAGTTAATAATAAAAGAAAATTATCATGTTCTAGAAGATTCAAAACCAATTAATTAATTGAGTAGTTAGTGCATAAATTATCCCTTATTTACTTGAAAACTGAGTTTAGGGTAACCAACAGGCTTAGTTAGACCCCACCTTCAGTCCCCATTGGATAATAACTAGAGAAAGATAACTACTAAATTGGGAAAGATAATATGAATATTTTTGACTGGAACGATTAATCTAAGTAATTACTTGAGTAGTAAGAAAAGGGTAATTCTCTTTCATATTCTAATCTCAATTTTTTAATAGGCCTATATAAGGTTAAAATTAAGATTTCCTTAAAATTTTGGTATAAACTGAATGCTTATAGAGACCTACGCAATTTTTATATGATTTAATTACTGTGAGACAATGGTAGCTAGTCTTGATTTAAATAAGTTAGTTGAACCTAAGTCTGGGTGACCAAGGACTTAGGCACATGACTGTAGATGTGGATGTCAACCAAAACCATTGGATGACGAACCAATAAAGGATGAATCATCTTCAACCCCATGTCTGGTGTGCCATACACCCTAGAATCCTCCTTAGCCCCTTCTCTCTCTCTCTCCCCTCTCAATGGTTTCTCAAAAACCAATCCCATTGGCTTTGTAAAGTAGAGCCGGACTCAACGAGCACCAATAGAAACACTAACTCCTCCTATGGAGATAATGCCAAAAATTCTCATGACTCCAGGATTCTAGGGCATGATGTAGCCGCATCCATGCATCACTCATCATAACATCTTCAAAAATTGCTTTGTAGCTACCAATCATTACGATTTTCCTTCTGAATATAGCTACTTGATTATATATGACCCATGATTTTCATGTCCTTGAAGTGCTTAAATCTCATTTACTTTGAACTCAGTGGTTTGTTTTTCTTTCACTTAATCTTTTTAATAGATAAAAATGGATAAATAAATATCACACCACAAACACTTCTCAAAATAATAAACAAATCATTTTTCATTGATTACTTTTTTAATGGATGAAAGTAACAATTTCATTTCATTATTGGATACAACATACCCAAACTACATGATATGGAATGGATTCTATTTCACTACCACTAATAGTAATTCATCCTTCACATTGTTAATTTTTTGTTTTTTGTTCTTATTTATATTATTGTTACATATCATTTTCTATACCATATTTGTAAAAAACATCATAAGAAAATATTTATAGATAAATCTAGGTGTATGTTGTCTTTTATGGCATCTTGAAACCAAACACGACAGACATATTACTATAAAAAATGCAAATTCATTAAGATACTCAATGTCAGCTAGTGAAAAGTTCCTCCTTCACTTGCCCAAAATTTTAGAATGTAGGAGTGTATTATAGAAGAGTAATTGGATAGCAACATGCACAATTTAAAATTCTATGAACTTTTAACCAAATTTATACTAGAGTTATGGTAATTGTCAACAAGACAAATACTAAAGGTAGACATGTCAATCTTGTCCAAGATAAGGCTTAATTGATAGTAATAAACATGTGAGTTGACCATGACATGAAATATTTGTCACATATAAGCAAGAAAGGTAGAAGCAAAATAATATGCGGCACCTGTAGAGTCAAATATAAACAATTTTTTCTTCATATGTAGGCATATATTACTGGCCAAACAAAGGGATAGATAAAATATCATTAAATTTTGATTTATGGTCACATGATGTGACATGCTATAAAATATCCAAGATTCAAGAATTCCAAAGATAAATCTATATAAAAAAAACCCATTTGGCATCTTATATTTCTACAAAGCGTAATATGATATGACTATGAAAATGCTTCCATATCATATGATCCAGATTTAGAATACTGATTAATGCTTAAATCATGGACTTTCAGTTATTCGACATCATGACTTCACATGTGATTAGGGAGCACAAAATTTGAGTATATATGAATAACATCTTGTATTAGACAATGGATAATAGAATCTTAGAGGGAATGCTAAAATTTGGAATGTATGAAAGAATCTTATTCATGAAAATAGAATCATAGGACTACAAGAAGACAATCATAAAATGAAGCATAGGACCAAACGAAGAAGGAAACTAAGTAAATGTTCATGTGATACTAACATCTTATAGATGATCCACAACTATCTCAATGAGAAAATGTCTGCCTTTCCAAGCACACAGGTGGGAACTTTCTTTTCCCTTCATAGCACAAGATGTCAACAGATGCAATGGAGACACGTCATATTTTTCATTATTTACATAAAGTCTTGATTTTCGATTAACATAATGTGGATTTGGTGACTTATCTTAGAATTAGAAACAAATGGTATAGTACTGAACATTTTAGTGATGTGATTTAGAGTAGTTCATATAGTATTTGGGTTGTGTTGACTCAAAGTCCAATTGACTCTCAAAGTCTAGTTGACTAAACTCTTGTTTTTATGATGACTAACCATTCCACTCATTTGTGTCTAATGCTTCTATTTGAGTGATTTCAGATTAGGTATAGACACACTATAAATACCCAAACTTGTGCATCCTAACTTGGAGAAAGATAAGTAAAAATCAATGCAAGTACACTTTTGTGGAATATGGTGTATCTCTATTAGAATCATGTTGTAAATCACTTGTAATGATTGTATGACTTGTAATTAATCTTAGAAAAAATCACTGGCACTTAAAGAAAATGTTTAAGCACTAAAAAGCAAATGTTTAAGCACTCAAATGGAAATTTCCAAAATTCATTATAGGGAGTGTTGTCAGATGAGTTTCATATTTGATAAACTCGATTGGCACCCTTGATGGATTTTGGGAACTGCCAGGTTCGCCCAAGTTTTCCCCAGGACAAACTCGTCTGAAACCCTACACAGGGAAACCAAATTTATGCCATCATCTGAGTTTCATCCAGGATAAACTTGACTGACAACTCATATTTGATTTGTCGCATAGTACCATCCTTTGAGTTTCCCAAAAGTAAACTCGACCGATCGCACTATAGGGAATGTGTAGAAAAATATTTCTAACTATTGGAGTGTTGAAAAACTCAAAAATATATCCGTTGTAACACCCCCAAACAGCTAGAATTCATCCTTAAGTGTGTCTACTAGCTAGTAGACATCCTCAACTATAAATAGGACCCCTTGGACTTAGGGTTGTAAATGGGTACGGGTAGACCCAAGGACCCGCAAATCCGAACCCTTAAAAAACCCGTCACGGGTCTAATTTTTTATACCTGCATACCCTTGGACCCGTATACCTTTGGACCCGCATATAAGTGGGTCCAATAATGGGTATGCTTAGACCCAGACCCGCTAGACCCGTGTACCTGCTATACATAAGTAACTACTAAAATAATATGTTATATATATCATACTTTACTAGTCTAATTAATATAATTGTTGAGATTATATCCTACTCTAAGGTTGAGACTAGTCATATAACTAAGAATTAACTATTCTAGTTACAATAACGAACATCATATGTAAACTTAAAATCAAAATGTCTACTAATCTACATTACTTTCTACATTTATTAAATGTTATGATCACGACTACAAATATGTAAACAATTACTCAATTAATTTTATTGTATAGAATATAGCATTGTCTAATATAACTATTACATGTTAATATACTATATGATAACAATATCTTGTTGTGTTAAATATATATAACATAGTCATTTCTCTTACATAAACAATATGATGTTTTATAGAACCACTTACCCGCATACCCGCTATTATTGCGGGTACATGTATGGTGCAGGTCCAGGTTTTGTATTATGTGGGTCTAGAACCGGAACCAGACCTACTAAATTAGGTGGGTATGGATATGGGTATGGCCAGACCCGCACCGTACCCGCACCATTTACACCCCTACTTGGACTTCATCCTGTAGTTCGTGAAGCACTGTGAAGGTCCCTATATTATAGTTGAGTGCCTCCAAGAGCCACCTTTCACTCTTAAGCTTAATCACTTGCTAAATCCATTAGGGTGAGTAGGAGATTTGTAAGAGACGGTAATTCTACATGTATATCTTGTGAGGCTCTCACTTCCTCCACCTCCCAATCTCTCATTTTACCATGAAGATGAAGGTTCTCTCCATTGGCTAAGAGAAGTGAAGAAGAAGACGAAGGGAAGGAGTCCCTTGGTGAAATCTTCTCCTTGGCGAAGGTGAAGTCGAAGGCAGAAGATCCAAGAAGAGTGGATAATTCCTTCAAGGTGGAAGACTTGTTCCAAGAGTGGGTAATTCTTTAGTGAAGGCAGAAGACTCATTGCAAAAGTGGATAATTCCTTGATGAGGTTGAAGAATTTTTGTCTTGGATTGGTAAGTCCTTTGGTAGGTTGTTGGCTCCTTCTCCTTAAAGGAAAGGATGGCTATCCTTGTCCCAAAAAAGGAAGGTCTTATTGTATGTCGTATAATGGAATATAAATATGCAATGGTTGAAAAGTCCTAGAGTTTGACTTCTTTAGGTAATGGATGTACACTCTCTTAGTTTAGAGTTTGGAACCACTATGCATAGCTTGTGTATTGTGCATGTTCAATCTCTCTCCCTTGCTATGTATGTTTTAGTAGTACGAAAAGTTCATACTTGCCATATTATCATAGAAATATATTGAAGTTCTAATGAATTTTTTAAGTGCATTTAGCTCTATTCACCCCCCCCCCCCAGAGTCAATCACCCATCCAATCAAACATATTGTCCATCAAGCTAAACATGTTAATTACTTGTGAAAAAAAATATGAAAATTATAGATTATATGATGGAAAACTAAATATACAAAATTAACATAATCACTAGGAAATTACCCTATCGTTGAGCACCAATTGAACCAAAATACCAAGGATTTGAAATAGACATTAAAACATCAAGTAAGGAAGGTACTCAACCAAAATGGACTTAAAGTAAGGAACAAAGAATAGTTTGTATTTGATAAGTTGGAACTCAAGAATGATGCCATTTTTATGTCACTACAGCTATCATCACTTTTTACATTAGATTTCTTAGTTTAGTTGTTCCCCTACTAATACTTTGAGGGGAGTATTTGTTTGGGGATATAGTTATTTTAGTTAATAAAATATTGACTCTATTTGTATAATGGCCCAGTTGTGTCTTGACCCATTGACTTATGATTTTCACTCTTCCTCTTTGTCATGTTTATAGGAGAGGGGGGTTTTCCTTATACCAATAAAAAGCAATGTAACATCCAATATTAAGATGGCTTGTGGGATTCATGTGTGCATACATATCTTCCCTAATGAAATGTGATCTGTCTATACATGATGAAACCAAAATTGAGTCCTTGAAGAAGCTATCCACTCATGCATAGAAGATGAATTAGAGGGATAAAGGAGAAGGACATACAAAGAGGAGCGAGCTGAATGTGCTTTGGAAATCAAGATACCGAGATGTAAATGTGATTTAGGAATCAATGTATATGAGTGTTAATGGTTTAAATACTTGCACAGCTAATTTTGAGAGGCATAGAATCATGGGATTTTTGGGGGATACTAGAAGTCAAAGTGAAGGGGAAATTTGTGACAAAGAGAAAATTATCCAATGATAGGAAAACAAAAGAGAAACACATCCTATGACATGTAAGTTTACTGGAAAGACGCATCCAGATGGGAAATTTAGATATTTCTTAGGGTTTTTTCCTAATAAAATCATCCATGATTACATTGAGTATTGTTATATAGTTCATTCAACACCTAACATTTTAGGTGATCAATGGGTAATCAAGTAAAGATGTAAAAAGATCCATATTCTTATCCAAATCGACTAAATTTCTTTTTGGTATTTTAATTTATGAGGATTTCATAAGTGAAGTTAATGTTTTCATTTACAAACAACTAAATCTAAAAAAATATACAATGTTGTAGGGAAATATAAAATATTATCATATATGTTATAAGTTGTTGGGCGTGGTTTGGATGTTACAAGTGTTTATGATGAAAACAAATGAAGAACAATATTAAAATATAAATTTGTTCTAAAACAATTAAACTGTGTGGTAATTGAAATGAAAGATTGATGTTTAGTTCAATAGGAAATCTTGACTTGAGGTATTCTTGCTTCCTTTCTTTTTCTTGGGCAATATGTGATGTAATTATCTTTTTATCTAGAATATTGAGGTTATATTTTTTTTAATTTCCTCTTATTACCCTTGATGTATACTTACTCAAGTATTTTGACAAATGAAAGCATACATTTGTGAGTTCTAAATCTTGTAAGGTGTGTATTAGATGTTAGGAAGTGTTATTAGTTAATAGGTCATTTATAGGAGTGGCAACCCACCATGCTAAATGAGATTACTCAAATCTAAAACAAGATCGATCGCAAATTAATCACATCACTAAAAAGGTGCATAATTAAAACCAAATAAAACTTCTTAAAAATGTCCAAGAACGTTTACATATAGGTCCAACATCCTTCATTAGAGCACATACCATACCATATATCTATACAACTGTTTTGTGGTCTCAGCCTCAACATATATACAAAAGCATTGTCTACATATACACATCATATAAAACATCAACATACTGCCAAAAACTCAAGTTGATATACATTAACTACAAAACTTTCCCACCCAAACTGGAGAGTACAGAGATGACTCTAGGACACACTAGACACTAGCTAATCTTCTGCTTCTACTGATCTCCAAGTTGCTCCTCCTTGCTACCAGGGGCCTGATGACGCTGTTGACGATCACTTAAAAGATATGGTGACCCTTGAGGTGAGACATGAATCTCACCTCATGGGTCACCACATCTTTTTTCGGTGATTGTCAATAGTGTCATCAGACTCATGGTAGAAAGGAGGAGCATCTTGAAGACACTAGGAGCATAAGGTTAATTAATTTTTAGTGTGTCCTAGAGTTGTCCTTGTACTCCTAGGTCTAAGTGAGGGAAGTTTTGTAGTTAATGTATATTGACTCGAGTTTGTGGAGATATGTTGATGTTGTATATGAGTTGTATATGTGGACAATACCTTTTGTATACATGTTGTGGCTAAGGCCACTGAACAGTTGTATATATATACATGGTACGACATGTGCTTTTATATAGGATGTTGAACCTTATGTAAATGTTTTGAGACGTGTTTATTTTGGTTTTTAATTATGCACCTTTTTCAGTGATATGGTTCATTAGTGATCAATCATGTTTTGGTTGTGAGTAATCTAGTTTAGTGTGGTGGGTTTCTGTAGTTTGGTTGGTAACAGAGCTTAGGGTTCTCTGCTTCTACATAGACATAGGACTTAAGTTTTGTATTTGTTCTTACATAATCCAACTTATCTTATCATAGCTTATGGTTATGCAGATATGTCTGGAGAATATGAAGAGCATGCTAAGAGTAGCTACGTGGCGCCAAGAGGTGGTCGTAGGAGGACGATACCTAAAGGAAGAGATGGGGTCAGAACAACTTGCACCTCCTTTATTTAACCCTTCATCCATGGCTAATCCAGCCTACCAATCCATGTTTGGACAATTCATGGAAACTATTACGCATTTAGCTGATAGGACACCTCCATCTCAACCAAGGGCACCTATCCCTATTGTAGAATTTCAGGGTTCAAGGAAGACATTTGAGAGGCTGAAGTGTGTGGGAGCCACTGAGTCTATGGGTACAACGAATCCGACACATTGTGATATGTGGTTAAAAAAGTTAGAGAAGGCATTTAAGATCCTAAACATCCCAGATAAGGACAATGTGAAGCATGTCGTTTATCTGTTGAAGGGTAGTCCTGCCCATTGGTGGTCCATAGAGGAAGAGAAGAGACCAGGAGTGGTAGTGAGTTGGGAAGAGTTTCAGTGGGAATTTGTGAACCACTACTTCCCTGAGACATACCAAGATGAGAAGACATCCTAGTTCAAATGGTTGCACCAAGGGTCGATGTCTATCAACATTTATGAGGTGAGGTTTATGGATCTGTTGAGGTTCTATCCTCACATAAAACATGGAGAAAATGAGAATTCAAAGGTTTGAGAAGGGTCTGAACTCTGAGTTGTCTACATCAACATCAAACTTGGAGAATTGAGAGAATTCCTCTACCTTTGTGGAGTCCATGAGGAGGATAGAGAGGTCTATCGTGGATAAGTGTGAATCCAACATAAGGAAGAAGTCATCCCAATTCCAAGGACAATCATCTACTTGCTTCAAGAAGCTGAGGCTCTTCAACACAGTACTAGAAGTCACAACATAGAACAAATTTTTCTGAGCCAAGAGCATGAGTACATTCTAGTGGTCCTTTAGTAAAGGGAGAGGTTGTAGGTTTCTTCCAGTAGGGGCGCACAGTTTAGCTTCAGAGTTAGTGACAAGGCCGTCTAGACTATAGTATGATATAAGGACATGCTTCAAGTGTGGACAAGTCAGACATGTTAGATGGTCGTGCTCTATGAAGGATGAGGAAGTGACACAATAGCCAGGGTAGAGTTAGTGGGGTTCACAGTAGCATTAGTAGAACAGTGATGGTGGTAGAGGACATGACCAGACGTCACAGGGAGGGTCATCAAGACTAGCTAGCTGAGGTTGATGATGATAGTAGGCAACAACTAGATTCTATGCTATGGAGTGGTAAATCCACATATCATGGCAAGTCAGATGGAACTTTTTCATTCTGACTTATTTGCTTCTTCTTTCATATCTATTTTAGTTACCAGGGTGTGACACTCATTTATCACCAGAGATTTGATAAGTAGTTGTAATATTCCTATTTGTAGTAGATCTCATAGCCTCTTTCTAGAAACCCCTTTAGTTGGTTCCCTTGTGTTGTGAGAGGTGTGTCCATCTTGCTTTATTTCTTTATCGAGATGCAATATTCAAGTGGATATTATGTCACTTGATATGCATGGATTCGATGTGATCCTAGGAATGGATACCATAGAGAAGTACAAGGTTATTTTGGATTGTAGTTCCAAGGTTCTGACATTCTCCAAGGAGATAGGAAGATCCTTCCTACATGTTTGGTGTGTCAGCTTTGATAGCAGAGAAGTTGATGAGACAAGGGTGTGAGGTTTTCTTAACACATGTTGTGGCTACCAAGGTGAGGAGTCCTAGTATCTAGGATGTACATGTAGTGCAAGAGTTTGAGGATATCTTTCTAGATGAGTTTTCTGGTGTTCCACCCAATAAAGAGATTAATTTTGAGATCAATCAAGTTCCTGGAACGCAACCCACGACTCAAAACCTTATAGGATGGCACCAATAAAGATGAAAGAATTGAAGAAAAAGTAGCAGGAACTATTGGAGAAGGGTTTCAAAAGACCGAGCACTTCCCCTTGGGGTATTCTTGTGCTTTTTGTAAAGAAGAAATATGGTTTTATGAGGCTTTGCATAGATTACTATTAGTTGAACAAAGTCACAGTGAATGACAAGTCCTACTTGTTGAGGATCGATGATTTGTTTGATCAGTTAAGAGATGCTACAGTGTTCTCTAAGATAGAATTGAGGTCAGAATATCACCAGTTGAGGATCAAGGCAGATGGCATACCTAAGACTACTTTTAGGACTAGGTACGATCATTATGAGTTTATGTTTATGCCGTTTGGGATAAGTAATGCACCAAAAACTTTTATGTACTTGATGAATAGGGTGTTCAAACCATATCTTGATTAGTTTGTGGTTGTGTTTATAGATAATATCTTGATATAATTCAAGGAGATTTAGCAACATGAGCAATATCTTCTCCAAGTGTTAGAGTTGTTGAGGCAACACCGGTTGTATGCCAGGTTCAGTAAATGCAAGTTTTGGCTGACTGAAGTATCTTTTCTTGGTCAATCATATCTGTTAAGGGTGTTTGTGTAGACCCTAAGAAGGTGGAGTTAGTGTTGGAGTGGGTGCAGACCAAGACACTGACTGAGGTTCGAAGGTTCCTATGTCTAGCTGACTACTATAGGAGATTCATAAAGAACTTCAGTGTTGTAGCATTACCTTTGACCAAGTTGACCAGGACGGGTGTTCCTTTTGTCTGGGATGATATGTGCCAACATTCTTTTTAGTTGCTAAAGGAGAAGTTGACCGGTGCATCAGTGTTAGTGCTGCCAGAATAAGGAAAAGACTACATCATTTGTTGTGATGCTTCAAAGAATGAATTGGGATGTGTGATGATACAAGACAAGAATGTGATTTCTTTTGCTTTGTAACAAATTAATAAACATGATGAGAACTATCCAACTCATGACATGGAGTTAGATGTTGTAGTTCTTGTGCTGAAGATTTAGAGACACTATTTGTACAAAGAGAAGTGTCAAATCTTTACAGATCATAAGAATCTTCAGTATTTTTCTTATAGCAGAAGATGAATATGAGGTAGAAGATGGATAGATCTGATCAAGGACTATGAATGCATGATAGACTATCATCTAGGGAAGGAGAATGTGGTAACATATGCATTGAGTAGGAAGTCATATTCATCATCATCTTTAGATAAAGCACATCTACACTCCTTGGCATGCCACTAGAGGGACATGTTAGTGTTGCTTCGGTAGATGAACATACAGTTGGACATTTCCTTGATGGTGGGATTGTTGACATAGTTGCAGGTCAAGATGACATTGATACAGTATATCAGAGACACATAGAAGAATGATATAGTGATAAATAACATCCAATAAGAGTTGTAATAGGAAGCATGTTGGTTTCCATGAGTCAAATGAAGGAACAATGTGTTTCTACAACAAAATAGTGGTTCCATATGTCTATGGTCTAAGGGAGATGGTACTTGAGGAGGCTCATTCCTCAATATGCAATGCATACCAGTATTACAAAGATGTATCATAATCTGAAGGATTTGAATTGGTGGCCAATTATGAAGCATGATGTTATAGAGTTTGTTGCCAAGTGTCCAATCTGTCAGCAAGTCAAGGCAAAACATTAGAAACCTACATAGACATTGCAACATTCTCTAATACCAAAGTAGAAATGGGATCATATAACCATGGAATTTATGGTTTATCTTTCAAGGACATCCAACGACCATGATTCCATTTGGGTGATAGTTGACGGGTTGACTAAGTCATCTCACTTTCTTCCAGTCAAGACTACTTATACATCAAAGAAGTTGGCATATGTCTATGTTGATGAGATAGTTTGTCTGTATAGTATACCAGTCACCATAGTACGTGACAGAGGTCCTTAGTTTGTGAGTACATTTTGGGGACATGTGCATACAACTTTGGGGACGCAATTGAGGTTTAGCACAACTTTTCACCCACAGACAGATGACTAGTTAGAAGGAGCATTCAAATGTTAGACGATCTTCTGAGAGCATGTGTTCTTCAATTTCTTAGTAGTTGGGATGTACACCTGAGTCTTATTGAATTTGCCTATGACAACATGACGAGCCTTAAACGTGGGTCCAAGAAAGGAATCATGTCTAGGTTATCGGACTTTAGAAATTTATAATACCTGAATGTTTAAGACACCAGCAACTAGCACATGGTCGAAGTAGTTCGGGGACGAACACAAGGATAGGAAGAACGACGCTTCAGAACTTGAGTTTCACTTGTCTAAGCACATCAAACAGTTTAAAGGATAGGTTTGGTTGTAAGAAGAAAGCACCATAAAGAAATTAAACTAAAAGGCTATCTCCAATGGGATTTACTAGAAAGATTATGATTTTAGGGTTTAGCAATTTTTATAGAGGTTTTAAATAACAGAATCTCAGGAGATAAAACTGTCATTGAGTTAAAGCACGAAGGAAGAAAACTTAGGCATAACAAGTAGCAACGGAAGACATCCTACATCCTCTTCTCTCAAAGAGGGTACCTGTAACCATGCACCATTTCCCTCTCTCAAGGGAAGCGACCGTAGATTAGAGTGGTAAGGTAAACCGAAGTAGCCCTGATCCTAGGTACTCTCGTACACCCGGATCAGGCCAAACTCTAGAGTTGCGACAACCCCCTCTCAAGGGTGTCAAAACGGGAAACACGATTTGATAGCTAGTCAAAAGCACGATCCAAAAGAAGAAACTAGAGTTCAGATGCTATAAAGAAATCATCCAACAAAAAGGAACCATACACAGAACAACAAGAGATAAACTCCACAGATTCTAATAAGCTTAAGGAGAGTAAAAAGGTTTAGTTACAATGCATAGGGAAATGAAAGTAAAATGCAGTAAAAAGGGAAAGATAAGCATCAGTCTCCTTGATTTAGGAGGTTGATATACAGCAGCGGACCCCTAAGCGACTTCTAACCTGGTACTAGGCAGGAGCTCCGCCCGATACACCCATTTCGAGTAGCCAACCCTCTCGGGCGACAGGCGTGACGGCCAGGGCGTATCGAGCAGAACTCCCTACCCGACATGGCCGTGTCGGGCAGTCGGCCCTCTCGGGCGACATACCGCAATGGTTAGTCCGTATCGGGTTCGATATCGGGTCAGGTTAGGAATCACTTAGGTTCTCAGGTTCCTTGTATCGAGTATAGAGGAGCGAGTCATCTCAGGTTGAGGCTCATCTAGGGACCCAACAAGGGAGGCCTTCCTGGTCATATCGTGCTGCTGTGGCTATCGGGACAGGTTCTAAGTGAACTCCTCCCGCCCCTCTCAGTCTCAGGTTGGGGGTGTGCTCACCTAGTATCACCCGACACACCTTGGAACATGACACACTAGCTCCTGATGTCTTTCCAGAGTTAGCTCTCGTGGGATTCTGACCTGTCCCATCGGAGTCCTATAGCTACTATTTATAGGCAACAACTGGTAGAGGTTTTGGTTCTTTTGGGGCCACATGTCCTTTATCGGCTCTGTCTACATGGCTTTAGGGGAGGACCGACGCGTCTGTCGCCCGACACGGCTGAGGTGCGTGTCGAGTTGCAAACAAATTACTTGACCGTGTCGGGTAATGACCCTGGTGGGCAGTTGCTCCGATGAGTGGCTTCATCACGCGATAGACTCTATCGGGGTGAGTCGTGGCGGGCAAAGCTCCCTATTAGGTAGATGGCGTATCGCTCGTTAGGGCCCCTCACACGACACACCCGTGTCGGGTTGCTTCCGTGACGGGCAACAACCGTGACGGGTAAGTGGGCGTGTCGTGTGGACAGTAAAGGGCCGGTTCAGGTGCTCGTTGTAAGTGGGTCGGGACGGGCCTTTTTGCTGACTTTGGGTGGAAAATGAAGGAAAACTCTACAAAAGATGGGAAAAGAGTTAGGAGCACCGTGTGGGTTATTCTTATGTAAAAATAGGATAAAACAGAGAGGAAAATAGTTTAGAAGGCAGCTTTGACAACAAAATATGAGCCACAAATAGCCATAAAATGGGTGTTATCAACTCCCCCAAGCTTAGCATTTTGATTGTCCTCAATCAATCTATATTTTAAAACTTTGTTTTGTGATACTTCTTCGTAACCCGACATAGTCTTCGGACAAGGGGTTTGAGCGAGTTGTTGAGACGTCCTTGAGGAGAAATATGTTTGGCTATGAACAACAGACTTTATTTTTTTCTGCCTTATTTAAGCAAAAAAAATTCTCTTTAGCTTCGACGAGACTTTGGTACATGATTTCGAAGTTAGCCTTCACACCAAACAGCTTTGGGGGTAAGAAGTTGGGTTTTTGGGTAGGCTTAAGGCTTTTTGGGTTTTTCTTGTTTCCCATCTGTCCATCCAGGTACGAGTTTGTTAACGGGCAAGTGGTCCCTGTAGTCCAAGCTAGTTGGCTTTAGAGTAGTGATTTCACATCCTATGTACCACTGCCCCAGATCTTCCATGCCTAAAGATGGGTACTTTTGGAAGGACAAGTGTGTGTGTTTTTTTTTCATTTGGCACAACTCTCATGCTTTTATTCACTCTCATAAGGCTTTTCTCTCTTTTTGGGATTTTTGATGGGTAAGGAAACAAAAGAGAGTTTGCTGTTTGGGTAACTTTTTCCTTCACATACTCATCTCTTAGTTGTTGCGAGATTATTTTTCAAAATTGGCGTAGCAAAGTTATAGCCTTTTTTGTTTGAGACTGTATTTTTGGAAAGAACATAACAAAAACTTGCACCACCTTAGACACAGAGAAAACAAGCTGGGAGAAGTTGTATCAGGTTTTTACTATAAAGTGTCTTTGTACAATTGTAGAGAGACAAGGAGTTGTATATGCACTATATTGTATCAGACATGTATATATATGTACACAGGAAAAGAAGAAAGGCAAAATGGGATAATTTTTAGTACCCTCCTCACTGATATATAGTTACCCCCACCCCCCAAAAACTTACCCCACACTCTATCCTAGAGTTGTGAGATAGATAAGGTAGGGTAGTGATAAGTCAGTGAGGGTTTAGCTGGTGAGCGTGCCTTCGTCAGATAGAAGTTCCAACACATATTCACCGTGTTTGTTGTAGTAGTCGATGTGGTGGGGCTTGTCAGGTGTTTGTTGTAGTGCCATCGAGCTAGAGATCCATTCCAGCACATAGATGCCACAGTCGTTTGATTGTGGAGTTTGTTGTGGACTGCTATGGCAGAATTGAAGTTCGTGTCATTTGTTCGTCATGTTCTCCAGGAATGGCTGGATCAGCGTTGCCACCTCGATGTAGTATTTCCTTGCTAGGCACTCGAGTGGTGTCAACGATGTTGATGTACACTGCACCGGATGATCTTTGTTGCTGTCGGAGATTTTGTAGAAAATTCCTACTCGTGGGTGAGTGTACACCGTCAGGAGCATCCAATGATTGTTGTACAATATTGGAAGGAAAATGATACACGACATTCTTCTTTGTATCTCTGCCAGAAATTGTTGTTTCGCTCCTGACTCATCAGTAAGGAAGATGTCGTTGAACACCATCAGGTGGGTGATATAGGTGTGTTCAAACTTCTTCTGTAGGATCTGGATGTAGGCTGTTGCTAACGATATTACCATACATCCTCCTACCTTCACTAAGTCCCAAAGATCATCAATTGGGATTATGACGTTGCCTGCCTTGTAGATGACATATGCGGGGGTAGAATTAGCTAACTTGAGGAGAATTATGTTGACCTATTCCTGAGTTAGTGTAGCACACGTGGAATGGTTGAAATTGCTGATAATCATTTCTGAAATATCAGACGAAGCGGGGTATTTGTTGGTGAGTATTTCTCACAGAATGTCCATCCGCTTGCCTGCCCCATAGACGTCCGTGGCTATCTCAGTCTCTTCTCCTGGAAGGCTGCTGGTCGGCGAAGATTCATCTTCTTGATCACTATCCAGCAACTTCTCTGGCATGCCAACGTCTCGGAAATAACACTTGTCCTTGATCAGCAACAGCGCATAGGTGCTTCTGAGCTGATAGAAGTTCTAGCTTTGGAGTTTCCTTATGTATATGAAGATGTGGAGCATCTCCATGGCACAAAGGACTATGAAGGCGTTGTTTTTGCTTCTCGCTTCTTCTTATACGGGGAAGTCTCTGATGATGAAGAAGTTCCAAATGCCATTGTGGCGTTGGATTCCATACTTGATCACACGGAGAAGACACAATGGGAGAAGCTTGAGATGGTTGTCTTCTGGGCGTACAAATATATATCTTGAGCGTGGGACCTCCTTGTTGCAGCAGCTGAGGAGCTGGACGTCATGATTCTAGAGATCCTCTACACAAAGGAACCAGTTTCTTCGGTGCTTGTAGGGGGCCAACATGAATTTCGGATTGTGTTCTTCGATGTGTTGTAGCATGTTGGCCACCAAGATCGAGTCATACGCCCCACTCATCAGTCTTTTTGCCAAGACTGGGGTGGTAGTGTAGATTGGCTGCCGACCTGTCATGGTGCCTAGGTTCTCTATCATCGCGCTCTCCAAGACCTGAAAGAGGATCTTCCCGATGACAGATGGGGAGCGGAACATGCTCTTTAATGCTTCCCGTCGTATGACAAAGTAGTCGTTGCTCCAAACGACGTCCTCTCCATCTGCCTGTGATCTCAGGACCTTGTTCAACAACTTCTGGTCTCTGATCGTCAGGTATCCGATGGCTCATCGGTCAAAGTCTGCCATCTCGAAGGAGGGGATCTCTAACGGCACAGAAAATGTGTCTGTCATCGAGATCCTTCCTCTGGGGGCGCGTCTATTTTTAGCAGAGTTTATGTCCCCCTCTTCTCCCTCTGATTCTTCAGAAGAACCCTCCTCTAGGCTTATGGATATGTCCATGTCTTCATCTACTTCTAGGGAGGGTGAGGGAGAAACTATTCACTATTGCGGGTGCTCTCCTATCCTGCTGGAGTCCCCTCAACGGTTTTGTTCATCATTTCTTCCTCGGTCATTGTGGAGGGCCTGCTAGAGGAGGAATAAGATGACGTTCCCTAGGGGGACATCCAGGATGATGGCTAGGGGCCGGGGCCGGGAGGCGATGGAGACCTCCTTGTCTGTCTTGAGCGGGGGTGGTCGTCCCTCCGGTTCAGCCTCTCTTCAATGGCATCGAGGCATTGAAGCGCCAGCTGCATCATGTTATTCAATGCCTCTAGTTGGCCAGGAAGGCCAACTAGATTAGCAGCTGATGCTCCTACTCACTCAACCTCATCTGGAAAACACTGAACTTGCGGGTTAGGAAGAAAAAATAACAGAGTGGTTGCTTGTTACCTCATGCAAGTGGTCAAACTCTTGACTGAGGATGTACCCTAGTGTTGGAAGGGCTGCGGTTGACCGGCCTCTGGTCCTCATCACGCTCCTCACGCTAGATGTTCGGCCCGAAGAGTGAGCATCTTCAAGCAGGGTTGAATCCATCTGTATTGTGCATGAGGGCGTTGCTTCAGGATGGGGCGTCGGCTGCTTTGTGGCTTCCTCTGCCTCGTCAGCTTGTGGTGGTGGAGAAGGGTGTGGAGTGGGTGGATGTTGATCTTCCACTGGCAGCGGTGTCGGCGTTGGCTGCACAGCCTTGAGCTCCGTCTCCAGGAGATCAGTGAATGCATCATCGCTAGCGTTCGGCGGCACCACCTCTTCAGGACCTGCGGTTGTTTCTTCCGTGGCAGCGTCCTCAGGGGTTGTCATCATAGCATCTGCCCCGATGGTGTCGATGACTTCAACAATTGTCATTGTTTCCTCAGTGGCCATGATGCTCGTTGTTGTGGTGGCTGCAGCCGGCTCAGCGGTAGCAACAACGGCTTCAGGGGTGGCTACTACTGGTTCAGTGGTGGCAACTGTGGCTTCAGGAGCGGTTGTCGTGGGTTGCATGGTGGCAGTAGACAGATCGACGGGGGCGACGACCGTTGCCACTTTGTCTTGTCGAGCGTCTAGGGGGACTGGACTTCCTGTCACGGTCTCCCTCTCTTTTATTCTTGTGGTGGCGGCGTAAGTGGCTTCAACCAGCACAGCTTCAATTTCCACTGTGGCAAAGACCAGTTTCTCTACATCGTAGTTGGCACATCGTGGGAGCGGTAGGAGAGTGTTCGTCCTTGCAAACTTATAGAAGTAGCAGTGGCCCTCCTTTTTTATGATACTAACCCTCGTTAGGAATTTGAGGTCGATCTTGTCGTCACCTCTCATCCTCGACAGGCTACGCGGTTCCTTGGGGTATCCTAACCCTATCACGATCAGGTTCACTGTACCTCCCATGTTGTCATCATTGGTGGTGTCCTTCACTGGATGAAGTCGATTGAGCAGGAACCGCCCCAGGTTGATCATGCATCCCTCCATCATGTACCACATGAGGTGGATCTCTTCAGTGTATAGGTTGCTCGATTCATATTTGCTGAAGAGCAGACATGCCACGATCTTGTGCACTATCCTCCAGAAGCAGGTGTGCACCGCCACCACTTTGATCCCTGAATTAAATGTTGACTCACCGATGAGCCTCCCCCAGAGTGCAACTAGGTTGAACCCGTCACCTTCGGTGATTCTGACACCGTTTTTGAGTAGGTCTTTCTCAGCTTCATTAGAGGAGAAGATCTCATTGAGCAGCTTTTCAGATATCACGTGTTCAACATTGTATAGCTGCCCTTGCAATCTGTCTGCCCCGCCAAATCATTCAACTTCTTTTGCTATGTTATTCACCTGGTGGAGGGACGACATGAACTCCTTCGTGAGTTTTGTGTAAGAGGCGGAGTGGATGAAGCATATCTTCCTCAGCCCGACAGCCTCTAAGACATTTTCCAGCCTATTGAAAATGCCTATCTGGTAGAAGGATGACTGGTGGTACAAACGGGTTGGCCTATAGACTTTGGCTGCCAACTCTGCATGCCTCCAGCTATGCTCCTCATCTCTGGGCACGAACCGACCTGGTGAGTGATCTAGAGGCGCTGGTTTGGACGCCGCAACTGAGGTCGTTGCTGGTGCTTCTGCTACACTGGGCCGCTTCTTGGCCTCAGATGGCCCTGCTGTGTCAGGGTTTGGGTGCTTCTACCCAGTTGTGGTTGCTTCAGTTGCGGCCTCGAGATTTATCCTCTAGCTGTGTTCGTCGACTTGGATGACTGTCTGCTTGGTGCGGGCCATGTATACAATGTTTACACAATAATAGGTAAGTAATGAGTTTACTAAATGGGTCGCCTAGCTCGATATCAGGTGGTAGACAAAGAGGGTCATGTCGCCCGATACCAGATAGGTGACACTCTAAAAACCAATATCGGTTCAGAGTTTATATCAAAAGTGTTGTTGCGCGATACGATTTACCGGGTACAAACAAGTCAGTATCAGGTGTATAGGTAAACATGCTTGTCGTCCAGCCCGATACCAGGTCTGGCCGACAGGGTAGGCCGATATCGAGTTGCCTCATCAGAACAAACTCTGCCCGATACGGGCATCTTGCAAAGGTGTCGCCTAATACGATAGAGTATCAGGCGATACGAGTCAAATATCCATTGTAAAACAAAACTGGGCGATATGGGTCTTGCCCGATACTAGGTATCGTTCAGGCGATAGGTGAATAGCGTGATATTGAAAACTCTGATAGGCAAAACTTGACATGGAGCAAAGGGTGTTTCCCGACACGGGCATCGTGCAAAGTGTGTCGCGCGACACATGCCTTGCACAATACTCTTTGGGTGATACACAAAACTAAAGCCTCATGCCTGACACGGGAATCGCTAAAAGAAAAGTTGCATGATACGGCATGCCCGACACAGGCTGTGCGACATGATAGGGCGTACCAGGTTATACTTTTATTGTTCGGAGTTGTCGCAGGCGACACGGGAAGGCTGGCCGGCATGGGAGCAAAGCGAGAACAAAATGCACGATACGGGATAGGTGAAAAGTAAATGCAAGTGCCCGACACAGTTAAACTAAAGTTACTATATATAGCCAACGTCAGCGGGGGTAAATCGGGTAAAACTGGACACGTGTCACGCGATAAAGCGCATTGATTTCCATAACACTGTAAAATCAATCAAATCCACCGTGTTGGGAAGTGATTTGCCTCCTTAAGCAAGCTTCATGCCGCGCAAAACACGTCGCGTGAGCCAGGCATGTCGGGCGATGCGCTTTCTTATTACATCCTTCTACCCGACACGGGGAAGCGCGCTTCGAGCCACTTTACCCGCCAGCCCGTTACGGGAAGACGATACGGGAGAAACAAAAGGTAGATGGCCGATACGACCAGACAAAAGGGTATCAGGCAGAGCAGAAACTAAAGAGGCGATCAACTATGCATGCCCGATACATAGAACAAAAAGGGAAAATAAAAAAACAAAGTAAGGCAAAGGGTAGAAAAACTAAAACTAAAGAAAAGAAAAAGCATTGATGGGTAAAACATCATTGGCTTAAAAGGGGAAGACTTCCAACCTCAGATAGTGTTACCCATCAAGGCTATAAAACTAAGTCAGTGGCCCATAAAACAAGAGAGTTTGTGCATGTGGAACATGCACAGACTCAGGCCTTATTATAATAGTAATGTTCGTAATGTTTTTCAGCATGAAAGGAAATAACATCCTATGCTAGGAAAAGTAAAAATTTAGGTTGCTTCCCGAAGAGCGTTGTAGTTTCCACCATCATCTTGACAGGCTTCAGATACTTCTACTCCGATCCCTCAGCTGTTGTCTTAGCGTCCTGCAGGGTTATCTCCGACCTTCTCACGAATGCTTTATCTTTGTAAAACCTCTTGACTCTATGTCCGTTCACTGGAAAGACCTTTTCCAGATCGTCTTTTTCATACAGTACCATCATCCCTGATGGATATATCTTTTCCATGATGAAGGGTCTAGACCATCTGCTCTGCAACTTCCCTGGAAAAAGACAGATAAAGGATTTAAATAACATAACTTTATCACATTTGTTGACATCCTTTTTCTTCAGATGGGCATCATGCCAGATCTTGGTTATTTGATTGTAAATCCTGGAATTTTCATATGCCATGAGTCTCAATTCTTCAAGCTCCTAGAGATGAAGAAATCTTTTCTTTCCAGCCAGCGTCTGGTCCATATTGAGCTACTTGATTGCCCAGAATGCTTTATGCTCCAATTCAAAAGGAAGATGACATGCTTTTCCATAGATCAAGTGAGAAGGTGTGGTACCCAACAATGTTTTAAAAGTGGTTTGATATGCCCACAAAGCATCATCTAGCTTAGCTGACCAGTCCTTGCGGGACTTGCCAACTATCTTTTCTAAAATCTGCTTTATCTGCCGATTGGAGACCTCCATCTGTCCTGATGTCTATGGATGATATGGAGTTGCAACCTTGTAGCGGACGTTGTACTTACACAGAAGCAATTCAAACTATCTTTTCGTGAAGTGAAATCCACCATCACTAATGACGGTCCTTGGAACTCCAAACCTTGGAAAGATAATCTTGGTAAAGAGCTTGATTACTGCCCTTGCATCACATGTTGTAGTGGGTATAGCTTCTACCCACTTCGAGACATAGTCGACTGCGATGAGGATGTACTTAAAACCGTAGGATGAGGGGAATGGTCTCATATAGTCAATACCCCACACATCGAAAATTTTAACTTCAATCCAATCTGATAGTGGCATACCATTGCGACGGGAGATGTTCCCAGTTAGCTGGCATTCGTTGCAAGACTTTACAAAAGTGTGAGCATCTTTAAACAAGGTCAGCCAATAGAAACCAGATTGTAGCACCTTGGTAGTTATCCTCTCACCTCCCAGATGTCCTCCATATGGAGAGGAGTGACATTCGAACAAAATTTTTGAAACTTCCTCTTCTGGTATGCATCTTCTATATAACCTGTCAGCACAATGCCTAAACAACAAGGGATCATCCTAATAATTGTTCGTTAAATCAGAGAAGAACTTCTTCTTCTGATTATATAAGACATATCTGGGGGAAGCTGCTTACAGGCTAGGTAGTTGCAGAAATTTGCATACCACGGCCCCTTAGGGTCTGCTGACGGGGCTGAGTAGATGGATTTGTCGGGGTAGCTTTCATTGATGGGAAGTGGGTGATCATCTTGCACCCGAATCTTGGAAAGATGGTCTGCAACCACATTCTCTGAGCCATTCTTATCTTTGATCTCATGGTCAAACTCTTGTAACAATAGTGCCCAACGTAGCAGTCTGGGCTTTGCATCCTTCTTCAACATTAGATATTTAATAGCCCCGTGGTCGTTGTGAACAACCACCTTCGAACCCACGAGGTAAGACCTGAACTTGTCGAAGGCGTACATGATAGCTAGCATTTCTTTCTCTGTGGTCATGTAATTCTGCTGAGCCTCGTCTAGGCTCTTGCTCACATAGAAGATAACATGATGCTTCTTATCTCTCTTTTGGCCGAGTACGGCCCCTATAGTAAAATCACTGATGTCACACATAAGTTTGAACAGAAGACTCTAGCCAGGGGACTGGAGAATCGATGCAGATATTAAAGCACCCTTCAGAGTTGAGAATGCCTTCATACACTCCTCCATGAAGTCAAACTTCACATCTTTTACCAAAAGGTTAGAGAGAGGCTTGGCTATCTTTGAAAAATCCTTTATAAACTGCTGATAGTAACTGACATGACCTAGAAAACTGCAAACACCTATAACTGAAGTAGGCGGTGGGAGCTTAGCTATCGCCTCAACCTTGGATGGATCGACTTCAATACCTTTACTTGACACCTTGTGTCCGAGAACAATCCCCTCTTGTACCATAAAATGGCATTTTTCCCATTTGAGGGTGAAGCTATGCTATTCACATCTTCTCATTATGAGGGACAGATTGTTCAGACAGTCATCAAATGAGCTACCATAGATGCTGAAATCATCTATGAACACTTCCATCTTGCCTTCGAGCAAATCTACAAAAATGGCGTTCATACATATCTGGAAGGTAGCGGGTGCATTACAGATCCCAAAGGGCATTCTTCTAAAGGCAAAAGTTCCGTAGATGCAAGTGAAAGTCGTCTTCTCCTGGTCATCAGGGTGGATGGGGATCTGGTAGAAACTCGAGTGTCCGTCCAGCCAGCAGAAGTAGGAATGATGGGTCAGGCGTTCCAATATCTGATCAATTAAAGGAAGAGGGAAATGGTCCTTGCGGGTGGTGGTGTTAAGTTTTTAATAATCTATACACATCTGCCATCCAGTGACCATCTTGGTGGCCACCTCGACCCCATCATTTCCCTTGACCAAGGTCATCCCTCCCTTCTTAGGAACTACTTGGATTGGACTCACCCACGTGCTATCACTGATAGCGTAGATAATTAGAGTGTCTCAGAGCTTAATTACTTCTTTGCTAACGACTTCACGAAGCTTTTCATTCAGCTTTCTTTGTGGATGGGCATATGGCCTGAAGTCCTCTTCCAGATGGATCTGGTGCATGCACACAGAAGGGCTTATCCCTCTCAGGTCCCTGATTGAGTATCCCATGGCTTTCCTCCGCAGCCTTAACTCTTTGAGCAGTTGGTCTTTCTAGAAATCTGTCAACTCCGAGTTGATGATTACCAGGTGCATCTTCTATTGATCCAGAAAATGATACTCAAGGCCTTTCGGCAAGACTTTTAGCTCTAGTGGACTTTCTTTTTCTGTTCTTCAGCAGGGACTTCTCGGAGAGCGGCATATCTAACTGTCTCAATAGGATCTTCATCCCCAGTCACTTCTTCAATATCCAGATAGGCCAACAATTCCCTAACCTCAGGATCATCGATCTCTCGTAACTCACCAGTTAAGGCGCGCATCAAAGGATCTACCATGACCTTCTCTTCCTGTACTTCATCGCATAACTGTTGATAGCTCTCAACAAAGTAGGAGGATTCAAAGAACGAGGGGGCCCTCATACAATCACTAATGTTGAAGTCGGTGTGATCTTCTCCAACACGGATCATAATCATTCCCACCTCGACATCGATAAGAGCTCGTCTGGTGGCAAGGAAGGGTCACCTAAAAATGATAGGGCAGATCAGATCTTCTATGGTGTCGATCAAAACAATATCGTAAGGGATAAAGAAGCGTCCCACTTGGATGGGCACATTCAATGACACCAACTGGTCGGGTGAAGGTATGGTCAGCCAGTTGTATCCTCATGTTGGTGCTTACCATATCGGTGAGCCCCACTCTCTTAGCAAGGGATAGAGGCATCAGACTGATGCTAGCCCCTAGGTCTGCTAGACCTTTTTGAGTTACATTATCTCCAACTTGAAAGGGGATTATGAAGGCCCCTGGATCCTTCTTCTTCAAAGGTGTATTAGTTTTGACGAAAGAACTAGACATCTTGGCGAGCTTCACAGTCTCTATGTCTTCTCCTTTCCTTTTTCTTATTATCAAGTCCTTTAGGAACTTGGCATAAGTGGGCATTTCTTCAATGACATCTAGGAACAGGACGTCCACATGCAACTACTTTATAGCGGCCAGAAACTTTTCATACCTCTTCTTCAGCTGGGCTTTTACCAGCTTCTGTGGGAATGGTACGCGGGGTGCGTACTTATCTGGACGCTCTTCAGAAGAGATGTCGTTAACCTTGTCTTTGACTTCTTTCTTTGACTTCTACAAAAATTCTTCCTCAAAAACCTCTGTGCTAACTCCTTTAACAAGTGTTGTTGTTGATGTTACTATCTTCTCAACGACTGGTGATACAATCGTTCCTGACCCTAGAATGGCCATTTTTGCCATCTCATGTCCTCGTGGGTTGGCTTCAGTATTGGAGGGGAAATGCCCCACCTGATGGTTGAGGGATTGGGCAAGGCTTGCCAGCTACTGATCAATATGTTTGTTATGTTGTTGGAGCTCCCCTATCTGGGTAAAAAAACCACCCATATGTTGCTGTATTAGTTTGAGTAGAGCCGTGCTATCCACTGAGCTCTTGTGCATCTTTTCATTGATGTCATTCTGTCTCTTGGTGAAGGACTTAAATTCCGCCGTCAAAGATGATCGTGGCTGCTGGTTTTGTTAGAAGGCCCTCTGCTGCTGGAACCCTATCTATCGTTGCTGATTTGATGGTCCTCCTGAAGGTTTCCCACTCACCAACTGGTGAGAGTTCTCAGCAGCACTGGTGTTCCCATAAGAGAAACCATGGTGGTCGGGCCGTCGGTATTGAACAAAACTCACATTCTTTGTAAACTCCCCTTCAAGATCTTCTTGGGGTGCGATGTGCAGGTAGAAATCTAACATGTGGTCGGGCTCTCCACAGGTGACACAAGTCTTCACGACCTCTTGTCGAACCTTCCCTTTGTAACCTTACTCCTTGAGGGACTGGACATTTGTCATCATCTTGTCAAGCTTGGCTACGAGGGCCTCCATAGCCTTAGATTCACCTGGAGTAGTGTGACTTAGCGACTCTCGGTCATATTCTCCATCTTGTTGGTTCGTAGCCATGTTTTCAATAATATCCCTGGATCTTTGGGAACTAAGTCCCAAGAAATCACTGTCAGCGGCAACATTCAAGGACTTACTCTCAGCGGGGCACACTCTATTGTAAAACATGGTGATGAGATTTGGTTCCGAAAAACCATGATACGGGCATTTACGCTGGTAGCTCTGGAATCTTTCCCAAGTCTCATGAAGATTCTTTGGGGGCTTCTGGGAATACCTTATAATCTTGTTTTGACATTTGATGGTCCTCTCTATGGGGAAGAACTTGGCGATAAAAGCATTGGCAAGATGCTCCCAATCATGGAGGCTCCCATTCGGTAAGTTGGTGTACCATTCTAGTGCCTTGTCCCTCAGCGAGAACGAGAAGCACTGGATGTAGATATGCGTCAAAGGGACTTTGTTGATCTTAAAGGTGTTGCACGTCCTCTTGAATGTAGTTAGATGATTATACAGGTTCTCCTCAGAGGTGTTTCCACCGAACCTATTATGCTGTAGGAGCTAGAGAAAGGAGGGCTTCAGTTCGAAGTTGGTAACATTTAGAGGTTGCGTTACAACCAGGTTTCTCTCTTCATTAGCTCAAAATTTAACGAACGAGCGAAGTGAGCGAGCTTCAGGGGCTTGGTCATCCATGACTTGTCAAGAGCTTGGATGACCCAGAAAGAAAGAAAGGAGTACCTAGAAAGAAACAAAGGCGTAAGAGCGTTGTATAAATTATGAACAGTAAATATTATGGGTAGTAAATAATTGCAGTATTATATGCATATGTACAAGGTTTTGGCAAAGTGCAAGCAAAACTAAAGTTTGTAGAATGTTTTTCTTTGCCTATCCCCGACAACGGCGCCAAAAAGTTGACGGGACTTAAATGTGGTTCCAAGAAAGGAATCATGTCTAGGTTATCGAACTTTAGAAATTTATAATACCTGAATGTTTAAGACACCTGCAACTAGCATAGGGTCAAAGTATTTCGGGGTCGAACACAGGGATAGGAAGAACGACACTTCAGAACTTGAGTTTCACTTGTCTAAGCACATCAAATAGGTAAAAGGATAGGTTTGGTTGTAACAATAAAGCACCATAAAGAAATTAAACTAAAATGTTATATCCAACTGGAGTTACTAGAAAGATTATGATTTTAGGGTTTAGCAATTTTTATAGAGGTTTTAAATAATAGAATCTGAGGAGATAAAACTGTCATTGAGGTAAAGCATGAAGGAAGAAAACTTAGGCATAACAAGTAACAATAGAAGACATCCTACAACCTCTTCTCTCAAAGAGGGTACCTCTAACCATGCACCATTTCCCTCTCTCAAGGACATCGGCCGTAGATTAGAGTGGTAAGGTAAACCAAATCAGCCCTGATCCTAGGTACTCTCATACATCCGGATCAGAGCAAACTCTAGAGTTGCGATAGCCCCTTCTCAAGGGTGTCGAAACGGGAAACACGATTCAATAGCTAGTCAAAAGCACAATCCAAAAGAAGAAACTAGAGTTCAGATGCTATAAAGAAATCATCCAACAAAAAGGAACCATACACAGAACAACAAGAGATAAACTCCATAGATTCCAATAAGATTAAGGAGAGTAAAAAGGTTTAGTTACAATGCATAGGGAAATGAAAGTAAAATGTAGTAAAAAGGGAAAGATAAGCATCGATCTCCTTGGTTTAGGAGGTCGATATACAACAGTGGACCCCTAAGGGACTGCTAACACGGTACCCGGCAAGAATTCTGTCTGATACACCCGCGTTGGGTAGCCAACCCTCTCGGGCGACAGGTGTGACAGCCAGTGCGTATCCAGTACAACTCCCTACCCGACACGACTGTGTCGGGCAGCCGGCCCTCTCGGGCGACATACTGCAATGGTTAGTCTGTATCGGGTTCGATATTGTGTCAGGTTAGGAATCACTTAGGTTCTCAGGTTCCTTATATCGGGTATAGAGGGGCGATACGTCTCGGGTTGAGGCCCATCTAGGGACTCGACAGGGGAGGCCTTCCTGGTCGTATCGTGCTACTGCAGCTACCAGGATGGGTTCTAAGTGAACTCCTCTCACCCCTCTCAGGTTGGGGGTGTGCTCACCTAGTATTGCCCGACATGCCTTAGAACGTGACATACTCGCTCCTAATGTCATTCTGGAGTTATCTCTCATGGGATTCTGACCCGTCCCATCGGAGTCCTGTAGCTGCTATTTATAGGAAGTAGTTGGTATAGGTTGCGGTTCTCATGGGGCCATGCGTCCTTTATCGACTCCGTCTACGTGGCTTCAGGGGAGGATCGACGCATCTGTCACCCGACATGGCTGCGGCGTGTATCGGGTTGTGAGCAAATTGCTTGACCGTGTCAGGTAATGACCCTGGCGGGCAGTTGCTCCAATGAGTGGCTTCATCGCGCGATATACTCTATCAGGGTGAGTCGTGGCGGGAAAAGCTCCCTGTCGGGTAGATGGTGTATCGCTCGTTAGGGCCCCTCACGCGACACGCCTGTGTCGGGTTGTTGTCATGATGGGCAGCGACCGTGACGGGTAAGTGGGCATGTTGTGCGACCAATAAAGGGCCGGTTCAGGTGCTCGTTGTAAGTGGGCCGGGACGTGCCTTTTTGCTGACTTTGGGTGGAAAAATGAGGGAAAACTCTGCAAAAGATGGGAAAAGAGTTAGGAGCACAATGTGAGTTATTCTTATGCAAAAACAAGATAAAACGGAGAGGAAAACAGTTTAGAAGGCAGCTTTGACAATGAAATATGAGCCATAAATAGCCATAAAATGGGTGTTATCACATCAACTATTGGAAAAGTATAGATGTGGAACAATATGAAGCTTTGTACAGAAGGCATTGTCGATCACCTCTTTGTTGGTATGAGACAGGTGAGTACCAACTTTTAGGTCCTGATTTAGTACACCAAACTACAGAGAAAATCAAAGTGATTCAACAATAGTTGAAGGCAACTCAAGATAGATAGAAGTCTTATGCCAATAATCATTATAGACCGTTAGAGTTTCAAATTGGAGATTGCATATATCTCAATGTTTCCTCTTGGAAGGGAGTGTTGAGGTTTGGTAAGAAGGATAAGTTGGCTCCTAGGTTTATGGGACCCTACCCTATCTTGGCACGAGTTGGAAAAGTAGTGTACAAGTTAGAGTTACCTCCAAATTTGCACCGGTTGTACAACATATTTCACGTTTCTATGTTGAGGAAGTGTCACCCAGATACAGAGCAAATGATACATCTAGTGGAGGTTTAGTTATATGAGGATGTTTCTTATGTGGAAGGTCCTGTGTTGATCCTAGATCAACATGTGTAGAAGCTAAGGAAGAAGGACATAGCCTTATTAAAGGTCTTGTGGCATCACTTTGGTGTGGAAGAAGCCACATGGGAGTTAGAGAATGAGATGTGTAGGAAGTACCCATCTTTGTTTGTGCAGGATTTTGGGGGCAAAATGCCTATTAGGATTTTATGGTTGTAAGATCCCAGACCTGGATTTATGGTTAAAAATGCTTGCTTATCTTAATTGGGTGCTTAAAACCTTAATCAAACCCTAACCTATGCTTTGATACCATGTGACAAAAGATAAGTTTCAAGTTTGTTCCAATTTTGACATTTTTAATTGAGTTTTGCAATTTATGTGCTTATTTGGACTTTTATGAAAATTTCCCATATTTGTTGTTTGATATGTAATTTTCACATGTATTATGTACCTCATAGATGTTCTTCACATGTTTGATGCACCATCGTATGTGGGGTGTTTTCTAACTTTAGATTGAGACCTAGGGTTTCTCACCTATAAGTGCCTAACTGGATGGTTTTCCTAAGAAGTTAGGGATCCTATGGTTTCACTTTGAGAGTGTGGGATTTGAAGGTCTTCTTGTGTAGCATGGGATTCGAAGGTTTCCTTTTAAATAACAATAGTCTATGGTTTTCCTTGCAGTGTGCACCAATGAATGGTGGATCATGGTTACATATGTGGCTATGCACGGGCACAATCTGATGGATCACTTGATGATACAACTCGATGGTTCACCAAGGATGCAAATCGATGGCTCCCTTAGGTTGACATCTGATGGTAGGTTCATTCATTGATGGGATGTTTTGATCTTTGGATGCATGGCAGCATGCTTTCAACCCTCAACCTACCTTCCTCTCTCATTCTAGCCTTATATTCTACTTTTATGTTCCCAAATGAACTCTTTGCACCCCTTCACCTCCTTCTTGTTTCTTGAGATGTTCAACCTTTTTTCTTTGTAGAAGAATAAGAGCTTTTGAGGATGAAGCTTGGTCAAGATTGGTTGCATGTTGATCTAGGGTTTGGATCTATCCTCTCTAGGATCATTTGGAGTTTCCTAACCTAGCTTCTTTCCCTAAACAAGTAAGATCACCTTCCTTACCTTCATTTTCTCACTGCCCTCGTTCTTCTTTCTTCTCATTTGGAAGAAACCTTGGTGTTCTTGGTGGAATTTTGAGCATGTGGTTTAAGAGTATCTTCTTTCCTCTCTTTTACCCTAGATCTTCTTTGTTCTTGAAGAAGGGAGCTATCTTGGAACATTTGGAGTGTTAAATCTAGGGTTTCTCTTCTCTCTTTCAAGCTACCTTGTTGTTTGGACACTTGTCATCCTCCTTGAGTCAAGTTATATAATGTTCTTCATGTTTCTTACTTACTCATAACTTGGTATATGTAGATCTTTTCCTAAAAATGTAGTAACAAGTAGAAAGACGATCCATTGAGTAGGGTTTGAGCATATGTATTAGTACTTGTGTAGTTAAAGTATCCCTTAGTTATGTGCACATTTTCCTGATGAAGTAAACTACCTAAACCTTGCAAGTCTATCAACTGAAGGTTGTCTTGAATTTAGAAATGATGGCTTCCTCTTCAAAATAATGAACTCATTTCTAACTTAGAACTATGGTCAAATATTTGACTCTCGATGCCAAACGATGGTTTATACTTAGTTGTTGATTTGATGGTTTTACTTGTGTATTATAATTGATGGTTCCACTAGTAAGTGAAACGATGGTTTTACTAGCTTGAGAATCAATGGTTACACTTCATCCATGAATCGATGGTCATGTTTGATACCTAAGTTGATGTTCTTGTCAAGTAGATGAATTGATGGTTTACCTAGAACTTGAAACGATGGTTTTTATTAGTGTAGAAGATCTGATTTCACCTAGTCTTCACAACTGATTGTCTACCTATTGCTCACAAATGATGGTTAACCTGATGTTCACAATTAGTGGCTTTCCTATAGTTTATAATTGATGGATCATCAATTATAAACTATGTGGGGGAAACAATAATGTGCAACTATGTTAACAACGTAATCATGAAATTAATCATTTAACAACCAAGATTACGTTTTAAGCCAAACTACTCAATCCATACCTATCCACAACTCTGTGATGTCCCTGCAGTGGACTTATATGATACCTCTATAAAGGTAGATCTTTACCCCCATGGTCCTACCTTACAGGTTGCCAATACATAGGGTAATAGAGTCACATGGCACTACCCAAAGGTAGCCCAATATCTAACTCAATATGACTTGATGGTCCTACCCTCTAGGTAGCCATATACTAAGTCGTTCAATGACCTGATGGACCTACCCTCTAGGTAGCCATATACTAGGTCAACTATTAAGCCATAGAGGGCACCATGACCTGAGCTAGTAGGCACATATATTATGTGATAGCCTTACCCACATTATAGTTTGCATGAACTAAATTCATCCAACAGTTTATTTCAAGACATCGATGAAAAACTTCGGTAAACTTCAAAAAACTAATTCGAGATATTCATAAGCGTAACCACATACCTTTGGTTGCAGATTTCAAGAAAGATTCAATATATAGGAAAACCCAATCAATCAAGCAATGAAGAATAGAAATCCTAAAATAAAAGTACCAATTTCCTTTTATTAATATTTACCCAATATCATTACATTACTTAGGGTTTCAATTCCTAAATTTAGGGTTCCCATATAGATTAGCCTTCTTTTATGGATTACAACTCTAATTTAGGCATCTTTGCATTCAAAATGGATAATTAAACGATCTTTATAATTAACAGGGTTAAGCTTTATCAATTTGACCTATTGATTCACCAAATTACACCCTTAATATTAAATTAGGGTTTCTCATCAACTTTTAATACAAGTTACTAGCAAATCATGTTCTCAAAGTATTTTTATCAGATTCCTTGCATTTTCCCACACAACTTTCATATATAGAGTTTTTCCCATATGAGGTTCCTAGCTATTACTACGATTTAAGAAAGGAAAAGAAATTTTCTTAATTATTTGGCAGAGAGAGAGAGAGATTTATTGAAAATACTTGATTGTTGGATTGGTACGCCGCTAGACCCCTTATGGATCTGATGCTCTACTTCAACCGCCTCCACTATGCGTGCCTTCCAGGCCCAGTCTGTTGGATTGCTCCTGAGTCCACGATGGACTCCCGATCAGACGATTCACAGCGATCGCCCCCACTAACTCGTCTAATAAAGCACGTCGCCTCAGGGACGTTGGATCCTGCACGTGTCCACTGTGATCCCTGATCGCACGGTGACTGTGCGTCGTCCCTTTCCTTATCTTTGCTTGAGCAACACAGCGACGCCATGGTGAAGTCTCGCCGGAGCAAGTCCATTCGAGAGATGGAGAGGGATACAAACTCTGGAGATAAGTCATTCATGATCGTGGCGAGTCGAGGGATCGAGGGGTGCCCTTATATAGGTAGTGGGAGGTCCGTACTTTGATTCCCAATCCCACTCGCAACTTGAGTCCTAGCCCAATTGGGTGTTTCACGAGGTTAGGTCAAAACCCCAACAAACCAGGGTCAAGAAGCTTCTTCTCTGTCTTTCGAAACCAATGGAACTTTTTCCAAGGATGCACATGCACCAGGGTCAACGAAAACAAGGGAATAAGAATCCCCCTGTCGCGGCTACAATCCTCATCCCACTGGGACTTGGATGATGAGCGGCACCCGTTGGATCTAAATCCAAGGGTCTCCATGCCACACGCTTGATCCCAAAGGAAACAAAATCTTATTAATTCTAATTATATTCCAAATTCAATGATAACTTGGAAAAACCATAACTCCCAATTGGTAATTCCTTTTTAATCCAAATTTTGAGGAAACCTTGTTTATATTTCTATCTTCCATCCTAAAAAATTTGGGGTTATTATCTCAAGTGGAAGATCCCTTTTCTAGGATTGCAAGTTATCATTTAATTACTCATATTTTCCATATCTTTTCTATTTCTTTTACCATCAATTTATGGTTTTGAGTTCCTTGAACCCCAAGGAACCCCAAAAACTTGGAATCCTATTTTTGGAATTTATTCCTTAGTCTTTTGTTTTTATTTATTTATTCTCTTATGTATTCCTTTTTCATTTCTTTTTTCCTTTTTCCTTCAATTGGGCTCAATGGCCAATAAGGCCCATTAAGAAAACATACAAGGCTATCATACACGAAATTCATTCAAATCAACCATGGATTTCATTTATCTTTTTTAAAAAGAGATTTACAAATCTCATTACATGCTTTAGAAAAATGAGGTTATAACATCCTCCCCTCCTTATAGGAATTTTGCCCTCAAAATTCAACAATCAAATAAACAATTCAGGATAAGACTTTTCCATGTCCATCATTGGCCCCTATGTGGCATTACCATACTCATGGCGCTTCCAAAGAACCTTTAGCATCACACTTTTTTTTTGAGTTCTTTCACTCTGACATCTATAAACTGCATATGTGACTCAGGTCATTTCATCCTCCCTTGGCTCACTAGGTTCATTGCTCAGCACATGGTCAGGGTACCTCACATAGTGCTCTAAATTGGACACATGGAACTCATCACACATTTATTTATCTTGAGGGGTAAGATCAAACTTAACCTTCTCCACCAAACCATGTCAAAAAAACTCATGCATCGGGGACTCAACTCTCTTAGCTATAACTTAGAGGAGTCAGGTTTTTCCATGTCGCATATTCTCCCACAGTGAACTGCATGTCAGTCTACTCTACATCTGCTCACGACTCTTGTCATCTCTAGGCTCCTTTCAGCCATCACACGATCAAAGCAACTTCATCTACACGCAATGTGGTCCTTTTCTAACCATCACGTGGTCCTTTCACCAACATCACCTTACTAAAGTGGTGACCGACACAACCTCCCTTACAGAGCTTCTTTAAATCCCGATACTAGCTACAGTGGTCATCATCACTTCTTTCCTAGGACAAGAACTGTCTCTAACTATCACCCTGAATGAGCACATATGCCCTCATCAGACCCTTTAGTCTAGATCATACTAACCATTAGTTAGGGGTGATAAACTATACTAACATCGAGTTCTTCATGTACCTACTTCCACCTTTTGGAAGGGAACCTTTAGGTCAAACTCAAGAACCTTTATACTCAACCTCATGGTGTAGTTGAACCACCTCTCTCATATGTAGTTCAACCCGATCTGTCACTTGACAATACTCTTTCTTTCTCATGTCATCTAGGTAAGGCAATCTACCATAACCCATATTGCATCTTGAACTTCCTTGGTCTAGGGGAGACTTATCACCACATCCATAGTGATGAACTCCCATTCCCGTTTGGGAACTCTTTATCCTCTATATCAATGCACTGGGTTACCGATGTTCATCCTTCACCTTCTGTCATGCATGGAAACATACCACATGCAACCTCCTCTCCAACATCCATAGTACTTCTACCACCCATTATCTAAGTAGTACTATGGTGTATGGTGATCTTAAAATCACGATTTCCTATACATCATGATTCCTCAAGATCGATTCCTCGAAACCCTAAACCACTCTCATTAGGGTTTCATTACCTTCCTATCCAAAAAAAAGCATTTGAGATTTTACAACCCTCCCTTCATTGCATCAAGGACTAGACTGACTAACTAACAACCATTAACTTGTTCAACATATCTTGTTACCTCTGAGTGTTAGCCAAACATATCTTCTTTTCCAAACTTAGGGTTAGTCTAACAACCTCTTCTAGCCAAACTAGGCAGATATATCTCAACCAGAGCATCCATTACCACTTCTCATCCTTAGGTATTAGGTAATGTTGATGACATACACCTCCATATTCTTCACTTATTATCTCATCTCAGCTCTAAGTCTATCTCTTTTTTAGAACACTTTTGAGCTCATTCTTCTTAGTGATCAAACTCAACCTTGTATGAGTCATATCTCATGACGAAACATCCTCATAAGGTGACCACCTCATTCCTCTTAGTGGTTGCAAACCATCCATGTATCATTCACTTTACCAGGGTATGTTATCTTTTCTGTCCCCATATCTCGTGGCAACATTCCAACCTACGTCATCTTTATCCTTGGTGTATGGCTTGCGTACTGCCCTATCTCTCACCCCCATAACAAGAAGAAATAAGCATTTGGCGGTCGTCCAAATACAAAGTTCTACCTGTTCCACGAGTAGAGATGGTACATCCCACATTGCCAATACACCTACAAATCTAAGTTGAAACGCGCAGCTTATGTCTCTACATCACTATCATCTCGATATCAAAGTTACCTCCATGGAAAACTAGTCTTGAACCTACTTGGGTCCACACACATCCCTTGGTCATCTCCTCTAGGTCTATAGGGTGCCGACACATTTAGGGTCATCTCTTTTCCCATTATGCATCCAGAGAGTGCCCTACTCATCTGCCTTTTGGGTCCCATGAGTTCAAGAAGGTAATCAATCTCCTAACCCATGGCCCTCATACAATGATAGTTGTTACCTCCCGACCCTATGGTCATGTGCAACTAGGGACTTTAGGCAACTCCTACTTCCATCGGTCTTATCCCTACCTAACCCTAGGATAGACTGAGGGTTATCTTATAGTAAATGTTTCAACTTAGAACCTTACCCAAGCCTTCATCATCTCTCTCTCTACATTCATGGGTTGACTTTCATCCTTTCATAGGGGTCATGGCAACCTGCCTACCTTGGTCAATCCCCATACCAATTACCTCCATGGTAACACATCCATATGCACTTAGAGATGGATATCTATGAGTCTACAGGTTCATCTCATACCGTGTACTTTTCACTTAGCTTCTTAGGATCCTATGGGACCTCTTTAGGTTACCTTAAACCAACAAAAACTGATATACACCCTACCAAAGGGTCCCTCTCCTAGGATGGGAGGAAAACTATCTCTTGACAACAAGGTCACAAACACACTTAGGTTTAGGGTTTACATCCATATGCTTAACCCTAGTAAGCTATTAAGGAACAAGCAGACCACTAAACCAGGCTAGGTCATCTGGGTTCTCATTCCTCATCATTAGATCAAGATCATACATTCCTTTATCATCAACTTAGTTGTGAGGGGTTCATCATACCTTCAACTTAAGGAGTTTCCCCTTTTTCCTCTATACGTGAGGAGTATCATGATCAAAACTATAGAAACTTAATTCTCATCATGAGAATTAGGTACACCACTTCCCCTCTTAGGCCTAGGAACCATAGGTGCATGTTCTTGATGTCCATCTGTCTGCGCAACCTCTTAACCACAAGCCAAACATGTAACGGGTATGACATACACTTCCTTTCATCCTTTTTCCTTGATCAACACTTCAAATTTGGGTCCTTCTCCAGGACAAACAACAAGGTACAAGGCCTCATAACCTGTTACTAAACCTCTCCAGGGTATACAGAACTTCTTCTTCCTTTATCAGAAGGTAAACACTTATACCATAGGCACATAGGTGCCAGAAGCCTCATCCTCTCTCTAGGGTTTGGTTCTTCTAAAGGCAACCAAGATATCATCAGCCTCTAGGGATCGAGCATGAGGCAACCCCTATCATCCACTGAGGTTGCATCATCCTCAACTCCTCACAGTTCCTCAAATCTCAGAGTCTAGGCTTCCAACCTTCTTACATGGGTCCTGCTCTATCTCTCTAGAGCCAACCCTACAACCAATCTTACTATGAGAGGCTCTCTCTCCAAGAGGGATCAAGCTCCCAAGCATACCCCTACATGATGAAGCCTATGATCAACTTATGTTCGCTCAAGGTTATCCATAGCCCCTTATGCTAGTCACATAAGCTATCCATCAAAATCTCCCAGACAGGGTTTCAACCTATTGCTCGTACTACTGATACATTCTGGGTGCCTATTATGCCCATATAAACTCGTAGGGTTTCCATAGGTTCTTCTCTAACCTCATCAATGAATGAGCTATCCTTCACTCAAACATGCACGACCCTTCCCAGGGTTGGGTCGCTCAAGATTCTAGGTCATCCAACCTCTCATGGCTTATACGTCATCCAAGGTATGTCCATCCAAACACCTGATTTACCATGACATCTAACTCATCATGTTGTCTCTCTCTCTAACCTTCACTTAGGGTTAGGGTTAACATCATCCTCAGAGGATGTGCCAGGTCTCTACTTGCAATGGAGATTACTATCTCCAAGACTAACTCTCCTTATTTATCCTCCTGACAAGAAGGCCTAGCCTCATGTCTCTCCTGAGGGCATGACAACTTATTTCATACTACCTAAGCATGTATCTATCCTTTAGTTTGTGCTTAATCTATTAAGCTTATATCCATGACATCTTATTTACATGCTTTCCTTTAATTTGATGGAGGATTCCTTAGACCTTATTAACCTTAACCATACCTCAAGAGGGTGAGGAGAAGAGATAAAACCCTAATCCTTAAGGTCCTTAACAGAATTGTGATGAGAAGGGATGAATAAGATGAGAAAGTCCTAAAGGTATCTTACTTCAATTCATACCCTAAGACTTTGGCCAGGCAGTCACACGGATCCGGGAGTCCTCGTATTCCGACTAGTAGTGTGGAGGAAAATATTGCCAGCCCCCCGTCGTGATCCTTTTCTAGACACCTCCATCTTTCGGATAATCCTCTAATAACTCCCTTGGGTTCTACAGAATTTGTAAAATTTAAAAATTATTAAAGATTAAGTGAGGAGCCTATGCTCTGAGACCAATTTTTACGACCCCGCCTCCCGGTAACCCCCAATTAAGGGAGACCGAAAGGTCAGAGTCGTTAACCAATGCCCCAGATCAAAGGTTCGACAAATAATCAATAACAATTAATAAACTTTACCAACTAAATTGAAAACTGGTATAAAATAAAACTTTGCTTACCTTTTAAAAGCTAGGATTTCTAAACTTCTATCCATGAAGATACCAATCTAACTAATCCTCCTGTGCACATTAATTCTCATTTAATTCCGCATATGCCACTTTACTGTTTGTTCTTTTCATTTGTGCCTAAAACGCCGAAAAACAAAACGTCGGTCAGCAAGAAGTGGTATGTGGGGGAAACAATAATGTGCAACTATGTTAACAACATAATCATGCAATTAATCATTTAACAACCAAGATTACGTTTCAAGCCAAACTACTCAATCCATACCTATCCACAACTCTGTGTTGTCCCTGTAGTGGACTTATATGATACCTCTATAATGGTAGATCTTTACCCCCATGGTCTTACCTTACTGTAGCCAATACATAGGGTAATAGAGTCGCATGGCACTACCCAAAGGTAGCCCAATATCTAACTCAATATGACTTGATGGTCCTACCCTCTAGGTATCCATATACTAAGTCATTCAATGACCATGATGGACCTACCCTCTAGGTAGCCATATACTAGGTCAACTATTAAGCCATAGAGGGGACCAGGATCTAAGCTAGTAGGCACATATATTATGTGATAGTCATACCCACATTATAGTTTGCATGAACTAAATTCATCCAACAATTTATTTCAAGACATCGATGAAAAACTTCGGTAAACCTCAAAAAACGAATTTGAGATATTCATAAGCGTAACCACATACCTTTGGTTGCAGATTTCAAGAAAGATTCAATATGCAGGAAAACCCAATCAATCAAGAAATGAAGAATAGAAATCCTGAAATAAAAGTACCAATTTCCTTTTATTAATATTTACCCAATATCATCACATTACTTAGGGGTTCAATTCCCAAATTTAGGGTTCCCATATATATTAGTCTTCTTTTATGGATTATAACTCTAATTTAGTCATCTTTGCATTTAAAACGGATAATTAAACCATCTTTATAATTAACAGTGTTAAGCTTTATCAATTTGACCTATTAATTCACCAAATTACACCCTTAATATCCAATTAGGGTTTCTCATCAACTTTTAATACACTTTACTAGAAAATCAGGTTCTCAAAGTATTTTTATCAGATTCCTTGCATTTTTCCACACAAATTTCATATATAGAGTTTTTCCCATATGAGGTTCCTAGCTATTACTATGATTTTAGCAAGGAAAAGCAATTTTCTTAATTATTTGGCAGAGAGAGAGAGAGAGATTTATTGAAAATACTTGACCGTTGGATCAGTACACCACTAGACCCCTTATGGATCTGACACTCTACTTCATCTGCATCCACTGCATGCGCCTTCCAGGCCCGATCCGTTGGATCGCTCCTGAGTCCACGATGGACTCCTGATCAGACGATCCACCACGATCGCCCCCACTAACTCGTCTAATAAAGAACGTCGCCCCAGGGACGTTGGATCTTGCGCGTGTCCACTGTGATCCCTCATCACATGGTGACTGTGCGTCGTCCCTTTCCTTATCTCTGCTCGAGCAACACGGCGGTGCCATGGTGAAAACTCGCCGGAGCAAGTCCAATCGAGAGATGGAGAGGAATACAGACTCTGGAGATAAGTCGTTCGTGACTTGGCGAGTCGAGGGATCGAGGGGTGCCCTTATATAGGTAGTGGGAGGTCCGTACTTCGAGGGGATTCCCAATCCTGCTCGCAACCTGAGTCCTATCCCAATTGGGTGTTTCATGAGGTTAGGTCAAAACCCCAACAAACCAGGGTCGGGAAGCTTCTTCTCTGTCTCCCGAAGCCAATGGGACTTTTCCAAGGATGCACATGCATCAGGGTCAACGAAAACAAGGGAATAAGAATCCCCCTGTCATGGCTACAGTCCTCGTCCCACTAGGACTTGGATGATGAGTAGCACCCGTTGGATCTAAATCCAAGGGTCTCCATGCCACGCGTTTGATCCAAAAGGAAACGAAATCTTATTAATTCGAATTATATTCCAAATTCAATGATAACTTGGAAAAACCATAACTCCCCATTGGTAATTCCTTTTTAATCCAAATTTTGAGGAAACCTTGTTTATATTTCTATCTTCCATCGTAAAAAAATTTGGGGTTATTATCTCAAGTGGACGATCCCTTTTCTTGGATTTCAAGTTATCATTTAATTACTCATATTTTCCATATCTTTTCTATTTCTTTTACCATCAATTTATGGTTTTGAGTTCCTTGAACCCCAAGGAACCCCAAAAACTCAGAATCCTATTTTTGGAATTTATTCCTTAGTCTTTTATTTATTTATTTATTCTCTTATGTATTCCTTTTTCATTTCTTTTTTCCTTTTTCTTTCAATTGGGCTCAATGGCCAATAAGGCCCATTAAGAAAACATACAAGGCTATCATACACGAAATTCATTCAAATCAACCATGGATTTCATTTATCTTTTTTAAAAAGAGATTTACAAATCTCATTACATGCTTTAGAAAAATGAGGTTATAACAGGTTTTGTTTTGACTAAGTGCATGCTAGGCAAAGAGTTTATGTTTTTACCAAGTGTGTGTATGAACTGATGGATTACTTATGGGAGTTGATTTGTGATATTAATCAAATCCACCTTGCTAATTCTGAGTTAAATGATTAAGTAGTGATGATTTAAAAATCTCTACCTCCCTATATTGTTGTAATGATGAAGGGATACCCTCATAATGTTAATGGTAACCCAACTATGTTACTTTGAGAACATCATGGAACTTATGTTTGATGAAATCTTATGCTTAATTTGTTTGCAATAAGTGTCTTGATAACTTGTATAATCCTCTATAAAAGTTTTAAAGACAATGGTGTTCTTACAGGGGTGTTATGAATGGTCTAAATGGCCTTTGGACATGACTTAAGACCTCGTGGAAGTGTCACAGAACCATTCTTACCCTAATCCCAATCCTACTGTCCAAATGGGCAGTGTTAAAGGGATTAGAGAGCCCGTCCCTGAGTGGCCCGATAGGGTCTAACACATTGGCATATACAATAAGAAATAATAACTCAAAAACTAGATATTTAAAGAACAACTTACCCAATATGGAGATATATCTGATTTGTCTTTATCATTAGAGTATGTAGAGTGCTGAAGCGATCTTATTCAGTATTCCATTTGTATTTCCTAAAATCAAGAAAATCAAAACACAATCATGCAATTGCATGATATGCTATCAAAATCAAGTAAAAGAATCTATAACAAAAGGTATACTTGGAAGGACTTATATTCAAAATAATAACAAAGGATTTCCAAAACCAATATCATTCGACAAAATGGTTGTTATTCAATGATCCAATTTTTATAATGGGTTCCCATTATGTTGTAATCAAATAAGCATGCTTATATATTTTGTGTGACTCTGATACCCCAACACGATGGGGAAGGTCACTAGGCTCCTTCTCACCATAGGAAAATAGGAGGCCAATGTACAAGTCCCACCTCCAAATGAGGGGGTTGTTGCATTAATATCAACATTATCAACATTATCAATATCATCATCGTTATCAATATACAGGCAGTCATAATGGGCATGCAATTTATGTTTTCATGTTTTTCAAAATATAGTATAGAAAAATAGAAGACTAATCATAGGGAATAGTATCTCATCCAAGTAAGTAGCCAAGTATACATTCAAGAGATACATAAAAGTATCTTCAATACAATCAAGGAGGAGTTATATTATAGCGTACATTTCACTGAAGATTTTGAGTATAATGAATATCCAAATCAGTAGGTCAACCCTTCATGTCAGATCCTAAATCATCAAGATTGGATCAAGGGTCAAGATCATGATATTTGGAAATCATGTTTCAATGTTTGAGATTAGGGTTACACTTTTCCTATGTCAACCTTAGGGTTGGGTCATTCACTTATAATCAATATTTTAAAATGTCCAACATTATTTCAAGTATACAATATATTCAAGTGTGAATGACTTACCTAGGTTTTCTAGGATCATATGTGTTAACCCCAATTTATGATCATTATCCAAGTCATCATCAAATTTCTATATCATCATCATGATACTTAGTATAATTGGAATTTCAAGATTGGATTAAGCTCTGATTAGTATTATGAGTAAATCGGAGATCAACTTTTAGGTCAATAGATCAAGATATTCCACAAGATTTAGATCCATTATCACAATATTAAGGTCAATCCTTGGTTCAATGTACATGATTCACATTATAGGAGAGATGAGTTGCAAGATCAGATCTAAACTCATACATAGTCAAGTTCAATTTCAAGATGAGCAATTAAAGTTATAATTAGGGTTTCTCAAGGATTAATCATCATTGTTGAATCATTAGACATATTAAATAAGAAAAGGAACAAGATCTAGGAATATCAATGATAAATATCAAGAATTATCTTCAAAAGTATTTTTAAAAGGTTCACCAGATTTTTCTGATCAAGATTGACTATTTGTTCATCATTTTTGGAGTTTGGATGCATTTTCTACGATTTAAAACAAGATCTAGCATTTAATTGAATTTTTGAGCAGAGAGGAGGCAAAATACCTTATTTGCAAAAAAAATTGAGGATCGTCTGATGTGCGATTGATGGATAGGATCGAGCCACAAAGACGATGGGGTTTTCTAGCCCAGAGGTCCAGTTCAATCCTGGATTTCGTCAGTTTAATGCTTGCTTGATTGGTTCGATCGAGGTTCGTTGGACCGACGACCTTTCTCCTTGAATCTCAATTCGAGAATTCTTTTCTCCCGTTCCAGCCCCTATGCGTGAGCATGCAGACGCAGCGGACTAGCTCGCTAGAGCTATGGGGGAAAGGGAGTAGGGGGCATCGTCGTGGGCTGTTAGATAGCCGTTCGACTTCGTGACATCTTTGCGGATTGGTTGGTGGTCAGAGATTAGGGTGAGATGGCAAGGAAGGGGAATGCCCAGAGGGGGCTTTGCAGCAAAGCTACACAACAGTAGGAAGACCGAGGAGAAAATCAGGACGTTCAGGACCGAGGGAGTGAGCAAGGGTGTGGCTCTGAGTATGGTGAGGTGATGGTGAACCTAAGGGCCCCTTTTTATAGTACTCGGGGTAGGTTTTAGGGCTAGGTCGAGGCTTGCAATGGCCATGGCCTCCGGAGTGGGAGGAGCAAGGAAAAGAGACATTTTGGCAGCATAAATGTGTACAAAAGATTGTCAAACTAGGGTTTGATGGTTTTAAAATCTAGAGGGGAGCATTTTGGCTCGCTTAGAAACTCAAATGGAGGTCATGGGTGGGATATCTTGCTCTCGGTCTTCATTTACTCCTCCCCGTAGATTGCGGGAGGTAGATGATGACCTAATGGTCGTTAGATCACGCCTGGATCTGTGAGAAGAAGATCCAAGGGTCGAGGAGCACCCTTGCTTCATTCCAAAGATCAATGACATGGACAAAGCCATATAAAAAGGCAAATAAAAGGGGAAAAGGGGGTTTTCAATACATAAACTTCAAGAAATCATAGGAATTCGTAGGAAAGTCCAATTGTTCTCAAATTTGGACCACAGCTCCACAAAAAAATGGAGAACCTTTGGAAATGAGAACAAAAAGATTAAGTTTGGTCGACTAATTTTGCTCCTTTGGACAAAGTGATGAATTAATCAAATATAAGGTGTTATAATGTGTATAAAGATCACATCGATGACCATATTTCAAATTTGTCTCAACATTGATTATGAAGATAAGAAAAATAAGTTGAGTTCATGAGTGATCCCAATGAGGGAAAAAGAGTAATTTGAGCAAGGATTGGTGAAAATCCACTTTGTCACATCCTTCCCTCCTAAAAAAGGAATTTTGTCCCCAAAATTCAAAAACATCTTCAAAAATGGGACTATCAGAATCCAAGACATATCCTCAAATATTGGAGTGTCCTCAACTATATAAACAAAATTATATCCTCAAAGTTCAAATAGTACAATCATCATAATTGGGATTCCATGTTCCATATCAAAATCAACTTGGTACCAACATCATTCCATCATCAAGTAATTGAGTATCAATGCATATATCTAACACTTCTTCATCATCAAGCAATTCAGTATCAAGGTCATTGCATATATTGTTCAAGGTCATCATATTAGTCACAAATATGGAAAGAATCCTATTGATCACAAATCTGGAGAGATCATATTTTTGGTCAAACAAATAGGGATCTTGAACAAGGTGACTTTCAATCCCAATATCTTAGGGTATGAGCCTCTACATTGGCCTAGGTGGGGTTATACATCCATAATTTGAGATTTCATATTTCAAGACAACATCATACTTTCAATATCATGATTTCTGAGCTCAATGTCAATGGGAGGTCCCACCCTAGTCCTAATGAGAGATAAACCCCTAAGTCATAAATAGAGAGAGTCAAAATAGTCATTATTTCAAAATTTGGGATTTTAAAGTCATTAGTCATATCGTGGGTGATCTCAAGATCCATATAATGTGTCAAGATTTGGTACATTAATATCAAGAGTTGAAGTTTTGATATCAAGATCATATGTGTAGATATTCTAAAGCTAGGGTTTAGATTCCTATTTAGACTTTAGGGGAGATCACTCATCTATATTCAATTTTGAGCAACAATATTCAAGCAATATTCGAGCAACATGTCAATATTTCATTATCATGGTATCCAAGGTTGATGAATGATCTAGACCTAGGTCTATTTAGGAAGTCAACCACAAGCTATAGTCAATATTGCCATATGTCAAGGTCATTATCAAATCAATATTCAAGACCGAGTATCAACCATGGGTTTAACCTATTAGGCTTAGTTCAACCAATCCAAATAGGGTGAAAGGAAATACCTTTCCAAACTCTCAATAATCAATAGGATGAAAACATAGAGTAGTCATAATGAGGATGTGACCTAGGTTAGGGGAGTCATGAGTCAACTACCACCCTAATCTGGAACATTACCAACATTAGTCATTATCAATTGAGATTATTCAAATAGGGAGAGTATCCATGATTAAATCATATTCTATAAGGTCTTGAGATCAAAATTCATGATAATAGGGCAATAATGTCAAGATTTTACAAAGTCAAGTTAATAGTTGCATTCCTTTCCTTTTATGATCAAGGTAGTGATATAATTTGGAAATCAAGGATTTGAATTTGGCATTCGAGGAATTAGAGCATAATAGTGCAGAATCTAGGCCCATCATCATCATATCAAAATTGAGATTGCAAAAGGCATCAATGGTCAATAGGAAAACTGCTTTTTGCATCATAGGTCTTTTACATCATGATTTTGTGAGTCTTAGGCTTAGTCACCTGATAGCATGGTCAAGATATGTATACAATAGGATACGAGTTTGCTTAACTATATTTGAGGTTTGATCAATAATAGGGCAACATGGACATTTAATCAAATAGAGACCTCATCAACAATGAGGTATAAGGTATAAGTCCTTCTTATTTCACTAGATCAAAATCATTAATATTTACCTCAAACATAGCAAACATGTAGTCAAGTTTTGATTAAATTGGGTTTTCATGAAGGGTCAAGCATGAGTATTTGATTTCAAAATTTCATTGATCAAAAATTGAGTTTTCACATTAAGGTCAGATCATGGTATCAATTTTCAAAATTTAGCGATATTCATTTTCCCATGCATACGTTACCCATAATCGAGACATCATGTGGCATAAGGTCAGAAGAAAGGACCACATGAGGAGATAAGAAGACTACCTAATCTTCATCTACATGGGTGGATTAGGGTAATCCTTAATGAAGAGATGAGATGCTAGAAGACTCTCTATGGTTTACAAGAGAACCTTTAGGTCCAGTTCTGGATCAATTGAGGCCAGGTAGAGCGGGGGATCTCAGCCACTATGAAGATGGATAGGAGAAATTATGCGAGGACCCCGAGCCTAGACACCTCAATTTTCACCATTATGGATTTTAGGGTTTCTTGGGTGTAAGAGACTTGATAAATTATTTACTTAAAGTATATGGGAGTGTGTAAGCTTTGATACCAACTATCACGGAACCATTCTTACCCTAATCCGAATCCCACTGTCCAAATGGGCAATGTTAAAGGGATTAGAACACCCGTCCCTGAGTGGCCCGATAGGATCTAACACATTGGCATATACAATAAGAAATAATAACTCAAAAATTGGATATTCAAAGAACAACTAACCTAATATGGAGATATATCCAATTCGTCTTTGTCATAAGAGTATGTAGAGTGTGGAAGCAATCTTATTCAGTATTACATTTGTATTGCCTAAAATCAAGAAAATCAAGACACAATCATGCAATTGCACGGTACGCTATCAAAATAAAGTAAAACAGTTTATAACAAAAGGGTATACTTGTCAGCACTTATATTCAAAAGAATAACAAAGGATTTCCAAAACCAATATCATTCGACAAAATGTTTGTTATTCAACAATTCAATTTTTATAACGAGTTCCCATTATGCTGTAATCAAATAAGCATGCTTATATATTTTGTGTGACTCTGATACCCCAACGCGATGGGGAAGGTCACTGGGCTCCTTCTCACCATAGGAAAATAGGAGGCCAATGTACAAGTCCCACCTCCAAATGAGGGGGTTGTTGCACTTAATTTCAACATTATCAATATCATCATTGTTACAACCCCAATTTTTGGGCTCTTTTGCTGAGAAATGTAATTTCTCATATTAAATATATTTGGACAAATAATGATACAACTTGTTTCAAATAAATGGATTTCGTTTACAATAGCCTTGATGGTTGTTTTGTGGGATTTATTGGCTATTGGTCCCAATAACAAGGAAATGAAAAAGGAAATTCAATTATTAAATAAATAAATGAGAAAATGGAGAAAAGAATGAGGTAGAAACCTCTAGAAGGCAAAGGGATATAATCCAAAGGTGTATTTCATGCTTCATGGGTTCCTTGGGTCCCAAGGAGTCCAAAGTGGAAAAGAAAAGGCAATAAGAAAAGAAAAGATTAATTAGATATTTCTTTATTAAGAAAGAAATTGAAAACAATGGTAAAATGTGGAAAACAAGTGGAAAGGGGTGTGATTAAGTTATCCTTGATATATTTTCATATCCAAAGGATTCCTAATGTTAAAAGGAGTCCCAATGAAGAAAAATAAAGAGAAAATACCAATAAAGAAAAATAAGGGAGTAATGTAATACATTATTAATGAATTTTGTGGTATTTCTTAAAAGTGGTATTTTCCTACTAAAAGAAAATAGAAATTTCGTGCCAATAAAATAAAAGGTAGGTACAAAGAATATAAATGAAGTAATTTTTGAAATCCTAATATTTAAAGAAAAGGAATATCAAAAAGATAAAGAAGAAGAGAGAGAAGGTTTCTTCTCATTAAAGGAATTGGTTTCCTTTTTGGAATAAAGACTTGGATCTCAGGGCCTATCTACCCTCCCCTATATAAGGGGTAGAACCAATGCTTCGAGATCCAGAGAAATCCCACGCAATACTATCTCTTCTCCTTCTTTCCATCCATAAACCCTAACCAAGAAGATAGTTCCATCCCTGGATCAACGAAGGGTTGTGGAATCATATGGTTGGAGGTGGGATGCTTGCACAACAACCCTGGACTGATCGACTACCATCTCGATGACCGTAACTTTGCGCAGCTCCCACCGAAAGACGGCAAGACCGGCTATAGTTGCAGTAGCAGTCGCAGTCTTCTCCCACTTGGGAGAGGCCACTTTGGCGGCCAATTAGAGGACCCCCAAGGGCGGCGGAGAGTGGAGAAGATAGGGTAGGGGTTGGCGGCAGCCATCGGGCCCTAGAGGTGAAGGAGGGGCCGCACCAAATGTAGCTAGGGCGGCTGCAACCCGTCATCCCGAGCTTGAAGATGATCCCTGGTCATTGGACGACTTTGCCCATCCAAGTTTTGAAGAACTCAAGATATGAACAGGGGTATAAATGACTTTTCAAAGTGTTTTCAAGTTAACCTAGCAATGTTGCATGAGATTGACGATGTGGCACTCTCTGATTGGTCAAAAGGTATATTTTCTTGCATAAATCATAACTAAATATTGGTAGCTCTGATGGAAATATGCAAAACATAAAAATTGATTAGGAAAACACGTAGAATTAAATAAAAATACTTTTCGAATCTGATTTTGTTCCTATTTGTAAAAGTATGTAAAATTAATGGGAAGTTCTTTGAAATCGTGTTAGGAACCCTAATTGAAGTTAATGGTTAAATTCATGATACTTAATTGACATAATCAAGTAATAACAACCTATTGAAATGTTAATGATGAACTTGAACCTGATGTAGATGAATTATCGCATGGTTTAGGATTTTACACCAATTATGAATGATTAAGCAGTTAGAAACCCTAACTTAGGGTAAAAGAGGAGAAGATCATATTTAATTTGAATAATGTGAAAATATGTTGTTAAATGATGGCTCTAAACTCTTTCAAGTGTAAAAGCTCCTAACTATGGATGAAAATCCTTAATTTGATAATTAGGGTTTTCTAGTGGTTTAATGTGAAATTAATGACAAATAGAGTTCATATGCGACTTAGACCATAATGAACTATGAATTGATGAGCATAATGACTTTGTCATAGATTAAAAGGATAAAAATAGTAGCTTTAAAGTAAAAGAGGCGTAATGGACTTAATTAATGTTTAAGTGTGCCTTAAATCGAAATTAGGGTTATATGTTGTTAAAAGATAACCTTAATATCTTTCTTGAAGAATAGATGAGATGAATAGGGTTTATGAGTAATTGTATAAAATTAGGGTTTAAAATAATAAAGATGAAGTAAAACCCTAATTGCAATGGAAACCCTAAAAGTGAACTAGAAACCCTAGGAAGCAAGCTAGGTTTAATAGATCTTGATGACCTGAGTATTAAAAGGAAATTGTATGCTTGTTTCAGGATCTTATTGAATGCTTGCTTGCCTATGGTTGATTGGATTATTTCTGTCTCACATCAGCTTGACAGGTATGTGGTTATGCTTATGAATAATCGCTCTAGTTTCACGACGATTCCCGAACATTTTATCGGTTGCTTGGAAATAACTGTTGGATGCCTATTTATTTCATGTAAATATAAAGTGACTATGATTATCACTATAAATGTGCTTACATGACTGGCTCAGATCCTAGTCCACCTATGTGGCTTTGCAAAGGCTAAAAATGGGTAACCTAGAGCAAGGTCTAGGTTATCGTGAGTTAGAAATTGGGCTACCTACGTGTAGTGCCATGAGACTCTTTAGCATGCCATGAGTTAAGGAGTGGGCTACCTACGGGTAGTGCCATGTGACTCAACCCTAGAAACCAGTTCAAATGTTAGGTGGGATCATGAGGGGTTTAATGGGGATCTACCATAAGGAAGGTAGCATCTAGGTCCACTGCAGGGACAACGCAGAGGCTAGGGTATGTAGGGATTGAGCAGTTATGCAGAAAACATAAAGTTGTTTGTTTAAATCATAATTGACTGATTACATTATTATCATAGTTGCATGATTATTGTTTCCCCCACATACCAGTATGTTGACCGACGTTTTGTTTGTCGGCGTTTTAGGTACAAGCCAAAAGGACAAACAATAAATCGTCATATTGTGAAATACATGAATTAAAATACAAGGAGGATTAGTTAGAGTAGAGTTCATACGTGGATAGAAGTTTAGAGATCCAAGTTTTCTAAAGGTATGCAAAGTTTTTATTTTTACCATATTTCAGTATAGTTGGTAGAATTTAATAATTGTTATTGATTATTTGTCGAACCTTTGATCCTGTTAATTGGGATAATGGCTCTGACCTTCTGGTCTCCCTTAATTGGGGGTTACCGGGAGGCGGGGTCGTTACATTTGGTATTAGAGCATATGTTCCTCACTTAATCTTTAATAATTATTAAACTTACAAATTCCATAGAATCGAGGGAGTTATTAGAGGATTGTCTGAAAGACTGAGATGTCTAGAAAAGGATCACGTCTGGGGGCTGGAAATATTTTCCTTCGCACCACTAGTTAGAATATGAGGACTCCTGGATTGTGTGACTGCCTGGCCGATGTCTTAGGATATGACTCAAAATAAGATACCTTTAGGACTCTCTCATCTTGTTCATCCCTTCTCAACTCAAATTCTGATAAGGACCTTAAGGATTAGGGTTTCTCTCTTCACCCTCTTGAGGTATGGGTAAGGTTAATAAGGTCTAAGGAATCCTCCACCAAAATTTGTGAAAAACATGTAAATAAGATGTCATGGACATAAGCTTAATAGATAAAGCGTAAACTAAAGAATAGATACATGCTTAGGTCGTATGGCATGAGTTATCATTGCCCTTAGGAGAGACCTGAGGCTAGACCTTCTTCTTAGGAGGATACGTAAAGAGAGTTAGTCTTGGAGGTAAATATCTCCATTATAAGTAGAGACCTGACTCATCCTTTGAGGATGATGTTAACCCTAACCCTAAGTGGTGGTTAGAGAGAGATGACATGATGAGTTAGATTTCATGATAGACCAGGTGTGTGGGCATGCCTTTGGATGCCATATGAGCCATGAGAGGTTGGATGACCTAGTACCCTTGGCATCTCAACCCTGTGAAGGGTCGTGCACGTTAGAGCGAAGGATAGATCATTCTTTGATGAGGTTAGAGAAGAACCTATCGAAACTCTATGAGCTTATATGAGCATGGCATAGTAGGCACCCAGAGTACGTTAGTAGTGTGAGCTATAGGTTGAAACCCTGTCCAGGAGAGTATGAAGGATAGCTTATGAGAAAAGCATATAGAGCTATAGATAACCTTGATCAAACATAAGCTTCATCAGGTAAGGGTATGATTGTGAGCTTGATCCTTCAGGAAAAGAGGACCTCTGATAGTAAGGTTGGTTGTAGGGTTGGCTCTAGAGAGAGAGAACAAGACTCATACAAGAAGGTTGAAAGTCTAGACTCCAAGATATGAGGAAAAGTGGGGAGTTGAGGATGATGCGACCTAAGTGGATGATAGTGGTTGCCTCATGCTTGATCCCTGGAGGCTGGTGGTGTCTTGATTGCCTTTAGAGAAACCAAACCCTAGAGAGAGGATGAGGCTTCTAGTACCTATGTGCTTCACCTATTGAGATAGGAAGAAGAGTTCCTTACACCTGGAGAGGTTTAGTAACAGGTTGTGAGGCCTTGTACCTTGTTGCTTTTCCTTGAGGAGGACTCAACTATGAAGTGTTGCTTGAGTAGAAGGATGACAGGAAGTGCATGTCATGCCGTATACATGCTTGATTCACAGTTAAAAGTTGAACAGGCAGTTGGACACCCAAAAGTGAACCTAGGGTTCCTAGCCTAAGAGGGGAAGTGGTGTATCTAATGCTCATGATGAGAGTTGAGTTTCTATAGATGGGGACATGGTACTCCTCATATTTAGAAGAAAGAGAAACCCCTTGAGTTTAAGGTATGTTTGATGAATCCCTCACAATTGAGTTGATGACACGAGAAAGTATGACCTTGATCCAATGTGGAGGAATGAGAACAAGTATGACCTAGGATGGTTTAATAGGTGGTCTTCTTGTGCCTTAGTAGCTTGCTAGGGTTAAGCATGCTCATGTAGATGTAAACCCTAGACCTAAGGGCGTTTGTGACCTTGTTTTCATGAGGTAGTTCCTCCCATCCTGGGAGAGAGACCCTCTTGTAGGGTGTATACCAATCTTGGTGGTTTTAAAGTAACCTAAAGAGGTCTCATAGAATCTTGAGAAGCTAAGTGAAAAGTACATGGTATAAGAATGAACCTGTAGACCCATAGATAACTATCTCTAAGTTCATGTGGATGTGTTACCATGGAGGTAACCGATATGGGGCCTGACCAAGGTAGACAGGTTTCCATGACTCTATGAAAGAATGGAAGTCAGCCCATGAATGTAGAGAGAGATATGGTGAAGGATTGGGTAAGGTTCCAAGTTGACATGTACTATAAGAGAATCCTAAGTCTATCCTAGGGTCAGGTAGGGATAAGACCGATGGAAGTAGGAGTTGCCTAATTCCCTAGTTGCACATGACCATAGGGTCAGGAGGTAATAACTATCATTGTATGATGGCCATGGGTTAGGAGATTGATCACCTTCATGAACTCATGGGACCCAAAGGGCATATGAGTATGTCACTCTGGATGCATAAGGGAAGAGGGGTGACCCCTAAAGTGTCGGCACCCTATAGACCTAGAGGAGATGACCAAGGAATGGGTGTGGACCCAAATAGGTTCGAGGCCAGTTCTCCATGGAAGTAACGTCAATAATGAGATGATTGTGATGTAGAGACATATGTGGCACATTTCAACTTAGATTTAAATGTGTACTAGCAAGGTGGGATGTACCATCTCTACTCTTGGAACAAGAAGAACTCTATATTTGGACTGCAGCCAAATGCTTATTTCCTCTTATTATGGGAGTGAGAGATAGGACAGTGCGCATGCCATACACCAAGGATAAAAGATGATGTAAGTTGGAATGAGGCTATGAGGTATGAGGACAAAGATGATAACATACCCTGGTGGAGTGAACAATACATTTGAAAACACTAAGAGAAATGAGGTAGACATCTTTATCATGAACTATGTGGAACTTGCAAGTTATACCGGGTTGAGTTTGATCATCATGATGATAAACTCAGAGTTTTCTTGAGGAAGATAGACTTAGAGTTGAGATGAGATAATAGGTGGAATACATGGAGGTGTATGTATTCAACATTACCTAACACCTAAGGATGTGAAGTGGTAATAGATACTCTTGGTGAGATACAGCTGCTTAGTTTGGATGGAGGCTAGAAGAGGTTGTTAGGTTAACCCTCAATTGGAAAAGAGATATGTTTGGGCTAATACTCAGATGTAACGAGATCTGTTGAACAATTTAGTAGTTGTTTGGTTAGCCAGCCTAGGCCTTGATGCAATGAAAGGATGGTTGTAGAACCTCAAATGCACTTCTTTGGAAAGAAAGGTGATGAAACCCTTATTAGAATGGTTTATGGTTTTTGAGGAATCAATCTTGAGGAATCATGACATACAGGAGATCATGATTATAAGGTCACCATACACCGTACTACCAAGATAATAAGTGACAGTAGGACTTTGGATGCCTAAGGTGAAGTTGCATGTGGTATGTTGCCATGCATGACAAAAGGTGAAGGATGATCACCAGTAACCCAGTGCATTGATATAGAGGATAAAGAGTTCCCGAGAGGGAATGGGAGTTCATGACTATGGATGTTGTGATAAGTCTCCCCTAGACCAAGGAAGATCAAGATGCAATATGGGTTAGGGTAGATTGCCTTACCTAGATGACATGAGAAAGAAAGAGTACTGTCAAGGGACAGATTGGGTTGAACTACATATGAGAGAGATGGTTCAATTACACCATGAGGTGAGTTTAAAAGTTCTTGAGTATAACCTAAAGGTTCACTTCCGTGAGGTGGAAGTAGAAACATGAAGAACTCTATGTTAGTACAATTTATCACCCTTACCTAATGGTTAGTATGATCTAGACTAAAGGGCATGATGAGAACATGTGTGCTCGTTCAGGGTGATATCTAGAGACAGTTCTTGTCCTATGAAAGATGTGATGATAACCACCATAGCCAGTATCGGGATTTAAAGAAGCTCTGTAAGGGAGGTTGTGTCGGTCACCACTTCAGTAAGGTGATGTTGGTGAAAGGACCACGTGATGGTTAGAAAAGGACCACAGTACGTGTAGATGAAGTCACTTTGATCGTGCAATGGATGAAAGGAGCCTAGAGACGACGAGAGTCATGAGTGGATGCAAAGTAGACTGACATGCAGTTCTCTATGGGAGAATATTTGACATGAAAATCTGACCCCTCTAAGTTATAGCTAAGAGAGTTGAGTCCCCGATGCATGGGTTCTTTTGACATGGTTTGGTAGAGAAGGTTAAGTTTGATCTTACCCCTCAGGATAAAGTAATGTGTGATGAGTTCTAGGTGTCCAATTTAGAGCACTATGTGAGGTACCCAGACCATGTGCTGAGCAATGAACCTAGTGAGCCCCAAGGGAGGCTGAAATGGCCTGAGTCACCTGTGCAGTTTATAGATGCCAGGATGAAAGAACTCAGAGAAAAGAATATGTGATGATAAAGGTTCTTTGGAAGCGCCATGGATAGGGAAAAGCCACATAGTGGCCAATGATGGACATGTAAAAGGCTTATCCTGAATTGTTTGTTTGCTTGATGGAATTTTGAGGACAAAATTCCTATAAGAGGGGAAGGATGTTACAACCTCAATTTTTGGGTTCTTTTGCTGAGAAATGTAATTTCTCATATTAAAGATATTTGGACAAATAATGATACAAATTGTTTCAAATAAATGGATTTCATTTACAATAGCCTTGATGATTGTTTTTTGGGCTTTATTGGCTATTGGGCCCAATAACAAGGAAATGAAAAAGGAAATTCAATTATTAAATAGGTAAATGAGAAAATGGAGAAAAGAATGAGGTAGAAACCTCTAGAAGGCAAAGGGATATAATCCAAAGGTGGATTTTGTGCTTCATGGGTTCCTTGGATCCCAAGGAGTCCAAAGTGGAAAAGAAAAGGCAATAAGAAAAGAAAAGATTAATTAGATATTTCTTTATTAAGAAAGAAATTGAAAACAATGGTAAAATATGGAAAACAAGTGGAAATGGGTGTAATTAAGTTATGGAAATGGGTGTAATTAAGTTATCCTTGATGGATTTTCATATCCAAAGGATTCCTAATGTTAAAAGTAGTCCTAATGAAGAAAAAGATAGAGAAAATATCAATAAAGAAAAATAAGGCAGTAATGTAATACATTATTAATGAATTTTGTGGTATTGCTTAAAAGTGGTATTTTCCTACTAAAAGAAAATAGAAATTTTGTGCCAATAAAATAAAAGGCAGGTACAAAGAATATAAAGGAAGTAATTTTCAAAATCCTAATAGTTAAAGAAAAGGAATATCAAAAATATAAAGAAGAAGAGAGAGAAGGTTTTTTCTCATTAAAGGAATTGGTTTCCTTTTTGGAATACAGACTTGGATCTCAGGGCCTATCTACCCTCCCCTATATAAGGGGTAGAACCCCTGCTTCGAGATCCAGAGAAATCCCACGCAATACTATCTCTTCTCCTTCTTCTTTTCATCCATAAATTCTAACCAAGAAGATAGTTCCATCCCTGGATCAACGAATGGTTGTGAAATTGTATGGTTGGAGGCGAGATGCTTCCAAAACAACCCTAAACTGATTGGCTACCATCTCGACGACCTTAACTTCGCACAATTCCCACCGAAAGACTACAAGACCGGTTGTAGTTGCAGCAGTAGTCGCAGTCTTCTCCATCTTGGGAGAGGCCACTTTGGCAGCTAATTAGAGGACCCCCAAGGGCGGTAGAGAGAGGCAGAGATAGGGTAGGGGTCGACGGTGGCCATCGGACCCTAGAGGTGAAGGAGGGGCCGTGCCAAACGCAGCTATGGCGGTTGCAACCCGTCATCCTGAGCTTGAAGATGATCCCTGGTCATTGGACGACTTTGCCCTTCCAGGTTTTGAAGAACTCAAGAGCTGCATAGGGGTATAAATGACTTTTCGAAGTGTTTTCAAGTTAGCCTAGCAACGTTGCATGGGATTGACGATGTGGCACTCTCTGATTGACCGAAAGGTATATTTTCTTGCATAAATCATAACTAAAGATTACTAGCTCCGATGGAAATATGCAAAACATGAAAATTGATCAGGAAAACGCATAGAATTCAATAAAAATACTTTTAGAATCTGATTTTGTTCCTATTTGCAAAAGTATGCCAAATTAATGGGAAGTGCTTTGAAATCATGTTAGGAACCCTAATTGAAGTTAATGGTTAAATTCATGATACTTAATTGACAAAATTAAGTAATAGCAACCTATTGAAATGTCAATGATGAACTTGAACCTGATGTAGATGAATTATCGCATGGTTTAGGGTTTTACACCAATTATGAATGATTAAGTAGTTAGAAACCCTAACTTAGGGTAAAAGAGGAGAAGATCATATTTAATTTGAATAATGTGAAAATATGTTGTTAAATGATGGTTCTAAACTCTTTCAAGTGTAAAAGCTCCTAACTATGGATGAAAACCCTTAATTTGATAATTAGGGTTTTCTAGTGGTTTAATGTGAAATTAATGACAAATAGAGTTCATATGCGACTTAGACCATAATGAACTATGAATTGATGAGAATAATGACTTTTTCATAGATTAAAAGGATAAAAATAGTAGCTTTAAAGTAAAAGAGGCTTAATGGACTTAATTAATGTTTAAGTGTGCCTTAAATCGAAATTAGGGTTATATGTTGTTAAAAGATAACCTTAATATCTTTCTTGAAGAATAGATGAGATGAATAGGGTTTATGAGTAATTGTATAAAATTAGGGTTTAAAATAATAAAGATGAAGTAAAACCCTAATTTTAATGGAAACCCTAAAAGTGAACAAGAAACCCTAGGAAGCGAGCTAGGTTTAATAGATCTTGATGACCTGAGTATTAAAAGGAAATTGTATGCATGTTTCAGGATCTTATTGAATGCTTGCTTGCCTATGGATTATTTCTGTCTCACATCATCTTGACAGGTATGTGGTTACGCTTATGAATAATCACTCTAGTTTCACAGTGATTCCCGAACGTTTTATCAGTTGCTTGGAAATAACTGTTGGATGCTGTTATAATCCCAATTTTTGGGTACAATTAGTGAGAAATGTGATTTCTCATATTAAGGATAATTGAACAAATAATGATGTGATTTGTTTTGAATAAATGGATTCCTTTCACAATAGCCTTGATTGGTTGCTTTGTGGGCTTAATTAGCTATTGGGCCCAATAACAAGGAAATTCAATTAGTAAATGGATAATTGAATTTTTAAGAAAAGAATTATGTAGAAACCTCTAGAAGGCACATCCAAAGAGGATTGCGTGCCTCTTGGATTCCTTGGGTTCCAAGGAGTCCAAAGTTGCAAAAAGAAAGCAATGAGAAAAGGAAGGATTAATTAAGTATTTCTTTATTAAGAAAGAAATTGAAAATAATGTTAAAATGTGGAAAACAAGTGAAAAGAGATATAATTAAGTTATCCTTTGTGGAATTTCGTATCCCAAGGATTACTAATGATAAAAGGAATACCAATGAGGAAAATAAAAGAGAAATAAAAAGAAATCCTCAAAAAGAGATATTTTAATAAGAAATAAACAAGATAATGTGAAATAATGCATATAGATGCATCTAGAAGGATAATAAATATCCTTGGAAAGTAATTTCAAAATAATGGAATGTCTTGGGATCCAAGGAGTCCCAATAAAGAGGAAAGAAAGAGAAAATACTAAAAAGGCAAAATAAAAGGATAATGTATTGCATTATTAATGAATTATGAGGTATTGTTAAAAAGAAAGTAATTTTGATTAAAGGAAATAGAATTTCGTGTCAATGGATTAAAAAGCAAGAAAAGAGAGAATAAGTAAGAAGAAATTCGAATTCCAAATTATTCAAGAAATAGGATATATCAAAGGAGAGAGAAAACTTGTTTTTAATGAAGGAATCACTTTCCAAGTGGGAAAAGGATTTGTTTCCCTTGAATAAACGTCTTAGGGTGCGAAGACCCTCCTCTATAAAAGGGGTAGACCCTCTGGGTCGAGTCCAGAGAGGTCCCACACTCTCTCTCTCCCTTCTTCTTGGTTCTCACATGTGAAACCCTAACGAAGAGAGTTGTCTGACCCTGGGGCAAACAATGGGCTTCCGAGTTGTTGTGTTAGAAGAAGGAAGCTACCACGACAACCCTGAACGTCGGTGCTAGCACCTTCAAGCGTGCCGCCCCTCTCGTTGGCTGCAGAAAGACCTACAGCATGGCAGCAGGTCGCAGGACAGGAACTCCCTCACCTGGCCGCCCCGCCACCAATGGAGGCATAGGCAGGCGCAGTGGAGGGAGGAGGACGCAAGGGATACGTCCCTATTGGTCGGCGATGTCAGATAGTTGAAGGAGAAGCCCTGCCCACGGCTCCTAGGGCGACGACCGACTGTGGTCGCAAGGATGAAGATGAAGACGCACATTGGACGTTTTTGCCCTCCGGGCATCACAGAGCTAAAGGAGTCGCTTGAGGGTAAAAGAGTCAAATCAATATGTTTTGAATCAGCTGAGTTGCGCTACATGGAAAGGGCGACGTGGCACCCCCCATTGGCCGAAGTAAGTGTTTTATTGCAAAAATCGTAGTTAAATACCCGTAGCTCAGATTAAGACAAGTTTTATATGAAAATTGATCCTCAGAACGAGAGGAACACAAAGAAATTATGTTTCAAACCTATTTTTGCATTCTATTCAAAAAGTAGTGTAAAATATCATCTTTAATGAATTAAAGATTAAGAAACCCTATTTTGAAATAAATAAAGTATTTATTAGGGTTTAATGGATCATTAGAGTTGATGTTAACCTGTTAAATGTAAAAAGGTACATTATGTTCAAAAAGGAAGAACTTTGCACATGATTAGTCTAATTTAGAGTTTATATGCTTGAAATTGGAAAAATACATAAAGTTATCATCTTTAGTGTTTTAATTAAGGGAAAACCCTTAGATTGATGGTAAATAGTCTTAATGACATTATTTAGATAATTCAAGTTGATTTTAACCTATTGTTAATAAAAGTGAGAATAGGATCTAAAAAGATGATCTTTTTATATAATTGGTTTAATTTAGGGTTTTGTGCATGATTATGCACTAATGGGCTTGAAAACCCCTAATTTAGATGAATGTGTCTTTTAATTGTTTTAATGGTTCAAATCCATGAATAAATAGGGATGTGATGATCCTAAGTCAATAAAAGACTATTAAAATGGATAGTTGAGAAATTAAGGTTCATAAATATGGAAAAGGATATTTTAGGGTTTGTTAACCTAAAAGGGATAAAGTTTGAGAAATTGATCTAAGAAACCCTAATGAATATTAATGAAATCTTGATGCGGATTAGAAACCCTAGAAAGTGAATCCAAGTCAATAAAGTAGATTCTTGATAAAGTGTGTAATAAATAGAGTACATATTTATTTCAGGATCTATGTGATGATTGAATTACTTGCTTGGATCTGTTGATTGACTTGATTGTATACACATGAAGTATCTGTTGAATAATCTGCATGACTCACCAAATCAGGTATGTGGTTACACTTATGATTATACCGATTAGTTTTCCAAGGATTTTATCGACATTTTCCTCAATGATTGAAATAACTGTTGGATGTTTCAATTCATGCAACTATAAAGTGACTATGACTATCACTATGGTTATATATGTATAACAAGCTAGATCTGAGTCCACCCTTATGGGTATACAAAAGCTAAGGATAACCTAGAGGAAGGTCTAGGGTATCATGAGTTAGAAACTGGGCTACCCACGTGTAGTTCCATGAGACTCTTAGCCTATCATGAGTTAAGGAGTAGGCTACCTACGGGTAGTGCCATGTGACTCCGCCCTAGAAATTGATTCACTTGATAGGTGAAGTCATGAGGGGTATAAAGGGAATATGGGACGCATGGATCGCGTTGTTATACTTAAAATGTAACATTGTCTATTAAATGATAATTGAATGCTATACATTGTTATAGATAATTGCATGACTAGTGATTTTCCCCCACATACCAGCATTGGCTGACCGACGTTTTGTTTGTTGGCGTTTTAGGTACATACAAAGAGGACAAACAGTAAACCGTCATTTGTGAAATACACGAATTAACTCCAAAGGAGGATTAGTTATCTAGCCCAGTTCTGGTTAGACTTTTAAAATTCCAAAGTTTTCAAAGGTATGCAAAAATTTATTTTCTTACAGCTTTCAGTATAGTATGTTAAAATTTGTTAATTATTCTTGGTTAATTGCCGAACCTTTGATCAGGAAGTCATGGGTGCGGCTTCGACCTCTCGGTCTCCCGTAATTGGGGGTTATCGGGAGGCGGGGTCGTAACATTTGGTATCAGAGCTTGGGTTCCTCAATTAACCATTAATAATTATTAAATTTTACAAACTCCATAGAACCCAAGGGAGTTATTAGAGGATTATCCAAAAGACAGAGGTGTGTAGAAAAGGATCACGACCGGGGGCTGGCAATATTTTCCTCCGCACCGCTAGTCGGAATACGAGGACTCCCGGATTCATGTGATTGCCTAGCCAAAGTCTTAGGGTATGAATCGAAATAAGATACCTTTAGGACTTCTCATCTTATTCATCCCTTCTTATCACAAAAATTCTGATAAGGACCTAAAGGATTAGGGTTTTCTCTCCTTTCCTCACCCTCTTATGGTATGGGTAAGGGTAATAAGGTCTAAGAAATCCTCCATAAAATTAATGAGAAAGTATGTAAATAAGATGTCATGGACATAAGCTTAATAGATGAAGTGCAAATTAAAGAATAGATACATACTAGGTCGTATGACATAAGTTGTCATGTCCTCAGAATAGACTTGAGAGTAGACCTTCTTGTCAGGAGGATAAGTCAATCTTGGAGATAGAGATCTCCATTGCTAGCAGAGACCTGGCACATCCTATGAGGATGATGCTAACCCTAACCCTAAGTGATGATTAGAGAGAGATGAGTTGGACCAGGTGTTTTAAGGGACATGCTTTTGGGATACCATATGATCCATGGGTGACCTAGCACCTTTGGCAACCCAACCCTGGGAAGGGTCATGCATGTTAGGGTAAAGGATAGCTCCTTCGATGATGTTGTTAGTGACAGACATGTAGATACCCTATGGGCTTATGCGATTAGGGCATCTCATGCACCCATGGTATGTTAGTAGTGTGAGAAAAGGGTTGAAACCATGGATAAGGAATCATGATGGAGCCTAAGGGGCTATGGATAACCTTGACTAAACATGAGTTGAGCGTAGGCTTCTTCTAGGTAGGGGTAGGCTTACGAGGTTGACCATTCACGAAGATAGGACCTCTAATGGTGAGGTTAGTTATAGGGTTAGCTCTAGAGAGAGAGCAGGAAACCCAGCAAGAAGGTTGGAATCCTAGACTCCGAGATATGAGGAGAAGTCGAGAGTTGAGGATGATGCAACCTAAGAGGATGCTAGTGGTCACCACATGCTTGATCCCTAGAGGTTGATGATGTCTTGGTTGCCAGGAGAGGGACCAAACCCTAGAGGGAGAAGATGAAGCTTCTGGTACCTAGGTGCCTACGGTATAAGTGTTTACCCTCTGGGAAAGGAAGAAGACATTCTGTGTACCCTGAAGTGGATTTGTAACAGGTTATGAGGCCTTGTACCTTATTGTTTGTCCTTGAGGAGGACTCAACCTTAAAGTGTTGATTCAGGGAAAAGATGACAGGAAGTGTATGTCATACCCGTTACATGTTTGGTTTGTGGTTAAGAGATTGAGCATGCAGTTGGACACCCAAAGTAAACCTAGGGTTCTTGACTTAAGAGGGGAAGTGGTATACCTAATGCTCATGATGAGAATTAAGTTTCTATAGTTTCGAGCATGGTACGCCTCATGTATAAAGGAAAAGGGAATCCCCTTAAGTTTAAGGTATGTTTGATGAACCCCTCACAACTAGGTTGATGATAAAGGAAAGTATGATCTTGATCTAGCATGAAGGAAAGAAGACAAGTATGACCTAGCATGGTACAGTAGGTGATCTGCTTGTGCCTTAATAGCTTGCTAGGGTTAAGTAAGCTCATGTGGATGTAAACCCTAGACCTAAGAGCTTTTGTGACCTTGTTGTCAAGAGTTATTTTTCCTCCCATCCTGGGAGAGGGACCCCTTTGGTAGGGTGTATATCAGTTTTGTTGGTAACCTGAAGAGGTCTCACAAGATCTTGAGAAGTTAAGTGAAAAGTACATGGTATGAGAATGAACCTGTAGACCCATAGATATCCATCTCTAAGTTCATATGAATGTGTTACCATGGAAGTAACCGGTATGGAGCTTGACCAAGGTAGGCAAGTTGCCATGATCCCTATGAAAGGATGAAAGCCAGCCCATGAATGCAGAAAGAGAGATGATGAAGACCTGGGTAAGATTCTAAGTGAACATGTACTATTATGGAGAATCCTAAGTATATCCTAGGGTCAGGTAGGGATAAGACCGATTAAAGTAGGAGTTGCCTAATTCCCCAGTTGCACATGACCATAGGGTCGGGAGGTAACAACTATCATTGTCTGAGGGCCATGGGTTAGGAGATTGATCACCTTCATGAACTCATGGGACCCAAAGGGCAGATGAGTAGGGCACTCTCTTGATGCATAAGGGGAGGAGGATGACCCCAAAGGAGTCGGTACCCTATAGACCTAGAGGAGATGACAAAGGATATAAACCTCAGTAGGTTCAAGACTAGTTTTCCATGGAGGTAACCTTGATATCATGATGTCTGTGTTGTAGAGACATATGTGGCACGTTGCAACTTAGATGTAAAGGTGTATTGGCAAGGTGGGATGTACCATCTCTACTCTTGGAACAGGAAGAACTCTATATTTGGACTGCAGCCAAATGCTTATTTCCTCTTATTATGGGGGTGAGAGATAGGACATTACGCATGCCACACACCAAGGATAAGAGGTGATGTAGGTTGGAACGTTGCCATGAGAAATGGGGATAGAGAAGATAACCTACCATGGTAAAGTGAATGATACATGGATGGTTTGCAAACACTAAGAGGAATGAGGTAGTCACCTTATGAGGATGTTTTTATCATGAGCTATGTGGAACTTACAAGTTATACCAGGTTGAGTTTGATCACCATGATGATGAAATTAGAGAGTGTTCTTAATGGAAATAGACATAGAATTTGAGGTGAAATGGTAAGTGAAATACATGGAAGTGTATGGCTTCAACGTTACCTAATACCTAAGGATGTGAAGTGGTAATGGATGCTCTGGTTGAGATACATCTGACTTGTTGGACTAGAAGCTAGAAGAGGTTGTTTGGCTAACCCTAAGTTCGAAAAGGAGAGGTGTTTGGATAACACTAAGATGAAACAAGATACATTGAAAAGTTAATGGTTGTTTGGTTAGCCAGTCTAGTCTTGGATGCAATGAAAGGATGGTGGTAGAACCGCATATGCACTTCTTTGGAAAAGAAGGTGATGAAACCCCGAATAGAGTGGTTTAGGGTTTCGGAGGAATCGATCTTAAGGAATCATGACATACAGGAGATTATGATTTTAAGATCACCATACACCGTACCACAAAGATAATAAGTGACAATAGCACTTTGTATGCTTAAAATGAAGTTGCATGTGGCCATGCAAGCTAAGGGTAAAGGACGAATACCAGTAACCCAGTGCATTGATATAAAGGATAAAAAGTCCCCGAAAGAGAAATGGAAGTTCATCACTATGGATGTTGTGATAGGTCGCCCCTAAGACCAAGGAAGGTCGAGATGCAATATGGGTTATGGTAGTTCGCCTTACTTAGATGATGTGAGAAAGAAATAGTTCTGTCAAGGGACATATTTGGTTGAACTACCCATGAGAGAGATGGTTCAACTACACCTCAAAGCGAGTTCAAAGGTTCTTGAGTTTGACCTAAAGGTTCCCTTCCAAAAGGTGGAAGTAGGTACATGAAGAACTCAATGTTAGTACAGTTTATCACCCCAAACTAATGGTTATTATGATCCAGACTAAAGGGTATGATGAGAGCATGTGTGCTCGTTCAGGGTGATATCTAGAGACAGTTCTTGTCCTATGTGACAATGACCACCATGGCCAGTATTGGGTTATAAAGAAGCTCTGTAAGAGAGGTTGTGTCGGTCACCACTTCAGTAAGGTGATGTTGGTGAAAGGACCACATGATGGTTAGAAAAGGACCACAGTACGTGTAGATGAAGTCACTTTGATCGTGTAATGGCTGAAAGGAGCCTAGAGATGACAAAAGTCATGAGCAGATGCAAAGTAGACTAACATGCAGTGCACTGTGGGAGAATATAATGTGAGAATCCGACCCCTCTGAGCAGCAGCTGAGAAAGTTGAATCCCCGATACATGGGTCCATTAGAGATGGATAGGTGGAGATGGTTAGGTTTTGACCCTACCCCTCAGGATAAAGTAATGTGGGATGTTTTCCATGCATCCAATTTAGAGCACTATGTGAGGTACCCCGACCATGTGCTGAGCAATGAACCTAGTGAGCCCTAAGGAAGGCTGACATGGCCTGAGTCACCTGTGCAGTTTATAGACGTCGGGATGAAGGGACTCAGAGAAAAGAATTTGTGATGATAACGGTTCTGTGGAAGCGCTATGAGTACGGTAAAGCCACATAGTAGCCAATGATGAACATGGAAAAGTCGTATCCTGAATTGTTTGTTTGCTTGATAGAATTTTGAGGACATAATTCCTGTAAGAGGGGAAGGATGTTATAACCCCAATTTTTGGGTACAATTAGTGAGAAATGTGATTTCTCATATTAAGGATAATTGAACAAATAATGATGTGATTTGTTTTGAATAAATGGATTCCTTTCACAATAGCCTTGATTGGTTGCTTTGTGGGCTTAATTAGCTATTGGGCCCAATAATAAGGAAATTCAATTAGTAAATGGATAATTGAATTTTTAAGAAAAGAATTATGTAGAAACCTCTAGAAGGCACATCCAAAGAGGATTGCGTGCCTCTTGGGTTCCTTGGGTTCCAAGGAGTCCAAAGTTGCAAAAAGAAAGCAATGAGAAAAGGAAGGATTAATTAAGTATTTCTTTATTAAGAAAGAAATTGAAAATAATGTTAAAATGTGGAAAACAAGTGAAAAGAGATATAATTAAGTTATCCTTTATGGAACTTCGTATCCCAAGGATTACTAATGATAAAAGGAATACCAATGAGGAAAATAAAAGAGAAATAAAAAGAAATCCTCAAAAAGAGATATTTTAATAAGAAATAAACAAGATAATGTGAAATAATGCATATAGATGCATCTAGAAGGATAATAAATATCTTTGGAAAGTAATTTCGAAATAATGGAATGTCTTGGGATCCAAGGAGTCCCAATAAAGAGGAAAGAAAGAGAAAATACTAAAAAGGAAAAATAAGAGGATAATGTGTTGCATTATTAATGAATTATGAGGTATTGTTAAAAAGAAAGTAATTTTGATTAAAGGAAATAGAATTTCATGTCAATGGATTAAAAAGCAAGGAAAGAGAGAATAAGTAAGAAGAAATTCGAATTCCTAATTATTCAAGAAATAGGATATATCAAAGGAGAGAGAAAACTTGTGTTTTAATGAAGGAATCACTTTCCAAGTGGGAAAAGGATTTGTTTCCCTTGAATAAACGTCTTAGGGTGCGAAGACCCTCCTCTATAAAAGGGGTAGACCCTCTGGGTCGAGTCTAGAGAGGTCCCACACACTCTCTCTCTCTCTTCTTCTTGGTTCTCACATGTGAAACCCTAACCAAGAGAGTTGTCTGACCCTGGGGCAAACGATGGGCTTCTAAGTCATTGTGTTAGAAGAAGGAAGCTACCACGACAACCCTGAACGTCGGAGCTAGCACCTTCAAGCGCGTCGCCCCTCTCGTTGGTTGCAGAAAGACCTGCAACATGGCAGCAGGTCGCAGGCCAGGAACTCCCTCACCCAGCCGCCCCACCACCAATGGAGGCATAGGCAGGCGCAGGGGAGGGCGGCGGATGCAAGGGATACGTCCCTATTGGCCGGCGAGGTCGGATAGTTGAAGGGGAAGCCCCACCCACGGCTCCTAGGGCGCCGGCCGGCTGTGGTCACAAGGAAGAAGATGAAGACGCGCATTGGATGTTTTTGCCCTCCGGGCATCACAGAGCTAAAGGAGTCGCTTGAGGGTAAAAGAGTCAAATTTATATGTTTTGAATCAGCTGAGTTGCGCTACATGGAAAGGGCGACGTGGCAGCCCCCCATTGGCCGAAGTAAGTTTTTATTGCAAAAATCGTAGTTAAATATCCGTAGCTCGGATTAAGACAAGTTTTATATGAAAATTGATCCTCAGAATGAGAGGAACACAAAGAAATTATGTTTGAAACCTAATTTTGCATGCTATTCAAAAAGTAGTGTAAAATATCATCTTTAATGAATTAAAGATTAAGAAACCCTATTTTGAAATAAAGTATTTATTAGGGTTTAATGGATCATTAGAGTTGATGTTAACCTGTTAAATGTAAAAAGGTACATTATGTTAAAAAAGGAAGAACTTTGCACATGATTAGTCTAATTTAGAGTTTATATGCTTGAAATTGGAAAAGTACATAAAGTTATCATCTTTAGTGTTTTAATTAAGGGAAAACCCTTAGATTGATGGTAAATAGTCTTAATGACATTATTTAGATAATTCAAGTTGATTTTAACCTGTTGTTAATAAAAGTGAGAATAGGATCTAAAAAGATGATCTTTTTATATAATTGGTTTAATTTAGGGTTTTGTGCATGATTATGCACTAATGAGCTTGAAAAACCCTAATTTAGATGAATGTGTCTTTTAATTGTTTTAATGGTTCAAATTCATGAATAAATAGGGATGTGATGATCCTAAGTCAATAAAAGACTATTAAAATGGATAGTTGAGCAATTAAGGTTCATAAATATGGAAAGGGATATTTTAAGGTTTGTTAACCTAAAAGGGATAAAGTTTGAGAAATTGATCTAAGAAACCCTAATGAATATTAATGAAATCTTAATGCGGATTAGAAACCCTAGAAAGTGAATCCAAGTCAATAAAGTAGATTCTTGATAAAGTGTGTAATAAATAGAGTACATATTTATTTCAAGATCTATGTGATGATTGAATTACTTGCTTGGATCTGTTGATTGACTTGATTGCATACACATGAAGTATCTGTTGAATAATCTGCATGACTCACCAAATCAGGTATGTGGTTACGCTTATGATTATACCGATTAGTTTTCCGAGGATTTTATCGATGTTTTCCTCAATGAGTGAAATAACTGTTGGATGTTTCAATTCATGCAACTATAAAGTGACTATGACTATCACTATGGTTATATATGTATAACAAGTTAGATCCGAGTCCACCCTTATGGGCATGCAAAAGCTAAGAATAACCTAGAGGAAGGTCTAGGGTATCATGAGTTAGAAACTGGGCTACCCACGTGTAGTTCCATGAGACTCTTAGCCTACCATGAGTTAAGGAGTGGGCTACCTACGGGTAGTGCAATGTGACTCTACCCTAGAAATTGATTCACTTGATAGGTGAAGTCATGAGGGGTATAAAGGGAATATGGGACGCATGGATCGCGTTGTTATACTTGAATTGTAACATTGTCTGTTAAATGATAATTGAATGCTATACATTGTTATAGATAATTGCATGATTAGTGATTTCCCCCACATACCAGCTTTGGCTGACCGTCGTTTTGTTTGTCGGCGTTTTAGGTACATACAAAGAGGACAAATGGTAAACCGTCATTTGTGAAATACACGAATTAACTCCAAAGGAGGATTAGTTAGCTAGCCCAGTTCTGGTTAGAATTTTAAAATTCCAAAGTTTTCAAAGGTATGCAAAAATTTATTTTCTTACAGCTTTCAGTATAGTATGTTAAAATTTGTTAATTATTCTTGGTTAATTGCCGAACCTTTGATCCGGAAGTAATGGGTGTGGCTTCAACCTCTCGGTCTCCCGTAATTGGGGGTTATCGGGAGGAGGGGTCATAGCAGATGCCTATTTATTTCATGCAACTATAAAGTGACTATGATTATCACTATAAATGTGCGTACATGACTGGATCAGATCCCGATCCACCTCTGTGGCTTTGCAAAGGCTAAAAATGGGTAACCTAGAGCAAGGTCTAGGTTATCGTGAGTTAGAAATTGGGCTACCTATGTGTAGTGCCATGAGACTCTTTAGCATGCCATGAGTTAAGGAGTGGGCTACCTACGGGTAGTGCCATGTTACTCAACCCTAGAAACTGGTTCACCTGTTAGGTGGGATCATGAGGGGTTTATTGGGGATCTACCATAAGGAAGGTAGCATCCAGGTCCACTGTAGGGACAACGCAGAGGCTAGGATACTTAGGGATTGAGTAATTATGCGGAAAATGTAAAGTTGTTTGTTTAAATCATAATTTACTGATTACATAGTTATCATAGTTGAATGATTATTGTTTCCCCCACATACCAACTTTATGCTGACCGACATTTTGTTTGTCGACGTTTTAGGTACAAGCCAAAAGGATAAATAGTAAATCGTCATATTGTGAAATACATGAATTAAAATACAAGGAGGATTAGTTAGAGTAGAGTTCATATGTGGATAGAAGTTTAGAGATCCAAGTTTTTAAAAGGTATGCAAAGTTTTTATTTTTACCATATTTCAGTATAGTTGGTAGAATTTAATAATTGTTATTGATTATTTGTCAAACCTTTGATCGTGTTAATTGGGATAATGGCTCTGACCTTCTGGTCTCCCCTTAATTGGGGGTTATCGGGAGGCGGGGTCGTTACAATCATCATTATCAATATACAGACAATCATAATGGGCATGCAATTTATGTTTTCATGTTTTTCAAAATATAGTACAAAAAAATAGAAGACTAATCATAGGGAATAGTAGCTCATCCAAGTAAGTAGCCAAGTATACATTCAAGAGATACATAAAAGTATCTTCAATACAATCAAGGAGGATTTATATAATAGCGCACCTTTAACCGAAGATTTCGAGTATAATGAATATCTGAATCAGTAGGTCAACCCTTCAAGTCAGATCCTAAATCATCAAGATTGGATCAAGGGTCAAGATCATGATATTTGGAAATCATGTTTCAATGTTCGAGATTAGGGTTACACTTTTCCTATGTCAACCTTAGGTTTGGGTCATTCACTTATAATCAGTATTTCAATATGTCCAACATTATTTCAAGTATACAATATATTCGAGTGTGAATTACTTACCTTGGTTTTCTAGGATCATATGTGTTAACCCTAATTTATGATCATTATCCAAGTCATCATCAACATTCTAGATCATCATCATGATACTTATTATAATTGGAATTTCAAGATTGGATTAAGCTCTGATTAGTATTATGAGTAAATCAGAGATCAACGTTTAGGTCAATAGATCAAGATATGCCACAAGATTTAGTTCCATTATCAAAATATTAAGGTCAATCCTTGGTTCAATGTACATGATTCACATTCTAGGAGAGATGAGTTGTGAGATCGATCTAAACTCATACATAGTCAAGTTCAGTTTCAAGATGAGCATTAGAGTTATAATTAGGGTTTCTCATGGATTAATCATCATTTTTGAATCATCAAACAAATTAAATATAAAAAGGAACAAGATCTAGGAATATTAGTGTTAAATATCAAGAATTGGTCTTCAAAAGTATTTTTAAAAGGTTCACTAGATTTTTCTGATCAAGATTGACTATTTGTTCATTATTTTTGGATTTTGGATGCATTTTCTACAATTTAAAACAAGATCTAGCATTTAATTGAATTTTTGAGCAGAGAGGAGGCAAAATACCTTATTTGTAAAAAAATTGAGGATCATCTAATGTGTGATTGATGGCTAGGATTGAGCCACAAAGATGATGGGGTTTTCTAGCCCAGAGGTCTGGTTCAATCCTAGATTTTGTTGGTTCAATGCTTGCTTGATTTGTTCGATCGAGGTTCGTTGGACCGACGATCTTTCTCCTTGAATCCCGGTTTGGGGATCCTTTTCTCTTGTTCCAGCCCCTGTGTGTGAGCATGCAGATGTGGCAGACTAGCTCTCCAGAGCTATGGGGGAAGGGAGTAGGGGGCATCACTGTGGGCTGTTAGATAGTCATTCGACTTCGTCACGACTTCGCGGATTGGTTGGTGGTTTTGAGATTAGGGTGAGATGGCAAGGAAGGGGAATGCCAAGAGTGGGCTTGGCGGTGGTGCCACACAATAATAGGAAGATCAAGGAGCAAATTAGGACGTTCAGGGCTGAGGGAGTGAGCAAGGGTGTGGCTCTGAGTATGGTGAGGTGATGGCGAACCTAAGGGTCCCTTTTTATAGTACTCGGGGTAGGTTTTAGGGCTAGATCGAGGATTGCAATGGCCATGGCCGCCGGAGTGGGAGGAGCAAGGAAAAGAGGCATTTTGGTAGCACAAACATGTATAAAAGCTAGTCAAACTAGGGTTTTATGGTTTCAAAATCTCAAGAGGAGCATTTTAGCTCGCTTAGAAACTCGAATGGAGGTCATGGGCGGGAGATCTTGCTCTCGGTCTTCATTTACTCCTCCCCACTAATTGTGGGAGGTAGAAGATGACCCGATGGTCATTGGATCACGCCTGGATCTGCAAGAAGTAGATCCAAGGGCCGAGGAGTTCCCTTTCTTCATACCACAGATCAATGACATGGACAAAGCCATATAAAAAGGCAAATAAAAGGGAAAAAAGGGGTTTTCAATACATAAACTTCAAGAAATCATAGTAATTCATAGGAAAGTCCAATTGTTCTCAAATTTGGACCACAGCTCCAAAACAAAATGGAGAACCTTTGGAAAAAGTCTGAGAACAAAAAGATTAAGTGGTTGACTAATGTTTCTCCTTTGGACAAAGTGATGAATTAATCTAATATAAGGTGTTATAATGTGTATAAAGATCACATCGATCACCATATTTCAAATTTGAGTCTCAAAATTGATTATGAAGATAAGAAAAATAAGTTGAGTTCATGAGTGATCCCAATGAGGGCAAAAGAGTAATTTGAGCAAGGATTGGTGAAAATCCACTTTGTCACAGGAAGTGTAATCCTCTTCATGTTTGATAAAGGACCAGTACCTTATGATGTAGTGATAAGGAATATATCCCACATGTTTTATATTTTCTGAAGTTGTTATATACCAATGATTGTGTAGAAACCTTTTTGGGTTTGTAGTAACTTGATTGATGCTTCTTAAACTTATCCAATTGGCAATAACTAATCAAGTGAAACCTTAATCATGTAGTACCATGTGTCATAGAAGTATTTCAGTGTCAAGACTTGTTGGATAATAGAATGAGTATTCTAGAAGGAAAACTCAAAGTCATATATTGTTGAGTATATGCAGGTGTAGGGAGGGTATATCCTTGTCATCATGATCCCAAGGTTATGGAGAACAACAAAGGTTGTATGTCAGATGAATGATTATTTATGTGTGATGTGTTTGAGGACATATGCGGTTGTACCTAAGATGATAGGGATGAATACCATGATTTTCTAGTGCCATGTCCTATGTACCAAGGGAGGACTAGGCTGATTGCATCTTGGTTAATATGTCACTACGGAGGACTCGTAATGACTGAGGGAAAGAGATCTTAGGATTCCATCTCTCCTAGATCTTGTACAAAACTGATTGGGACTTTGTAGTGGTCAGTTGAAATTTTGAGTGGTATGCCTCAAACTCTATAAAAATATATAACTCAGCCATGTAGCCTATCTGTGGCATCAACTTTACATGTTCCTTCAAATATTATGTTAATCATTCAAGTTTTATAATATTATTTGCCTTGTATGCTTATTCACTTAAATTGTTGTAATCAATAAATGTTTTTGTGAGTTATATCTCTTGCTGGGACATGAGCTTCACCTTGTGGGTCATCACATCTTTTTTAGGTGATCGTTAACAACATAGTCAGACCCATGGTAGCGAGGAGAAGTAGCTTGGAGATCAGTAGGAGCAAAAGGTTGGGTAGTTGTTAGTGTGTTCTAGAGTCGTCCTTATACTCTCAGGTCTGGGTGGGGGAAGTTTTGTAGTTAATGTATATCGACTCGAGTTTTGGATTGTATGTTGATGTTGTATATGAGCTGTATATGTGGACAATACCTTTTGTATATAGGTTGTAGCCGAGGCCACTGAATAGTTGTAGATACTTGGTATGCCATGTGCTTTTATGTATGAAGTCGAAACAATATGTAAATATTTCAGAACATGTTTATTTTGGTTTTTAATTATGACATTTTTCGATGATATGATTAATTAATGATCGATCTTGTTTTGGTTTTGAGTAATCCTGTTTAGTGTGGCGGGTTGTCGGAATGCCTTTTATTCCCATCAAAATCCCAAGAGTCACAGTCTAGATGGGTCATGTTTGACAATCATCATCACCTCATCATATATGTATTTGAACATACCTTTACTTCTACATCATTAGATGTGTTGATTGCGCTTATTCCAAATGCACATTCTTTTCCAGCGAGGATGGTGTAGTCATGGTGTTTTAACCGTCTTCTCTAGATTGATGATCATGCTCTTCATTCCACATGCACTTTAGAAGATCTTCTCCTAACCTCAGCTATTTCCATTCCGCTGAATATAACTTCAAAGGAGACAATATAAAACTATTTTTGGAGTGTCATATAAAGGGGGGAGTGAAGATCTTATATGTGGACTAATATTTTTATTTTTTCTTTGTCGTGTTATCTAATTGCATCTTGTAAGTCTAAGCTAGACTAATTTGAATGCATTTGCCTCCATTAACTTCCTCTTTAGTTGAAGTGTCGATTTCCAATTATTTCAAACTTGGTCTTTGCACAATTTATCAATTTGATGATTATAACATGCCGGTTATATGATGAGGCTTAATCTTAAGATTGTTTACTATGAGATTGGGGACCCACATTTCTTTTTACATATTATTACACTAATTTCCCCTTCCATGAGCTTTCGATGTTTCTATACGATTTCTCAATGTGGCTACTTGTGAGGCCATTATTTGGGCTTGAAGAGAAATTGGAAAAATATCACTAAAGTATAACAGTAGACCCTACACAAAGGAGATATCAGACCCATCATGTAAGAAGCCGGTGGGATCTAAGGATCTGGTTTCAATTCCCCACCGGAAGTTGGGTGGACTCGGGCATCGAAACGACGGAAGATGCCTCTTCCCTGTCGACGTGTACATTCGAGGAATGATATATTGGGGGGGGGGGGGGGGGGGGGGGGGGGTTGGGGGGGCGGCGGGGGGCGGTGGGGTTTGTTGTGTGTGCGGGGATATATACGGTTTTGGGGGGAGTAGAGTGGGGTTGGGTGAGGCGAACCAAGCCAGCAAGCGGCATCTTTGGCTATTTGATAGCAGCCAGCCGCAGAGAAAGTGAAACCTTAATAAGAGGGGATAATCTGTGGAGGGGATAGGAATATTCGCTCTGTTGCTGTGGCTGTACGTGGTTGATGCGGGGTGGAAGGATGGCGTCATTATCTTGCGATGTTCGACCACTACCGTTCTTCCTTGCATGATTTTCCCGCCGATAGACTTTTTGATCATCTTCTTGGGGCCTTTTTTGAAAGGGAATGGTGGGTTGAGGTTGCAAGAATTATCCTACATTCTTCGACTTGAAAGGGAATGGTGTTGTTGCAAGAAAAGAATCGGTCTTTCTTTAGGTCGGAAAATGCGAGGATTATCCTTCATTCTTCGACTTGTAGAGGGAATATTGAGTGGTAGAGCAAGATTCATCCACACACATGCACAAGTGGCGGCACCTTTAGTTTATTTTCCTTTCTTTTTGGCGTATCTGGTCAAGCTTCTTTATTTATCTTTTACCGATCGATGGATTGATATATTTAACTAACTAATGGGCGGTTGCTCTAGTTTGAAGTTTGTTGAAGATTACTTAAAGGTTGGAGGTTTGTTCTGTGATAGGTCACCTATCATAGGTGTGGCTATCCTTTTATTCGTATCATTGTGCCACGTTTTCAGATAGGTGGCGAGCAAGGAACGGCCCAAATCATGATCGATCTGGACAAGATCTATACGCAACATAGATTGGACTCATAAACGACTGGGCTGGTATGGACCAGACCACAGTGAAAACTTGAAACGACGGCCAGAATAGGTCGCAGCTGGACTTCTCCTACTAAGGCATGCGTTTGGAGATGAAACCAGGCACAATTCAAGTTTCCCCTTCTGTGCCATGTGGGCCCGGTCTGGACCCTTCTGTCCAAGGTATTAGCCGAGCAAACTTGATGATCCTTTATTGAAGTGAAAACCACTTTAAATACATCAAGTCCTACACTCACTACTTGCTGAAAACCAACGCACATTCCTCACCCCAATCACTAAATCAAGAACTTATGAATAATAGCTACTAACAGACTAAATTAGGAACTTACTAATAGTAGCTATTAACATGACCCGACACTTACTAATAATAGCTACTACTAGACTTGACCCAACAAATCCTCCCCTAAACTCAAAAACGATTAAGGTTTGAGTTTAAACTTCATTCACAAACAACCATTCTTTAGCAGCAACATGTTCTTCAAACACCTCTGCAACTTCACACATTCCAAGCTCGCTTCTCAGCTTCTCAAACATCTCCAGCTTCACAACATTTGTCATGATGTCTGCAACTTGTGTTGGTATATATGCTCAAAGAGTCAATCATATGATGATTATAATAGCATATCTTGTAAACGGTTTGATTAATAAAGGAAATCTTCCAATTTATTTTGTTATTCAGTTACGAGATAATGATGTACATAATAAATGTCTAGATAATGATATTACTCAATGACATATGCCTTCGGGTTGAGGATCTGAATGATGAGATTATACGAATATCAAGAGTATATGCATTCTTGTTGTGTCCCTAATTGGATGTTATTGTAGAAGGATAATAGGCAACACTTAAGACTAGAGTGTGTGTTGGTTGATGACAAAATATCATTAGTCATGATATATAATATCAAATCAAGCACATAAATACTTGTTAGAGAATAGTGTATCAGACAGACCCACCTTGAGACTGACACATGGAAACCATGATTGGTAGTTAGAGTCATCTCTCATAGTGATGGTGGTGACTATGGTTCTTAGACCTGAAGTCACTACACTCATCACATGTCATTCAGTGTGTTTTGACATCATCCACTGTGATCCTGAATAAGAATTGCTATAAAGGTGGTGTTTGGATGCACTGTGACACATGGGGATGACTGTGAGTGATGTAGATGAGATTTTTCCCTCCTACACGAGTTTGATATCATGGCCACTTGATAAGGAAGACTGAGAAATGCATGGCCATACTGATGTGAGTCAATATATGATATTGATCTTACATGTATCTCAAATAGTCTGCTTTAGTTAAAGAAACATGGATTGAATGTCGAAGACGATGACGATTCCATGCCTTGAGTTCAATTTGAATATTAGAGACAAAGGAACTATACAATCGATGTAACACCAGTTACAGATGATAGGTGAAGTTTTTCTCCAACTTCTCCAATTAATTAGGTAGCAATTAAGTCTTGCTAGATACCAATCATTGCTTGTGAAATCATATTATGATTATAAATATAACTACCAACATAATGTGGAGCCTACCAGGTCACACACAAAGGATGTGATTGGAATAAAAGTATAATTGTAGATGTGATTGGAAATGTTTCGAATCAAATTGATTACTAAAATGTTTAGGTAATCTACTAATAATATTAGAATATAATCCGAGTTAATTGGTTAAAATGTTTAAGCCAATTAATTGTTAAGTCAGCTGGCTAATCATGAGCAGATTAACTAAAGCTGGATGATAATCAATTAATATGATCAATTGATTAATCAATGGATTCCAGAAAAAAAAATTATTGGTCCATGAACGACTCACTTTAAACACATTCACACCCTTTTGTTTCCCGAGGGTTTGGGAAACCCTACTTCCCTTCCTCCTCTATTTATAGGGGCATGATGACAACATTAGATATGTTAGAGACAGACGTCAGTGGTTATGCTCTTTTACATGAACCCTAGCCATCGTCATCCCCAAATGAGAGAGAAGGAGAGAAATCGATGCTAGCACGTCGTCAAATAGAAGGTTGCTCCTTCCCATTGGCTGAAGGAAGCAGGGCATGGAGTTCCAGTCCATCTGCGTGCACAAATTGGAGATGCAAACGTTATTGTGCCTGCGTTTGGAGGATGGATGAGGACCATCTGTGCAATCTAGGAGTGTTGCACATCACTAGGCAAAGGGACATCGACGAACCTACTCTGTGATGAGGTATATCCTATACACCATCTTTCTAAATACGTTGTTGACAAGATCCTCGAGTAGGGTATGTGGAGAAAATTTTCTTGATTCTGTTGCACCTGCCACCTCCACAAATCTCAACAACTTGCTCACTGGTACCACACTGCTCCAACTTGATCACTTATTCTCTGATCAAATCTCTAAGAAAATGAAACCTGACATCGCTATGCTTATTGCGCCCATGTAAAACTAGATTTATGGATAGATTAATGGTATAATTATTATCATAAAGGATCCTTGTTCCACCATCATCATTCTCCATCCATCCTATTTGCTCCAGAATCCTCTTCAACCATATACATTGTGCTGCATAAAAAGTAGTAGCCCCAAACTCTCCCTCTATTGTTGACAAGGTCACCACATGCTTCTTTTTGGAAGCCAAAGGCACAACACCTCCTGCCAAGAATAAGACATAACCAATAATACTCCTTGTGTCATATACATCACATGCATAGTCATTGTCTATGTATCCCAATATACCATCATTCTTCATGTTCTTCCTATACCAGATGCCAAATCCCAAGGTTCCTTCCAGGCATCTCAACACTCTCTTTGTTGCTTCCATTTACATCCTTGTTGGCCTTGCCATATGCTTGTTGACTATGCACATACATACATCACATCTGGCCCTTGTTGCTGTAAGATACATTAGGCTCCCAATCAACAGTTTGTACCATGTTTCATCAATCGGGATCCATTACCTTCTACAATGAGCTTAGCTCCTAGAACCATGGGATTCTTCACAAGGTTACTTTCCAACAGTTGTAACTTCTCCAGAAGATCCTTTGTACTTCTTCTGTCCAACGAGCACTCCCTGATTACCCTGGATGACTTCTACTCCCATTAAGTACCTCATTCTTCCTAAGTCAGCCATCTCAAACATACCCTGCATAGATGCCTTAAAACCTACAACCAATTGATCATTGTTGCTGACACACATCAAATCACAACATACAAGATGACAATCAGGAGATCATTCCCTTATTTTGTAACAAACAAGGTGTGTTCATAAGGACACCTCTTGAATCTTGACACCAAGAAGTACCTTTCAATCTTGTTGTACCAAGCCCTTGGTGTCTGCTTCAGACCATATAAAGCCTTCTTCAACTTGTATACTTTATCTTCCTCCCATGCAATCTCAAAACCTAATGGTAGCATCACATAAACTTCTTCTGTGAGGTCTCCATGGAGGAATGCACTTTTCACATCCAGATGATAAACTAGCCAACTATGACGTACAACAAGAGCTAGAAGAATTTTGATTGTGTCCCATCTGCCTATAGGTGCAAGAACCCCAGTGTAGTCTATCTCATGTTGTTGTGCATATCCCTTACCCACTAATATGGCCTTGTACTTATCAACTTCCCCATTTTTGTTCAACTTTGTCTTGAACACCCACTTTTACTCCTATTGGTTTGACTTGAGTAGGTAGTGTTGTCAATTCCCAAGTTTCATTCTTGGCTATGGACCACATCTCTAGTGACATGGAATCCCTCCATTTCCTTTCATGGTCAACATCTTTAAAAAAGACATGATCTTCTGCAACAACCATCAGAGCATATGAATCATCAGAATCTAGACTCACATGCCCCATCTCATAATCATCATGTCAGTGAGGTTTGGTCTTGATCCTTAGAGGTAACCCTGGATTGTCAGTACCCTACTCTTCATCTGATGTTAATGATGAATCCTCTGCAGTAACTAGAGTTACTAGTGTCCTAGCTGAAGCAATGGAACTAGTTGGTGTCACTGGTGTGTTGTCAGTTGCTTCTAATAAAGTCTCAATCTCTTCAGTTCCTTCATTAAAATCCTCTGCATCATCATCACATCCTCCCCACAACACCTGAGTGAGTGTTGATCTCAACTTTGAGTCCCATGTCCATCCTTTGCTATCATCAAAGGTGACATATTTGCTAAATGCCACTAAACATGTTTAGTGGCATTTTTTTGTGGCATTTATAAAAGGTCACTAATGGAAATTTTTTTTGTAGTGAAGGCTTTTAATGTACCTTCTTAGTACTAGGATTGTACATTCTATATGCTTTGGACTCAGAGCACATTCCAAAGAAATAACATTGGATACTCTTATTATCCAATTTATTCTTGTGTTGATCAGAGACATGGACATATCGTACACAACCAAATATCTTAAAATGATCCACCACAGGAGGTGTACTATTCCAAAGTTCCTGGGGTGTTTTGTTCTTATTGATTGTGGTGTTACTCTTGTTCAACACATAGGCAAACCAAGCAACTGCCTTAGGTCAAAACACTTCTAGAACCCTAGTGTCTGCAAACATGCATCTAACCATATTCATAATGACCCTATTCTTTCTCTCAACAACTCCATTTTGTTGAGGAGTTAGAGATTCTATGAGTTGTCTATGTATACCAACTTCATCACAGAAGGCTTTAAACTCTATTGAGAGAGAGTCTCCTCCCCTATCAGTTCTCAAGCAAACAATCATGGCACTAGACTCCTTCCTCAACTAACACCATATACTGTCTAAATACACCAAAACCTTCTGACTTAGGATCAAGAAAATACACCTACAACTTTCTATTGAAGTCATCAATGAGAGTAAACATGTACCTCTTGCTACTGTTTGAAGTTGGTGTAATTGGACCACACAAGTCAGTTGTACCAGTTGAAGCTTGTTCATAGCCTTCCATGTGGTTCTCTTTGGAAATGGTTTTCTATGTTTCTTGCCTACCATGCAAGATACACACACCTCAAAACTCCTAGTCTCTTAGAGCTTTGGTAAGCCTTTAGCCATTCCATTCTTCTACAACTTCTTCAAACCCTGTTGATGAAGATGTCTAAAATGTTTGTGCCAAAGCTGAAGATCAGTTTCCCAACACCAATTGTCTTGAAGCACTATGCCTCTTTTCTTGCTAGAACTATACTAGGTTTTCCCTAAAGAATAAACATCCTATTGGCCTCATGTGACTCCAAAACAACAACCCTTTCTCATCGTGATAAATTTTGTAGATTCCATTCTTGATGAGAAGGCTAGCCCTTTTCTTGCATTTTCCCCAAGCTCAGGAGATTGTTCTTCAGACTAGTCACATATAACACCTCCTATATCACAAAAGGCATCTAATCCACTGTCATCGTGATGGTTCCTTTCTCAAGTACATACATCCTTGTTTCATTTCCTAATTTGACAATACAATTGAAGGTATTGTCAAGATTAGAGAACTATTGCTTGTCACCACTCGTGTGATTACTACATCTTGAGTCCAAGAACCACTAGCTAGTTGTCTTCTTCATTAGAATTCTAGTCAGCCACCAAAACCTACATCTCCTCCCCTTATGATTCAACACAGGCTATGAGAAACATGCCCTCCTTTAGGTCTGCATCTCCACTTGTAGAATTGTCAGCATAATTAGCTTCCCACTCATGACATTTATTCTTTAAATGTCCAAGCTTGTGACACTTGTAGCATTCCAAGTGTCTCTACTCTAGCCTCTTCCACATCCTCTTCCACGACCAAGATATCCACCAAGGCCCTGACCTCTACCTCTTCCACCTTCATGACCAACTTTCAGAGCCTAATCCTCACCTGTAGACTACTTGTTGAACTTCTTCTCATGAATAAGCAGAGAGCTTTGCAGAGCATCTACTAGTAGAGTATATATGTCCTTAGACTCCTCAATTGAGCAAAATATATAATTAAATATCTCTGTGAGGGTCGTAAGGATCTTATACATGATCTTCCCATCAGTCATCACTTCACCATAGTTTCTCATCGCATTGGAAACCACCATAACTATATCAAAATAATTATTGACAGTCCACCTTGATTCATTTCTAGAACATCAAAGTCCCTCCTAGTCTTTCAAGCTAACCCTTCTTGACACGAGCATTGCCTGGACACTTCTACTTCATGGAATCCTGTAACTCTTTAGCATTACTCTTCTTAGTGATGGTCTGTAAAATTTCTCTGTCGATGTTGCTATACACGTAATTCTTTACTTTTGACGTCATTGATGCATAGATAATCCATATCCTTACTTTTAGTAGCAGAGAACTCAACTACATGGCTTGGTTCCTTGAAGCCATGAACAACAACCGACCAAAACTTTCCTGACCATAGTAGATTCTCCACAAGGAGACTCCACTGGTCATAATCACCATTGAACTTTGGAAGTCCAACCTAAGCAAGACTAGATTCACTCATGATTGTTGATTTCACTCACACACAATACTCTTGGAATTTCCTCACCAGTCTCTCGTGTTAACACTCACCCCGAGACACAACTTCACCAAGAACACTCATGTCGTGTCTTCCCTATCAATAATTACACACACACTGATTGGAGTTTGTAGAGGCTCTGATACCACAATGTTCAAGGTATTGGTTGGGCAAACCGAATAACCCTTTATTGAAGTAATAGTAGATTTAAATACATCAAGTCCTACACCCACTACTTGCTGGAAACCAGCTCACATTCCTCACTACTTGGCTCACCAATCACTAAATCAAGAACTTACTAATAATAGCTACTAACATAGTAAATTAGGAACTTACTAAAAATAGCTACTAACATATTTGACCCAACACTTACTAATAATAGCTACTGACAGACTTGACCCAACAATTCCAACCCATTCCATGTTTGGTTAAAGTTGTGTTGCAATTGGATTTTTGACTATGTTATCTAATTAAATGGAAAAATCAGGTCTGACTCAACCCCAAAGTGAGTAAAATCCAATCCAGTTTGAGTAAGGGCATTTGTCATATAGTAATGAGATAACTCGAAAATAGCTCCCTGATGTGCACAAATCATATCATATTTTCATGCCATTTTAGTTGCACATTTCACTTAATTTAACCATATTTCTACTCCAATTTATGCAAAGATGTTTCTTTCTTGTTGGTCTTACTTGTGTCATGGTTTGAATTGTAGGCACACCACATTCCACTTGTAATGAAAGAAAATGCCCAAAATCTGATCTATTTGGCATCTGCAAAGTTTTCCCAAATTCTAGAGTTCATTGCTCAACAGACAACCTTTCACACGGTGTAAGGAGCCTCCCTAATGGTGTATGACTCTAAGACAAAAAAAAATTTCTAGTAAAGTTCCCTTACACCGTAAGGCAGTCCCTTATGCTGTGTTGAAATCACTTATGCTATAATGCAGAAGTATCAGAATTTTCAGTAAAGATTCCTTACGCCATGTGGACCATTCCACACACAGTGTCACTTGAGAATATAGTTGTTGAAGCAAAAAAGAACCTTACACGTCGTGTTGACTTACTTACACGCCGTAATGGATGTATTTTCTATAGAATTCTTATTTTTAAATACTTATTCAGAAATATAAAAGAAATGACACCCCTTGGGAAGCAGGGTATGTGTCATTTGGAGCGGTTAGAGATTGAGGATGTGGTCAGAGCTCTGGAGAGGCGATCTAGGAGAGAAAGCTAGGGTTTCTTAGAAAATAAACCATCCCTAGCCCCATTCCTCTTCTCCATTCCTTCCGAAAGCCCAAAAAGAGAAAGTTGCTGCTGTGAGGAGCCTTTTCAGAGATAGATCTCCATCCTTTAGGCATAGATCTTCATTTGTTCTTCACTCTCATATATCCATTTTTCATTTCTCTCTCTTTTCTCATGTTTATTTCATGGATTCATCACTTGTGTTTGTATTTTCTCACCATGAGTGAGTAAACTCCATTTCTTGGACGTGGGAGAGTAACTCCCATGTCATAACTGATTGCGACTCGAATTTCATATATAATATTAGTTTATCTTCTGTTTCAAAATGAATTATGGTGTTTATTTCCTTATATGCATGGTTGGCCATCATGTTTACATGTTTTATGCCTCCTTTTATTTCTAAGACATATTAGGAGGTAAGGAATAATAATTTTAATAGTACATCCTTGACCATGAGAATGTCTACGATTGTTGAAGGTTTTAGGTTGTAGTTCAAAACCGAATATATGCATGGGAATGTTATACGAGGGTAGAACTATCTTATATCATCAGGTGATGTATTAGATGTTGTCAACTGCCTTAGAAGATTAATTAATATTGGTGGAATTTTTAGTTATTGTTGAGTTATGATGTGGAAGTGAAATCCCATATCCAAGAGCCTAATAATTTAAAATCAACCCTTCTCCAAGTGACTTGTGTTTTTTCATTTCTTTTAATAATTTTAAAATTAAATTGTTCTAAACCAACCCCTTTAATTGAAACTGACCTAGATTGTTAGTAGTTAACAATTTTGTGCCTAACTAGCCTAGCTCCCTGTGGTTCAGCCTCGACTACAATTGATCACGTATACTTGCGGGTGATTGATGAGTTGAGACAATTAATTATTTAAAACTCACTTGCCTTTGGAAATCAACAAATTTTTGGCACCGTTGCTAGGGAGCTACGATATTCTTAGTCAGAGTAGAAGTGTTAATCAGTAAGCAAGACTAGATCACACACGCATCTCCACCTTCACTTCCATTATTATCATCATCACTATCGTATTTGTTATTTTTGTATCTTCCATTTCATTTGTGCTTCACTTTCCTTGTTTTCTTATAGGATCATATGTGGATCTTCAAAAAACAATGAGTGAACATCAACCTATTTGGAAGAACCACAACATTTATCACATTCATCATCACCACCTTCGCACGAGCGTCTTGCTCAACAAGATAAAACAATCATGGAAGACGATTGTCCCCTCAGAGACTTTGATGTTCCTTCTATTATGGACATCAAAGGGGCTATTAATATCCCACCAATCGAGTCAGAAAATTTTTATATCAACTCCATCATTATACAGATGTCACAATAGAATAGATTTAGAGGGACTCCTATGGAAGATCCCAATTTACACATAGCTGAATTTCTATACTACTTGAGAACCTTCAAGATAAATGGTGTTCCTACTGATGGGATTTGCCTTATTCTTTTCCCATTCACTTTGAAGGATAAAGCTAAGGTGTGGCTCTCATCTTTGTCAAATAGTTCTATTAATAGTTGGGAGGAACTCCTCAAAGTCTTCTTGGTCAAATATTTTCCACCAACAAGAATGACACAACTGAGGAGCCAACTCATTAATTTCTATCAGATGGATGGGGACACACTCTATGATGCATGGGAGAGATTCAAATACCTCCAACGCCTTTGTCCTCACCATAGCCTCAACAATTGGTTGTTTCTTCACATTTTTTATAGTGGTCTATTTCATTACACAAGGATGTCACTAGATGCAGCTACAAATGGAGCTTTAATGAACAAAACCTGTAGAGAAGCTTATGCAATCATAGAAGACATGGCAGTAAATAATTGCCAATGGAGCATTGAAATGAGCATTCAACCTTCCTTTTCTTATATTGCTTTTGGGAAGCAAGTTGGTATACACTCTGTTGGTATAATAGATTTCATTGTACCAAAGCTGAACACCTTGTGCTAAAAGTTTGAAGACATAAACACTCCATCTAGTTTTCCAATCAACTCACACCTTGAAGCAAGTGATGTTCTTGAGCAGGCATCTTCCGCAATCTATTCTTCTTTCATTATATTGGAGGAAACCATAGAAGGAAGTGATGTCCTAGGAAATGACAATGCCTAAAGTCTAGTGGTGAGAAAATGATGGTCCAGACCACAAAATCATAGTGGACCAGTCAGTTCAGTCCATTCTGGTCCGGTCCATAATGAGATCGGTCTGGTCCGCGGTCTGCAAATTTTGGTGGATTATGTCTTCAGTCCGGTCTGACACAAAAATGGTTTGATCGTGGATCGGACCGCAGACTGACTTTTATATAAAATACATGTATATGTGTTGGACTATTATGTAACAAGTACAAACAAAGTACACATATAAGCACTAGTAGTGTAAATGTTTGTTATTAATGTTATATAATTATTAGAAGTAACTAATATTATCTACTTTTTACAAGTAAATAAATTATGAAAAATGTAAAAAGGCTAATTATGGTCTAAGCAGTCTGGTCCAATCCTACCTTAAAATGATCCAGTCCTACCTTAAAATGGTTTGGTCTACGGTCCATAAATTCTTACAAAGTCAATCCTCGGTCTGGTTCGGTCTAGTCCGTTCTAGTTCTAGACCGATGCTCACCCCTACTAAAGTCCTCACCAACAACCACAGTCAAAGCTCAACTTGGTATGCTCCTGGAAAATTTTGTTTTAAATCAAATGAAGAAAAATGATGAGTTCAATCGTCATAGGTTGTTTACAAAGGATGCCATTCATCACCTCTCTTCTAAGGTGGATGAAGTCGCCACTCATGCACAAAGGTTAGAAAATCAAATTGCTCAACAAGCACTCTCCAAAAAAACATCAACTTCAGGAGAATCACTTTTGCCATCAAAGAAGACCTCAGATGAAGCTGTTAACATCAATGAACACATGGAAATTGAAGCTCAAAGAGAGAAATATGCAACAACTACTCTGCTTGATGATTTTTCAAACAAGCCACATGTCCCCTTGCAACACATCTTTGACACAAGGCTTGGTGATGAGAAATTTCTCTCTAAATCATATTCTTATTGTCTTGAAGAAGAATATGAAGGGACAACACAACAATATCCATATGACTATTGTAAATCATAAGAGTACATACTTGTTTCAAATCCAAAATAAAATTTGACAAAGAGGCATAGATCCTTAGCGCAACAGTTTCCAACCTCGAATCAAAGCATTAGACCTCCCTCTTGAGTGGGAACACTGAAGAAGAAGAACGAAGACCTTGTGGGTGTTGACCACACCTTCTGATAGCACCTGAGGTACCTGGTTGTTCAACTCTTATGTTTGTTATGAGAAGTAAGGACACTGCAAATTTCAAGCTTAAGGGGTACAACCTACTGGTAGTTTTAGTTTTACTTTTCATGTTATTTTCTTCCAATCAATTGCTTATGTCATTTATTTGTTGGTTGCATGTTTTGCATTTCTTTTCATGTCATTGCATGATTATTGAGTGATATTTTTTGATCAATTATCTCTACTTCTTGAACCATCATATTTTGCAAAGAACATGGCTATATGATGACAAATTGGGCATAAATCATCCTAATTGAAAAGTTTTGAAATTTTGGCTATTCATCTCCATATTTAGGTGTTTGGGTAAACATGGTTTCCAATTATCTCACTCATTATCTTAAATAATGTAATCATTCAAGTTCTTTGAAATATTCAACTTTAGAGCTTTTAACAATGATAAATATGACCTTGCCAATATTATAATGTATTTTTCACTGCTCTACTTGAAAATTCTGACAAAATGAATATCTTCTTGCATGATCAAAATAATGAAGGGTGAATTAGAGTAAGACTACATGGTTCCAGAGTGGAGCCCAAATCATAAAAGGGGAACTATGATATTCAATTAAAAACCCAAACCCAACAAAAGATGGCTATGTCGCCCACATTTCCACCAACCCAAAAAAGGTTGGGGATAATGTCTGAAAGAGGGAAATTAATCCCCAAATGGTATTCCATATGTGCATAATACTATATTCACAACCGAGTACCATACACACAAAAGATCATGAAATAACAAATATATATAATTTTCATTTTTGGGGCTTTGTGGAAAATCATTAAATTTTTGGCTCTGTCATCTTGTTTTTACTAATTTCTCTATAGTTGGTTCTTTCAAGGCAAACTTAATACCTATTTGAACTTAAAATCTTATCTTGAGAGTTATAATTGACTTCATGTTTAGTTACATATCTAAATGATGAAATTTTCCATTATGAGATCTACAATTCATATACAAAAGGATATGATTTTTGCCCATCTCTTTATCTATAGTTGTCCATCTAGTCTTTTTTGCTTGAGGACAAGAAATGGTTTGTTCTTAGGGGGATTTTGGTACATCTGGTTGGTAGTTTTAGTATTACTTTTCATGTTATTTTCTTTCAGTCATTTGCTTATGTCATTTAGTTGTTGCTTGCATTTTTTGCATTTCTTTTCACATCATTGCATGATTATTGAATTAAATTTTTTGATAAATTTTCCCTACTGCTTGAACCATCAGATTTTGCAAAGAACATGGCTATATGATGACAGATTCGGCATAAATCATCCTAATTGAAAAGTTTTGAAATTTTGGCTATTCATCTCCATATTAGGTGTTTGGCTAAAAATGGTTTCCAATTCTCTCACTCATGATCTTAAACCATGTAATCATTCAAGTGCTTTGCAATGTTCAACTTTAGAGCATTTAATAGAGATAAAGATGACCTTTCCAATCTTATAATGTATTTCTCACTGCTCTACTTGAAAATTCTTACAAAATGAATATTTTCCTGCATGATCAAAATAATGAAGGGTGAATTAGAATAAGACTCGTGGTTCCAAAGAGGAGCCTGAATCATAAAAGGGGAACTATGATCTTCAACTAAAAATACAAACCCCACAAAAGATGGCTAAGTCGCCCACGTTTCCACCAATCCAAAGAAGGTTGGGGATAATGTCTGAAAGAGGGAAATTAATCCCGAAACAGTATTCCATGTGTGCGTAAGCCTATATTAGCAGCCGAGTACCATACACACAGAAAGATCTTGAAATAACAATGTCATTGCAGGAAGATAGATAATTTTTATTTTTGGGGGGCTTTGTGACAAATCATTATATTTTTGGCTATGTCATCTTTTTTTACTAATTTCTCTCTAGTTGGTTATTTCAAGGCAAATTGAATACCTATTTGAACTTAAAATCTTGTCTTGAGAGTTAGAATTGACTTCATGTTTAGTTACATATCTAAATGATGAAATTTACCATTATGAAATCTACCAATTCATATACAAAAGGATATGATTTTTTCCCGTCACTTAATTTAACCATATTTCTACTCCAATTCATGCTAAGATGTTTGTTTCTTGTTGGTCTTACTTGTGTCATGGTTTAAATTGTAGGTACACCACATTCCACTTATAATGAAAAAAATGCCCAAAATTTGGCATATCTTCTTGGCTAATAACCCTACTGAGAGGTTGTTTGTGCAACTTCTTGAGGTCTGAAGCTTGGATCAGACTAAGGTGAGCTAGATTTTGACTCTATCTAGGCCAAAGATGAGATCAACATGCCCGAGCCCATGCTAGTGAGTGGAAAATCACCTTCAAACCTCGACTTACAAAAATAAATTGGGAATAAAGTTGTTTCTATGTTAAATCTTATTCAGAAATTATTGATAAAAAAATAATTGTATATGTACAATAGGTTTCAGTAGATATAATATTTTAATCAGTGTATGCCATGATGCTACACATTCAATCATTTTGCAAGTTTCTATGCAATATAGTAAATGCAATATTGTATCTAGAGATACTATAAACCTTAGGGTTTCCCTATTCCTAGACTTAAAGAATGAAACTATGATTTGAGAGAATTTAGACAATTTTAATTTTCTAGAAGACTATGATGATTTTATGCTAAATGCTCTGTTGATAAAGATAGGGTAATATTAGCAACAACAAAGATATTATCTGGACTAAATAAATTGCAATAGACTTTAGATGCTCATGAGACTTTAGAATCCTTCATAAGAGGCCTTGTGGTGTGAGGAGGAAATATGATACCGAATGGAGGATCAGTCTAGATCAAGTTAGCTGGAATGCACCAAATCGGGGTTTGGGAGTCTAGGCCAATGAGGACATACTCCTTATTGTAGTGTGGTATCTAACACCATTCAGTATCATGTTTCCTCCTCACAAATACTATAACAATCATGATCTTTTCAAACTAAGGGGTGTGTATGAGCAATTATCTAGTCTATGTTCCACATTATGTAAAGGCAAGGCATCCATATGATGTGTAAAATGGCATGAATCCACTATACCATACATCAAATCTCATAAGTTACATACTCAGCATAAGGATCTGACACTGGGACTCCACCTTAATGAGAACCAGACATCAACCTTTGTTCATACATTGCAATATGATTGCACAAAGTTTCCCCAAATTTTGGAGTTCATTGCTCAGCAAACAGCCTTTCACATGATGTAAGGAGCCTCCCTTATGACGTGTGACTCTCAGACAACAATTTTTTTATAGAAAAGTTCCCTTACACCATAAGAGCTAACCCTTACGTTGTAGGACAATCCCTTATGCCATGTTAAATAGCATACGCCGTAACATCAATATTTTCAGCAAAGTTTCCTTACATCGCGTGGACCATACCACACGCCGTTTCACTTGCGAATGAATTTGCTGAAGTGAAAAATGAAACCTTACACACTCTGTTGACTTATTTACACGCCATAATGGATGTATTTTTTGCAGAATTCTTATTTTTAAATGCTTATTCAGAAATATAAAAGAATCGACACCCCTTGGGAAGTAGGGTATGTGTCATTTGGAGAAGCTAGAGACTGATGATGAGGCCAAATCACTAGAGAGGTGATCTAGGAGAGAAAGCTAGGGCTTCTTGGAAAAGAAACCATCCCTAGCCCCATTTCTTCTCCATTCCTTCCCAAAGCCTGAAAAGAGAAAGTTGTTGTTGTGAGGAGTATTTTCAAAGACAAATCTCTATCTTTTGAGCAAATATCTTCATATGTTCTTCACTCCCACATATCTACCATTTCTCTATCTTTTCTCATGTTTATTTTATTGATTCATCATTTTTGCTTGTATTTTCTCACCATGAGTGAGTAAACTCCATTTCTTGGACGTGGGAGAGTAACTCCCACGTCATAACTGAATGTGACTCAAATTTCATATATAATATTAGTTAATCTTCTATTTCAAAATGAATTATGGTGTTTATTTCCTTGTATGCATGGTTGGCCATCATTTTTACATGTTTTATGCCTCTTTTTATTTCTGGGAAGACATACTAGGAGGTAAAGAATAATTATTTTGACAGTACATCCTTGACCATGGGAATGGCTTGGATTGTTGAAGGTTTTAGGTTGCAGTTAAAATCTAAACATATGCATGGGAATGCTATACGAGGGTAAAACTATCTTATATCATCGAGAGATGTATTGGATGTTGTTAACCTTCCTTAGAAGATTAATTAATGTTGGTCGAATTTGTAGTTGTTGTTGAGTTATGATGTGGAAGTGAAATTCCATATCCAAGATCCTCATAATTTGAAATCAACCCTTATCCAAGTGACTTGTGTTTTCCATTTCTTTTATTAATTTCAGAATTTAATTGTTCTAAACCAACCCTTTTAATTGAAACCAACCGAGATTGTTGAAAGTTAACAATTTTGCACCAAACTAGATTAGGTCCATGTGGTTTGACCTTGACTACAATTGATCCCGTATACTTGTGGGTGATTGACAAGCTGAGATAATTAATTATTTAAAACTCTCTGGCCTTTGGAAATCAACACTCCCTGAAGCTTACCCTCAACCATTTACATATTCCCTAATCCAATCTCACCATTATCGACTCAAGTTCAATCTTCCCATCATTGTAAATCATCATCTAGATCACCCCCACGTCTATTGTTAGCATCATTTATTTGATTTTTGGATCCCTTAGACCAGCTGGTGGTCTTCGTCCATGCTTGATAGAGTTAAGGCTAGCACACCAGCCTTTCCCGGGGGATGGGACTAGGTGTGCTTCAGATCGAAGGTTGCTACATGGACATGTCTTAACGAGGGTTCTTGGGTTAGATACATGCTTTGCATTTCAAATGCTACTTCTTCTTTATACTTAAACCCTATCTTCTTGCTGACTAACTAATATTAACTTGTTCATGATATATATTTCCCTTAATCTTGTGGCCTACATGCTATAGTTGAGCAAATTTCCATGGCCAATTTCAGTTATATAACCCCTGACTTGCTACTCCAAGACCTCACCATCCATCTCACACTCTCCCCTCATCATATGCATGATCGAAGCTGACATAGTTTAGTTTCCAAAGAACGTTCACCCCATTTCTCATTATTACCTCTTTGTATTTCTAGTATTTATTAATCATTTCCCAGTGGTTGATTTTCTATTATTTTGTCTTTCTCCATTATATATGTCCTTTTAAACACTTATCATTCATAAAATTATGATAGAATGGAGTGATTTCCTTTATCATGACATTTAAAAATAAAATAATATATTTTTAGATGCATTAAAGGTGTCATTATTTAATTCATTGTATCCCAATTGATATTTCTTTTGTATTGAGTTGAAGCATAATTCGTTTTCACTAGTTTAAATCTAATGCAATTGTAGTACATTTGAGGTTTTCATATAATTTATGTGTAGTTTTTTGGTTTGAATGTTACATGAACCCTAGCTAATTATGAAACTCGTACATCCTTATTTCAATTTAGGCATCTGGTTTATTTAGTTATTTGATTCGTATTTCTATATTTGTGTCTATATAGTCTCAATTAATTTTTTATCCACATGGTTGTACATACCATATTGCTTGTTGTCTTGGATTTGTACAAAATGAAGCTCATGTTAAACCAAATTGAATTATTGGATTTTGATTAATTTTCCCATCGATTCATATATCTTGAGTGAATTTTGTGATTTTATATTAGTTGTTCATCTCAATTTTGAGTCAATGTCATATTTCCCATACATTCAACCATACATGTTTGCGAAAATGTATTTGAACCATTCCCATTTATCTCTGATAATGAGAAATAATACCATTTGGATTACATATTTGGTGAAAATTTAAGAAAATGGGATATGCCTTGGTCATCAATTGGTAGTAATTTAACAAATTTGTGTCTTCACATTCAAATTATTTCAGTGTGGTTATATACTTGTTTAAACTTATATCAGACTTTTTGTAATTTTACATGCTCAACATGTGTCCATTTTGGACTGGTGTTGGTAATGTCTTTTTTGGTTGGGTTTACACTAGGTTTACAATGACATTCCTTTTTGAATTAGGTTTTTATACAATAATGTCCAAGTTTGACCATGTTGGTTGTTGGATTTCAATTAATTGTATCATACCTTTAGTTATTTAAATTGCATATTATGGTATTGGATTGATTGTTTGTCTTATTCTCATTGTAATTTTAGTATGACAATACATTCAACTAGTCTAGTTGAGTCAAGTACATATTGTTACTAGCTTCACTGGGTTCTACACATATCATATCTTAAGGTGAAAGGGACAAAACTCAACCCTTGTTGTGATATCTTCACTAGGTTCTCAACATATTTCATATATATACCATATAATGATGAAACTAATCTAGGCCAAGCTTATTTGAGTAACTAATGAAGTCTGGATTATCTATCTTTCTCAAGTGAGGGATAAATGCACTATGCACTATTAATCAACAAGAAAGTGATTTTCTTAGAACCCTTGAGTTACATGTGTTCATCCTCCTGTAGGATTTTCCATTTTCCTCACATGATATTAAGAGTGAGCTTCTTAATATCTTATTACTCTACCTAGGACCTACAAATAAAAAAAAACTACTCTTTTATTTTATTTCATAAGTTATATCTCCATCTCTTTGAATTCTCTTTTCTTTCTATTATCCTGTGTCAGATTATAGACCCCTTGTTATATAATTCATGCAATTTTTCATTTTCATATGTATCATTAGTCCTTAGTCATTCCATTAGGGTCTCTAGGAGTGGACATGTACTTATAGAGTGCTTTTATTCAGACCTTCAACCCTCATGTAACTGTATATTTTCCCTTACTTAACCTTACAGTTGACACAAGGCTCCACTATGGATATGGGTTCAAGTAGTCTTACATGTCATGAATCAACTCATGTCATTTCCAAAATTAGGTATCTTTTATCTTATCATTCCATCATGCCTTTCATGCGTTCTTGACTTAGTAGCATCAAATACCTTACATGCATCATCTAAGATCTACCTTTATATGATCAAAATCAATATCAAAATGTCCCTCATCTTTAGGGTTAGATCTCTCTATAATTTCATGGTTTATTCCATTCCTCATGATTATAAACATTGTGTCTCAACTCATCTTCTTAGGATTATCCCAATATAGGGCTATTTGATATTATGTATCCTTATATCTCATATATATTTTAGGGTCAAGCTTTCTAGCCATATTCCCTAGATCTATGGGCTTGTGACAATGTTCCTATTGGTATGTATGCCTAGAGAGCCAATCGTATGATGATTGAAATATGGCATTAGATACCTGATTTGATAATAGTAAAGGTAATTCCGTCTATTATGTTGTCTCATTCATGAGATGATGATACATACATACTATATGTCTAAAGAATGATGTTACTTGATTTCGTATGTCTTCAAGTACGTGACTTGAACAATGAGATCATACAAATGTTAAGAGTTCATACATTCTTGTTATGTCTCTAGTCAGATATTAGTGTGGAAGAAAAATAGACAACAATGATACATAAGACTAGAGTGTGTGTTAACTGATGACAAAGTCGCATTAGTTATGATGTATGATATCAAGTCACTCACATAGATACATGTTAGAGAATAGTGTATCAGACAAACCCACCATGAGAGTGATACATGGAGACCATGGAATGGTAATTAGAATCATATTGTGGCATCCAACTCACAAAAACAAGATTTACTTAAGCGGAAGCAAATCATTTGCAGTGGTTTACTAAAAATCACTAAAAATTAAAACTTTTTGCAAAGAGATCCAAACATAGGAAAACTCTTTCATCAAGAACCAAAGTATTACATATACATTTCATGTATCATCTCTTCTTGAGGATTACATACAACAGTTGCTTTGCCAAACTATACATAAGCAACATAAAACCTCGAGGTGTTCAAGCCAAAATCTCAAGTCGATGATAAAAGCACTATCTACTGACTCCGAGGACCTGAGAGTACAGAGACAACACATAGGGCTACTATCTATATGACTTGATAGGCAGTATCTCCACCTGAGATATTACTACTGTCCCTGTTGCTGTTGCTGCTTTTCCCTTGTTATAGGGTTCCTGCTTCTTCTTCTTCTGTGTTTACCTAAAAAGTTGGATCCCACGGGGGTGAGACAATTGTAAATTGCCCCAGCGAGAGATATAACTCTCCGCCAAAACATTATTATTACAATTTATTAGAATATAACTGAGCAGAGAAATCTTATATATTAATAGCAGTATTAATCATTGTGTGAATAGAGTAAAGTAATCTCCTTTCCTAAAGAGAATATTGCATCTACCCATGATAGAATCATAATTCATCCATCTACTTGCATTGAATATAAAGATATTTATATAACATCTATCAACTAGAGATTCATAAAAGAAATGTAACATCAACCACTAAAATTTCTGTATTCAATCCTTAAGCAAACATGCTATACGGCTGATTACATTTTACAATCACACTTATGCCCTGAGTAGATGAGGTATACCGCTCATACTCCAACCGACCATTGCGAAGTCGAAATCGGTACCATACAAGATCAATGGAAGAGCTAGCTTCCAAGACCTCCCATATCTCGGTTAGTGCGAGACCACATGTGGGACATCTTGTGTCTCTACTAAATAGCTTTCCAGGGTATACTGCCAACTTCTCTATAGAGTTACAGTCGCGTGCTGCACTCTCTTCACAATCAAGAGATTTCATGTTTACCTCCATCGATCTGGCATTAATATTATTGGGAGATGTGTACTGCATCTATCCCAATCATCAAGATACTTGAGATACATCCATCCCGATACAATAATGAAGGATTGAGAGGTTTAATGTTTACCTTCTATCAATTCCCTCATTAGGACGTAAGGATATATTCACCCATTAACCCCCACATATTCAAAATATGTGTTCCAGGTTTAGCTACGGAGCAACCCATTTCACCATCACCAAATTACTGACGATGATGGATCTATGGTCATGGCTCTACATGATATGATTTCACTTAATTAATTAATTACATTAGCATATTCTTTTAGCATCAATCAAGTTCTCAAACATGATTCATTATGACAAATGCTACAAAGAAACATGTAAGATTTTATCGATTGCTTTACCAGAACATATAATACATTGGGATCTTAATCCCTTATCTCATTACTTGAAAGTTCACATCTCACAACAACATCATTATCTTACTTGTCAAAACTGGGTATTCATACCCTCAGTTCATCACTAATCACTGTGACCACTTGTTAGGTAACTATTACCTCTAGGTCCTCAGACCAAGGTATACATGATACTTGTTACACAAGCATGTCACATGGCTCACAAGGCTCATTAAGTGTCTTGTCACCTTTCACTAGGCAACGACTTACTCATATGATTCATAAAGTCCATGCACATTTTGTTACTTTTACTAAGCAACCACAACATTAAGGCACACAAGGCCAATCAACATTTTTGTTATATAAAAGTCATAGCTCAAATCTGGCTATGTTCATCATCTCATGACATCTGCATGGTTAATAGACATGATAACAGTCATAAAAGTCACTTATCACATCATGTGATACAATAGTAATACCACCATTTCTTTATTAGGATTAGGGTTTACTATCAAACATGCTTTTCATCCCTTTACCCAAAATTAGGGTTAGGGTTTCCCATTTTACATTTATTAGAGTTTCGTGTTTATATTATCTATCCAACCCTAATATATTGTTCCATTCCTCTAGAAGCATTTAATGGTATCATAAGTATTTACTCAAGATCATTACTCTCATCATATAGCATTTAATGATTATCAATTCAAGGTATTAGTTCATCTCTCAACCTTACCATGGTATGTCTATATCATACTCATTATCTTGGCTTAACCCCTTTCTCATAGTGTATTGGTCAACACTTATCACAGTGCATTGAATTCATTACATCTTCATTGTAATAATTTACATAATACATACGTGTTGTGTTTCTTATCCAAGTATATTGGATTTGGGGTGCATCAAGGTATATCTACCCTGAAATGCAGAATGTGATATTTATCATGTCTTAATGTATCACTTTTCTCCTCATTTCCATCTTACTTAAGTTAATCAACTGACCTTGTATTAAGGGATTTCCCTCTTAATACTTTAACCACTCACCTATCACTTTCATCATATAGTGCATAGGTTACACATTAAAATTGTCCAGCTATCTTTATTGATATGGACTTATCTAATGGTTAGGCATTGTTGATATAGAATAAACCATTATCAACCACTTTAGGTATTTCAACTCTTAAGATGTTATCCACATCATTATTTAGTGTTACATACATCACTCCTAAGAGTTTCTTGTCCTCATCCCGGTAAGGTGTATAAGGTTGTTACTCATGTATAGAGTTAGATATATAATGATCTAGGCATCAGCTTGTCCCTTATACCCTTACTCATTAAAGTATCAACATTTCCATTCATATGGTTTATCAATTTCACCCTTCATGGGTGTAACATTCTCATCTTACTTGATTATATTAGCAACACCCTTCTTTAGTGTATTGACCAGTATATCATCACTAAGGTTTCATATATCATTACATGGCATCACCTTGGATTTGAGTCTCACATCTCATCATTGCATCAGGGTCCCACATAACATTATTCTAATTTAGGGTTTCACATGGCATTACTCTAAATTAGGGTTTCATATCCAATAACCCCCCATTAGGGTTTACTATTCATCCCAATTAGGGTTTTGTATTACATTTCCCTGAATTAGAGTTACTCATGTCATCATCCTTAATTAGGGTTACTTCCATACCTTAGATTAGGATTACACCTAGCATTGCCCTAAATTAGGGTTTCATATCACATTGCCCATAATTAGAGTTTAATATTTATTCCAATTAAGGTTCTCTCATGGCATCTCCCTCAATTAGGGTTTCTTATGGAATCACCCTCAATTAGGGTTTATCATGGAATCACCCTCAATTAGGGTTTCTCATGGAATCACTCTCAATTAGGATTTCTCATGTTTTTACCCTTGATTAGGGTTACATCTTTACCCTAGATTAGGGTTAAGGTTCATTAATCTTTTTTATTAGAGTTTCATGATCTATTTGTCATGGATCATTCCCTACAAATCATATTTTATTCACATTGAATATGTTGAGGCTTAACCCTCACATGATTATCATACATGTATGGATTCCTCTCTCTCTCTCATCCTTTCTAGAATGTTGACTATGTCAAACTTGGTTAGATTAAATTAACCAATCCTTCAATTAAATACATTCAATTAGGGTAGACACAGTATATTGAAGTATTGCTTATTTAAGATTCAAGGATTAACTCACCTAATGTTACCAATCGTTTGGTACCTTAAAGGTACAACCCTAGTGGTTATCCTTGAGATAAATCAGTAACAATTATAGGGTAAATTGATCCTTCATCACATTGATTTATCAATTGATTTGATTACATTGAGTCATCAAACGATCTTGACCCCTTTAATCTCTAAACGGTTTGAAACCGTTTGGGCAATTACCTTTTGAAACCGAATGGGCTTGGATCTCCAAACAGTTTGAGACCGTTTAGACCTAAACGGTCTTGAGACCGTTTGGACCCAAAAACGGTCTTGAGACCGTTTGGACCCAAACAATCTTGAGACTGTTTGGACTCAAATGGTCTTAAGACCGTTTGGTCCAAACCCTCTCAAAACCGAATGGACCAAAAAGGTCTTCAACACTTAATCAATTTCAAGGTTTCCATCACTGAACCGCCTATCAATTGATTCCTTGATTCATTCATCAATTGAATTATTGCATCATCCTTCAATTGGACCATCAATTAGGGTTTTGAACCCAATTACACTAGGATTTATAATCAAGACACCTTCAATTAGGGTTTTGGAATTGAGGAACCATCAATGATTAACATTGTGGAATCGATCCAATTGAAATCAATGAATTATCATCAACTTATGATATGACCTGACCTTAAACGGTCTTGAGGTCGATTAGGGGACCTCTAAATGGTCTTGAGGTCATTTGGATGACCTCCAAACAGTCTTGAGACCGTTTTCCCATCTTATCATTGAAATTTGTGAAATTTCATTAGGGTTTGTACCATTGGATTGATCATCATATTAACTATTAGTTGCATTTCAACTTAATATCTTTGGATCTTCAAATACTCAACTATACTCAACCCTAGACCTCCAAACGGTCTTGGTTGACCTCCAAACGGTCTTGAGACCATTAGGGGTGATCTTCAAATGGTCTTGAGACCGTTTGGGTTAGTCAACCCAAAAATTAACCCAAAACAATTAAGAATTCAGCACTCCACCCGATTAGGGTTTGATACTTGATGGATCTTTAACTGATGAACCCTTTGAAACCAATCAATTGGGTTTAATGGGTCATCAACCATCAACATCAGAATATTTCCTCAAATGGTCAACCATTGCAAACGGTCAACCACTCTAAACGGTTTGAAACTGTTTGGTTTCAAACGATTTGATGAAACTATTTGGCCAATTTAATGAAACCGATTGGTTTCCAACTTTTGAAACCGTTTGCCTAAGATATTTTGGAGGTGTGTGCTTAGGATGATGTCATAATCATCAATATAAGATCCTTCACATTTTTTCTATAATTTTCATGGTGGTTCTATTGATTTGATCAAGTAAATTTCGAGAAGAACAAATGATCAACAATTGATAAGGAATTGAATGCAATAACAATAATAAGGGTTCAAGTAATAAAACCTGCCTCCAATTGAGCTCCAAAGCTTCAAGATCACGTCAACAATGGTGTATGCAAATCCTTTCACTATCCCAAGGCTCGTCCTCAAGCTTTGAGTGAAAAGGAAGGGTTAGAATTGAAGAGGGGATCGAGATAAGAAGAAATCATGCATTGATTTTCAATTTCCACCATGGATTCAAGGCGAAAGAAGGTAAAGAAGCTTACCAAAAGGTTGGGGGTCGTCCTACTGATCCTACAAAGATCCCTTGGTCGTTTTTCAAGCAAGGAGAAGAAAGGGATTCGGAAAAGCCTTTGATTTGGGTTGTAAAGGGTGTTTTTATAAGAAAATCAATGAGTGAGAAAATGCCTTATAAAAATATTTTAATTCCAAAATTAGTGCCGCCTCTTCCCCCTCAATTCCTTGGATACAAGGCTATACTTATTTGCCTCATATTCCTCTCAATTATCCATGATTTAAAGAAAAGCAAATTAAGCACCTTAACCCTTATAATACTAATATCCTAAAGTGAGTGGATAATTCTTTTTCTTTTAATAATGTGAGTGAGTTATCCACTTCCTTTGGATATTTTTGTGCCTTTGCAAGGCACATGGTCGTACATTATCTTTAAAATTCACCCCTCACCTTTTGGTTAAAGGGCTCTTCAATTAATATATTTATTTTTGCATTAAATTGAATTAGAGTTTCAATTAGGCTTAAATCTTGATTATTTTAATATCAAGATTCTCTCTCCTTCAAAATGATACAAATGAGACTTCCCTCTCATTTTCTTTACTGTACATGATGCCAAGAAACATAAGGGACCTTATTGAAGTGGTAATTTGCATATTGAACCTAGGTTGTGGGTAAATTGCACTTTACACCAAAACTAGTTTTTAATGCACAAACATTGCTTTATTAGCTCTTTCTTGGTGCTCAAGCTTGTGAAAGCTATACCACTGCATCATACTCATTCCTATGATGATTCAACACATGAGGAAAATTCATTCATGTAAAATTTTCAAGTTAACCCCTCAACTTGGGTAATTTTCACTTTAGTCCAAAATAAGCAAACATTGCTTCAACATTATTCAAACATGACCAAAATTAAAACATAAGTTCCTCTTGAGCCTTAATTACTTTTCATAGGATAAAATTAAGGATATAATTAACTTGCTTAAGCAAAACTCCCAGGGTTAAGGAATAACCCAGGTCAGGGATGTTACACATATCCCATAGTTATAGTGGAGATTGTGGTTCTTAGACCTAAAGTCACTACATTCATCACATGTCGTTGGGCATAATTTGACATCATCAAACATAATCCTAAAATACAGCTATAAAGGTGATAATTGGGTAGTTTTGACATATGGGGACTGAGTGAGTGTTACAACCCCTATTTTTGGGTTCATTTGGTGAGAAATGTGATTTCTCATATTAAAGATAATTGAAAAAATAATGATGTGATTTGTTTTGAATAGATGGATTCCTTTCATAATTGTCTTGATTGGTTGCTTTGTGGGCTTAATTAGCTATTGGGCCCAATAACCAGGAAATTCAATTAGTAAATGAATAATTGAATATTTGAGAAAAGAAATATGTGGAAACCTCTAGAAGGCAAATCTAAAGAGGGATTTCGTGCCTCTTGGGTTCCTTGGGTTCCAAGGAGTCCAAAGTTGTAAAAAGAAAACAATAAGAAAAGAAAATATTAATTATGTCTTTCTTTATTAAAAAATAAATTGAAAAAATGATAAAATGTGGAAAACGAGTGGAAAGAGGCATAAATGAGATTTCTTGGGGAAATTTCGTATCCCAAGGATTTCTAATGTTAAAAGGAATTCCAATGGTAATATAGAGGAGAGATAAAGAGAAATCCTTAAAAAGAGAATTAAAAAAGAAAAAGAAATTGATTAATAAAAGGGGAATATGAGAAATTGACTTTTATAAGAAGATAAAGGCAAATCAATCTTCTCCAATATGGGAATCCGTGCCTTTGGTTTTTCTTGAGGTCCTAGGGACCCAAAATAACCAGATAATTGCAAAGGAAAGAGAAAATAAATGAGAAAATATACCTAAATGAGTAATAACTTTCAACTAAAGAGAGGTACCCGATTTCTTTATATAATGAGCCCAAATTTGGCATGATGATAGATTAAGTCATTAATAAGATTCCCTTAAAATTTGGGCTTAATTGGATAAGCGGTTTGCGAGTTATGATTTTTACACATTTCCATAAAGTGCTATGATTGTAATAAATGTCACATTATTTCTGATTTAATTGGATATAACTGTGGACGACGCCAGCCATCAGATCAAGATCTGACGCCGGACGTGCGTCTCCTACCTTGGGTCGATATGGGAAAGGAGCCGCTGGCAGAGGGATTTTCCTCTCCGATTTCCTAGAAAACCAGTTCGCATGAGAACTTGGAAAGGCCCCAGTTGAGTTCGGGGTAGGATTCCGAACTCCCCAGACCCTATTTGTTTGTGCTTCCATGGCGTATAAAAGAAACACCTAATTTCCATCCAAGAGGGAGTTGGCGACTAGGGCAGGAAGCCCTAGGGCGACCCTAATCCTATATATAAACTACCCCTCTCAACTCCTCTCACCTTCGCACACCCGAACGACGCCTCCCCTTGTGCCTACTCTCCCAGATCAACGAGATTGATCTTGCTCCGGCGAGCCCTCAGCCGCGGCACCGCCGTGAGGCTGCTGCTGGATCGGGCGAAGCAGAAGGAGCAGCTGTCGTTCGATCATGGACTACGGTGGCCATAAGATCTAATCAACGGCCCTGGCTGATTTGTGAGTTCATAAGAGGGTAGTGGGCGTGAGTCCTGTGGGCCGCACGATCGGGAGCGGCCTAATATAAACCCACGATCCAATGGATGGTGTTTTTCTGAACAACTCAGGTAATTCGCCTCTCTAACTGGAAAATCCTGAAAATGCCTTTTTCTTGCAAAAAGCATAGTAATTGCTAGGAAGCTCTAATGACAAAACTTTATATATGAAAATTGATCAGAAGAAAATGAGGAATCCATTAAAAATATAATTCAAACCTGATTCTGTTTGCAATTCGAAAAGTGTATAAAGTTATTATATTTACTCGTTTAATTAGTGAAAAACCCTTGGAATTGATGATAGTTGTATATAGTGATGTTCTCTTAATGTTTAGAACGAATATTAACCTGTTGATAATAAAAGGATGATAATTGTACATAATTGGATTAAATTAGGGTTTCATATAACTAAGTTTTCATTAATGGGCTTAGAAACCCTAATTTAGGAGGATATGTCTTTTAATGATTTTAATTGTGCAAATCCATGAATAAGACAATGTTATGTTGTTATAAATCCAATTTGAGTATAAAAGATCATTAATGTGGAATTTTTGGGGTTCCTAGTATAGAAAGTGGAATTAATGATGCATTAGGGTTTACTGACATAAACGAGGAGAATTGTAGTAATTAGGGTTCCTGAAGAAGTGAACTATAATTCATTGTTGAGTTGTCAATTCAAAGAAACCTGAACATGATAATTGGTCCTAGTGATCTTGACATGACCTAAGATGATAAAGATAGTAGTTTTAGTGTAAAGGAGATATATTGGATTTAATTGACTTTTAATGGTGTCTATAATGTTGAAATTAGGGTTTGTGGACTAAACAAACATTAACAGTAATAAATGCATAATGAAAGCTAAAACCCTAAAGGATGACCTAGAAATCTTAAAGTGGAATCCAAGTAGATCTTGAGGAGGTTTGGAATAAAACAATGACACTGGGATGTTATGTATTAATTTCAGGATATTGATGATTGCTTGATTGATTGTTCCTGAATATTAAATATTTGGACTTCACGTTGCTCTGAATAGGTATGTGGTTACTTATGAATAACCGCTTAGTTTTGTGATGGTTTCTTAGACGTTTAATCACATTGAATGCAACTAAACTGTTTGGATGTTCATATTGCAATTATAAAGTGACTATGACTATCACTTAATTTATATGCCTATAAACTCAGATCCTGGTTCTCTCTGTGGCATAATAGCTAACCTAGTACATGGCTGCCTAAGGGTAGGTCCATCAGGTTAGAGAAAGACCTAGTACATGGCTACCTATTGGGTAGGTCCATCAGGTCTATGGTTGACCTAGTACATGGCTATCTATTGGGTAGGTCCATCAGGTCTATGGTTGACCTAGTACATGGCTACCTATTGGGTAGGTCCATCAGGTCTATGGTTGACCTAGTACATGGCTACCTATTGGGTAGGTCCATTAGGTCTATGGTTGACCTAGTACATGGCTACCTATTGGGTAGGTCCATCAGGTCTATCGTTGACTTAGTACATGGCTACCATTGAGGTAGGACCATCAAGTCACAATGAGTTAGATATTGGGCTATCTTCGGATAGTGCCATGCGACTCTATTACCTAAAAGAGAGGTGATATCCATGTCCACTGTAGGAACAGCCCAGAGTTCGAGAATATGTATGGATTGAGTTGTAAGGCTTAAAATGTAATCTTGATTGTTAAATGATTAATTGAATGATTATATTGTTAACATAGTTGAACATTATCTGTTTCCTCCACATACCAACTTCGGCTGACCGACGTTTTATTTTTCGGCGTTTTAGGTACAATGAAAAGAACAAACAGTAAAGAGACACCTTGTGAATTTAAGAATTAAAGATCAAGGAGGAACTAGTTAGAATAGTTCAGCTGAGGTTAGAAGTTTAGTTTGTTCCAAACTTTTCAAAGGTATGCAAAGAAAAATTTTATTGCCATTTTTAGTATAGTTTGTTAGAATTTAATAATTGTTTATGGTTATATGTCGAACCTTTGATCCGGGATTAATGGGTGCGGCTTCAACCTCTTGGTCTCCCTTAATTGGGGGTTATCGGGAGGTGGGGCCGTAACATTTGGTATCAGAGCCTAGGTTCCTCATTTAACCATTAATAATTATTAAATTTTACAAACTCCATAGAACCCAAGGGAGTTATTAGAGAATTATCCGAAAGACGGAGGTGTCTAGAAAAGGATCACGACCGGGGGCTGGAAATATTTTCCTCCGCACCGCTTGTCGGAATATGAGGACTCCCGGATCCGTGTGACTGCCTGGCCAAAGTCTTAGGGTATGAATCGAAATAAGATATTTTTAGGACTTCTCATCTTATTCATCCCTTCTCATCACAAAATTCTGATAAGGACATAAAGGATTAGGGTTTTCTTTCTTCTCCTCACCATCTTGAGGTATGGGTAAGGTTAATAAGGTTTAAGGAATCCTCCACTAAATTAATGAAAGGCATGTAAATAAGATGTCATGGACATAAGCTTAATAGATTAAGCGCGAAATAAATAATAGATACATGCTTAGGTTGTATGACATAAGTTGTCATGTCCTCAGAAGGGACCTAAGGATAGACCTTCATGGCAGGAGGATAAGTTAGTCTTGGAGATAAAGATCTCCATTTCAGGTAGAGACCTGGCACATCCTCGGAGGATGATGCTAACCCTAACCCTAAGTGAAGGTTAGAGAGAGATGAGTTGGACCAGGTGTTTGAATGGACATGCCTTTGGGATGCCATAGGGTCCATGGGTGACCTAGCACCTTTGGCAACCCAACCCTAGGAAGGGTCGTGTATGTTAGGGTAAAGGATAGCTCCTTAGATGATGATGTTAGTGAAGGACCATAGGGGCTTGTGCAAGTAGAGCATAGCTGGCACCTAGGGCACGTCATAGTGCTGACGGTAGGATGAAACCCTGGATAAGGAATTATAATGGAGCATAAAGGGTTGATCTTGAGCAACCATAAGTGCGAACCTAGGCTTCACCCATGTAGAGAATGCTTTGGAGGTTGATCCTTCATGAAGAGAGGACCTCTAATGGTGAGGTTGGATGTAGGGTTAGCTCTGGAGAGAGCAGGAAACCCAGCAAGAAGGTTGGAAGCATAAAATCCTAAATAATGGATGACAGTGGTTGCCTTATAAGTTTATGATATCTTGGTTGTCTTTAGAGGGACCAAATCCTAGAGAGTGAAGATGAAGCATCTGGTGCCTATGTGCCTACAGTATAGGTGTTTACCTTCTGAGGTAGGAAGAAGAGTTCTGTAGACCTAGAGAGGTTTAGTGAACAGGTTTCGAGGCCTTGTACCTTGTTGGTTGTCCTTAAGGAGGATCCAACTCTAAATGTTGCTCGAGTTGAAGGATGACAAGGAGTGCATGTCATGTTGGGTTCGTAGTTAAGAAACAGAGCATGCGGTGAACCTAGGGTTCCTAGGCCTAAGAGGGGAAGTGGTGTACCTAAGGCTCATGATGAGAAGTTGAGTTCCTATAGAAGCGAGCATGGTACTCCTCATGTATAGAGGAAAAGAGAAGCCCCTTAAGTTTAAGGTGTCTTTGATGAACCCCTCACAGCTAGGTTGATGATAAAGAAAGGTATGATCTTGATCCAACATTGAGAAAAGAGGACAAGTATGACCTAGCATGGCTCAGTAGGTGATCTGCTTGTGCCTTAATAGCCTGGTTGGGTTAAGTAGGCTCATGTGGATGTAAACCCTAGACCTAAGAGCTTTTGTGACTTTGTTGTCAAGAGATAGGTTTCCTCCCATCCTGGGAGAGGGACCCCTTTGGTAGGGTGTATATCAGTTTTGCTGGTTCAAGGTAACCTAAAGAGGTCTCATAGGATCTTGAGAAGCTAAGTGAAAAGTACATGGTATGAGAATGAACCTGCAGACCCATATATATCCATCTCTATTGCATATGAATGTGTTACCATGGAGGTAACTGATATGGGGCTTGACCAAGGTAGACAGGTTGCCATGATCCCTATGAAAGGATGAGAGCCAGCCCATGAATGCAGAGAGAGAGAGAGAGATGATGAAGACTTGGATAAGGTTCTAAATGAACATGTACTATAATGGAGAATCCTAAGTCTATCCTAGGGTCAGGTAGGGATAAGACCACTGAAAGTAGGAGTTGCCTAATTCCCTAGTTGCACATGACCATAGGGTCGGGAGGTAACAACTATCATTGTCTGAGGGCCATGGGTTAGGAGATTGATCACCTTCATGAACTCATGGGACCCAAAGGGCAGATGAGTAGGGCACTCTCTTGATGCATGAGGGAAGAGGGATGACCCCAAAAGAGTCGGTACCCTATAGACCTAGAGGAGATGACCAAGGATATAAACCTTAGTAGGTTCAAGACTAGTTTTCCTTGGAAGTAACCTTGATATCATGATGTCTGTGATGTAGAGACATATGTGGCACGTTGCAACTTAGATGTAAAAGTGTATTGGCAAGGTGGGATGTACCATCTCTACTCTTGGAACAAGAAGAACTCTGTATTTGGACTGCAACCAAATGCTTATTTCCTCTTGTTATGGGGGTGAGAGATAGGATATTACGCATGCCATACACTAAGGATAAGAGATGATGTAGGTTGGAACGATGCCACGAGAAATGGGGATAGAGAAGATAACCTACCCTGGTAAAGTGAATGATACATGGATGGTTTACTAACACTAAGAGGAATGAGGTAGTAACCTTATGAGGATATTTCTAGCATGAGCTAAGTGGAGCTTACAAGTTATACCAGGTTGAGTTGGTCACCATGATGATGAAATCAGAGAGTGTTCTTAATGGTGATAGGCATGGAGTTTGAGGTAATATGATAAGTGAAATACATGGAAGTGTATGTCTTCAATGTTACCTAATACCTAAGGATGTGAAGTGGTAATGGATGCTCTGGTTGTGATACATATGACTTGTTTGACTAGAAGCTAGAAGAGGTTGTTTGGCTAACCCTAAGTTTGAAAAGGAGAGGTGTTTGGATAACACTCAGATGTAACATGATGCGTTGAAAAGTTAAGGGTTGTTTGGTTAGCCAGTCTAGACCTTGATCCAATGAAAGGATGGTGGTAGAACCTCAGATGCACTTCTTTGGAAAAGAAGGTGATGAAACCCCGACTAGAATGGTTTAGGGTTTTGGAGGAATCGATCTTGGAAGAATCATGACATACAAGAAACCATGATTAAAGATCACCATACACCGGGGTAAATGGCAATAGCACTTTGAATGCTTAAGATGAAGTTTTTTTTTAATAAATTTTTTTGGTTAAGCCAGGGGTCTCTTTTATTCATCCCACACCCCTCTTGTGGGCATAATCATAAAAAAAATTACAGCTCCTGCTTATATTAGACGTAGGTACTAAAAGAAAGAAACAAGACAAACAACATGTTCCCCTTTCTATTTCTCCGACTAGCTAACTGTTTTCTACATAACGATGTACGGGACTCGACGCTTCTCCAAGGCCTCCATACCCCTTACTCTGCATGGTATATTTAGGATATCAGAAGAAACATAGGGCTCATCCAAACTGCTGCCCCATTTTCCTAGTTCACGAGGTATCGAGTTGATGACCTTGTGAACAAGGGACCCATAAATCATAGCAGCGTGAACCTCCTCTCATAGCTCACGAACAAAATATGTCGACCTCCATGGTTCCTTTCTGTTATTCCATAAGATGTCATACACGTAAGCCTCATCAATTTCAACACACGAGATGCCCAACACATTATCTCTCGCTAATTTCAAGTCGATGGCACACGCTTGCATGTACGCAAGGATGTAGTCTGTACTCCTGATCCACATTCTGAACACCAAGCAAATATCAACCCTGTGGTTCCTAATAATTCCCGCCACCCATCTTCTAGGAACTCCACAGATATCTCTATCATTCCTGATCGTAAGATTGAGTTTAAGATTATGCAGGTCGGGCGTCATCCATATTAACAGTTTAATCTGCCTCATCGTGACTTTAGGTTCCACCAAGTTTGCCTCCCTCATACGGTCATAGATATTGTTATCAGAATCAATCATAAAAGATTTTTCCTTCAGCTGAACATTCAACGTTCTAGTAATAAACTCCCATTCATGACATAGTGGTCTGTGTTGTCCTTCAAACCTTCCTTCGCACCTTAGCCGCCAAATACTGTATGGGATCAAAACCGCCAAGTTTCCAGCTAGCCATTCCTTAAGTTTCTTCCTTTTCCCCAAACTGCATGTGTCTATGAGAGATCTTACGTTGGTGGGTGGCATCATTTCTGTCAAATCAGCAAATTTGCCCCAAAAAAATTCCGCACTTTGTCCTTGTAACAACAAATGCTCAATGCTTTCTTCATGCGGTTCCGCACAACAATTTCACTGAGATACTAATGAGATACTGCATCTAGCTTTAATGTTGTCATCCGTTGACGTGGCTCTTCTAACAGATTTCCAAATGAAAGCAGCAGCCTTAGGGAAATTATTATCCCAAATCGAACCTAGTCCAACTGGACCTTCCCTTCTATCAAGCATAAGTACCTGCTTTACCGATCTCATAGAAAAATCTCCTCGCATTCCCGGACTCCATATCATCCTATCATCCTCATTAGCGATCCATGTGTTAGAATCACAGATAAGATTCAGCCCCTCATCATTGACAATCATCTTCAAAAGGTCCCAATCCCATCCATGCCCATCAATCCAAAAGTCTTTAATAAGAAAGGGATGTCTTCTGTCGCTAGAAAATCTTGCATGATCAGCCAACCGCTGTTCGCACCACCGCGAGTCCCAAAAAGAAATATCACCTCTTCCTACCACCCATCTACACAAAGGGAACACCCGTGGCAACATATCCCAGATTCTTTTCCAATACGGGGAAGGATAGAGCCCAAGCTTCAAGGATCTGGGGTAAACATTATCACGACCTCCTGCCACGTTAGCATACTTCCCCCTACAGAACACGGCCCATAATGAATCTGACGTCAACACCTCCCAGCATGCCTTCCCTACAAATGCATCATTTATCAGTCGCAAAGGAGGGATCCCAAGTCCACCTTGAGAAAAAGGTCTTGCAACTCTATGCCAACTGAGCCATGCCTTTCTGTGCTTTTCATCTCTGCCCGCCCACAGGAATTGAGATAGTTTGTTTTCAATACGGTTTGCAATCCCCACTGGAATACCAATCGCAACCGCTGTGTATACTGGAATGGATGTCAGAACATGAGCAATCAGTAATCTTCTACCCGCAAAGGATAATAGTTTGGACCTCCAGGCTGTGAATTTACCAACAATCTTCTTCATTAAGAACTCAAAGTCATCAAGTCTCATCCTCCCTTTATAAATAGGAATGCCCAAGTAAGTTAACGAATCCTTTGTTGCCCCCGTATCAAGACAATTCACCACTCTGTCGATCATCTCCAAATCGTTCCCACCTACGACACAGGAGGATTTAGCCTTGTTTATACGCTGTCCCGTGGCCTGTTCGTACGCCTTAAAGGTTTCCTTAACCTTCATCATCGATCTTTGATCAGCATTGAAAAATATAGCAATATTATCTGCATATAAAAGGATGCTTGGCGGAACTGCTTCTCCCCTTATCTGGAATCTAGAGATGAGTCCTTCTTCTTCTAGTTTCAGAAATCTTCTACAAAGAATCTCCTCAAACAGAATGAAAAGAAAGGGTGATAAAGCACATCCTTGCTTGATGCCTCTACATATCGGAAAAAAACCCGCAGTTTCTTCTCCAATAGTGATCATGGCCCAAGTATTAGAGAAGAAGCTTAAAAACAAATTCACCATCTCCATAGTAAACCCAAATTGCAGTACTCTCCGCAAAGCATTCCAGTCAGTCCTATCATAAGCTCTCGACATATCATACTTCAAAATTAGATTGGGTGTACCTTGGCCCCTGTTGATGTCGTGCATCAGCTCCTTCGCGATTCGGACGTGATGAGTGATATCAGACCCTTTGACAAAAGCACCTTGCACCTTAGAAATCAATCTCGGCATCATGGGGGCCATCCTATCATTGAGAACTCACGCAAGTATGCGAAGGCCAACATTCTCAATCGATATAGGTCTGAAATCCTCCGGTAACCTTTTTGGGGTGTCCACCTTCGGTATAAGTAGAATACGGCAGCAAAAAAGACCCCTAAAACATGGCTGTCCTCTAAAGAAGGCCTCTGTCATTTTCATAAAATCCTCACCAATGATGGACCAAGCAGCCCGGAAGAACGTCAAAGTGAACCCATCCAGACCTGGAGCCGATGCGGAATTCATCTTTTACATGGTCTTCACAACCTCCTCTTCATGGGGAACAACAATAAAGGAAAAATTGTCATCCATGGATATTGATTCTGGGATATCTTGCAGAAATTCTTCCATATCAGAATTATTTGTCACCACCACTTCATTGAAAAAATTTTGATAGTGACCGGCCGCCACTTCCGCCATCAGCTTTGGATCCGAGATACAAGTGCCATCCTGTAAGACCACCCTGTTGAGCCTCCTGTGTTTTCTTCTTGCTTTGACAGTAGCATGATAGAATTTCGTATTACACTCCCCGTCTTTAAGCCAGCTTATCCTCACTTTCTCTTTCCACTTTGCCTCTTCTTCATTTAACTGTAGTTGCAGCTCATTCTCAGCTGTCCTCAGATTTATTTCATTCACCCTGGTTGGATTCCCATCAAAATCAACCTGTGTAGTAAAAACCACGTCCTCCAAGTCATGTATACACTGCTTGATTTCACCAAAAGAATCTTTGGTTTATGGCCATGCAAGCCAGGAGGTAAAGGACGAACCCCAGTAACCCAGTGTATCGATATAGAGGACAAAAGCGTCCCTGAGAGGGAATGGGAGCTCAACACTATGGATGTTGTGATGGGTCTTCCCTGAGCCAAGGAAGGTCCAAATGCAATCTGGGTTATGGTAGGTTGCCTTACCTAGATAACATGAGAAAGAAAGGGTTCTGTCAAGGGACAGATCTAGTTGAACTACCCATGAGAGAGATGGTTCAACTACACCATGAAGCGAGTTCAAAGGTTCTTGAGTTTGACCTAAAGGTTCACTTTCATAAAGTGGAAGTTGGTACGTACATGAAGAACTCAATGTCAGTATAGTTTATCACCCCTAACTATGGTTAGTATGATCCAGACTAAAGGGTCTGATGAGGGCACATGTGCTCGATTTGTAGTGGTAGTTAGAGACAGTTGTTGTCCTAGGAAAGATGTGAAGATAACCACCATAGCCAGTATCGGGTTTTATAAGGAGCTCTAGGGAGGTTGTGTCGGTCACCACTTCAGTAAGGTGATGTTGGTGAAAGGACCACATGATGGTTAGAAAAGGACCACATGATGGTTAGAAAAGGGACCACAGTGCGTGTAGATAAAGTCATTTTGATCATGCAATGGCTGAAAGGAGCCTAGAGACGATAAGAGTCGTGAGCATATGCAAAGTAGACTGACATGCAGTTCACTGTGGGAGAATATGTGACATGAAAATCCGACCCCTCTAAGTTATAGCTAAGAGAGTTGAGTCCTCGATGCATGGGTTCTTTTGACATGGTTTGGTGGAGAAGACCATACCCCTCAGGATAAAGTAATGTGTGATGAGTTCCATGTGTCAAATTCAGAGCACTATGTGAGGTACCTGACCATGTGCTGAACAATGAACCTAGTGAGCCCCAAGGGAAGCTGAAATGGCCTGAGTCACCTGTGCAGTTTATAGACGCCAGGATGAAAGAACTCAGAGAAAAGAATATGTGATAATAAAGGTTCTTTGAAAATGCTATGGGTACGGCAAAGCCACATAGGGGCCAATGATGGACATGGAAAAGTCTTATCCTGAATTGTTTGTTTGCTTGTTTGAATTTTGAGAACAAAATTCCTATAAGAGGGGAAGGATGTTACAACCCCAATTTTTGGGTTCATTTGGTGAGAAATGTGATTTCTCATATTAAAGATAATTGAAAAAATAATGATGTGATTTGTTTTGAATAGATGGATTCCTTTCACAATAGTCTTGATTGGTTGCTTTGTGGGCTTAATTAGCTATTGGGCCCAATAACCAGCAAATTCAATTAGTAAATGAATAATTGAATATTTGAGAAAAGAAATATGTGGAAACCTCTAGAAGGCAAATCTAAAGAGGGATTTTGTGCCTCTTGGGTTCCTTGGGTTACAAGGAGTCCAAAGTTGTAAAAAGAAAGCAATAAGAAAAGAAAAGATTAATTATGTCTTTCTTTATTAAGAAATAAATTGAAAAAATGATAAAATGTGGAAAACGAGTGGAAAGAGGCATAAATGAGATTTCTTGGGGAAATTTCGTATCCCAAGGATTTATAATGTTAAAAGGAATTCCAATGGTAATATATAGGAGAGATAAAGAGAAATCCTTAAAAAGAGAATTAAAAAGGAAAAAGAAATTGATTAATAAAAGGGGAATATGAGAAATTGACTTTTATAAGAAGATAAAGGCAAATCAATCTTCTCCAATATGGGAATCCGTGCCTTTGGTTTTTCTTGAGGTCCAAGGGACCCAAAATAACCAGATAATTGCAAAGGAAAGAGAAAATAAATGAGAAATATACCTAAATGAGTAATAACTTGCAACTAAAAAGAGGTACCCGATTTCTTTATATAATGAGCCCAAATTTGGCATGATGATAGATTAAGCCATTAATAAGATTCCCTTAAAATTTGGGCTTAATTGGATAAGCGGTTTGCGAGTTATTATTTTTACAAATGTCCATAAAGTGTTATGATTGTAATAAATGTCACATTATTTCCGATTTAATTGGATATAACTCTGGACGATGCCAGCCATCATATCAAGATCTGACGCCGGACGTGCGTCTCCTACCTTGGGTCGAGATGGGAAAGGAGCCGCTGGCAGAGGGATTTTCCTCTCCGATTTCCTAGAAAACCAGTTCGCATGAGAACTTGGAAAGGCCCCAGTTGAGTTCGGGGTAGGATTCTGAACTCCCCAGACCCTATTTGTTTGTGCTTCCATGGCGTATAAAAGAAACGCCTAATGTACGTCCAAGAGGGAGTTGGCGGCGAGGGCAGGAAGCCCTAGGGCGATCCTAATCCTATATATAAACTACCCCTCTCAACTCCTCTCACCTTCGCACACCCGAACGACGCCTCCCCTTGTGCCTAGTCTCCCAGATCAACGAGATTGATCTTGCTCCGGCGAGCCCTCAGCCGCGGCGCCGCCGTGAGGCTGCTGCTGGATCAGGTGAAGCAGAAGGAGCAGCTGCCGTTCGATCGTGGACTACGGTGGCCATAAGATCTGATCAACGACCCTGGCTGATTCGTGAGTTCATAAGAGGGTAGTGGGCGTGAGTCCTGCGGGCCGCACGATCGGGAGTGGTCTAATATAGACCCGCGATCCAATGGATGGTGTTTTTCTGAACAACTCAGGTAATTCACCTCTCTAACTGGAAAATCCTGAAAATGCCTTTTTCTTACAAAAAGCATAGTAATTGCTAGGAAGCTCTAATGACAAAACTTTATATATGAAAATTGATCAGAAGAAAATGAGGAATCCATTAAAAATATAATTCAACCTGATTCTGTTCGCAATTCGAAAAGTGTATAAAGTTATCATATTTACTGGTTTAATTAGTGAAAACCCCTTGGAATTGATGATAGTTGTATATAGTGATGTTCTCTGAATGTTTAGAACGAATATTAACCTTTTGATAATAAAAGGATGATAATTGTATATAATTGGCTTAAATTAGGGTTTCATATACCTAAGTTTGCATTAATGGGCTTAGAAACCCTAATTTAGGAGGATATGTCTTTTAATGATTTTAATTGTGCAAATCCATGAATAAGACAATGTTATGTTGTTATAAATCCAATTTGAGTATAAAAGATCATTAATGTGGAATGTTTGGGGTTCCTAGTGTAGAAAGTGGAATTAATAATACATTAGGATTTACTGACATAAACGAGGAGAATTGTAGTAATTAGGGTTCCTGAAGAATCGAACTATAATTCATTGTTGAGTTGTCAATTCAAAGAAACCTGAACATGATAATTGGTCCTAGTGATCTTGACATGACCTAAGATGATAAAGATAGTAGTTTTAGTGTAAAGGAGATATATTGGATTTAATTGACTTTTAATGGTGTCTATAATGTTGAAATTAGGGTTTGTGGACTAAACAAACATTAACAGTAATAAATGCATAATGAAAGCTAAAACCCTAAAGGATGACCTAGAAATCTTAAAGTGGAATCCAAGTAGATCTTGAGGAGGTTTGGAATAAAACAATGACACTTGGATGTTATGTATTAATTTTAGGATATTGATGATTGCTTGATTGATTGTTCCTGAATATTAAATATTTGGACTTCAAGTTGCTCTGAACAGGTATGTGGTTACTTATGAATAACTGCTTAGTTTTCTGATGGTTTCTTAGACGTTTAATCACATTGAATGCAACTAAACTGTTTGGATGTTCATATTGCAATTATAAAGTGACTATGACTATCACTTAATTTATATGCCTATAAACTCAGATCCTGGTTCTCTTTGTGGCATAATAGCTAACCTAGTACATGGCTGCCTAAGGGTAGGTCCATCAGGTTAGAGAAAGACCTAGTACATGGCTACCTATTGGGTAGGTCCATCAGGTCTATGGTTGACCTAGTACATGTCTACCTATTGGGTAGGTCCATCAGGTCTATGATTGACCTAGTACATGGCTACCTATTGGGTAGGTCCATCAGGTCTATGGTTGACCTAGTACATGGCTACCTATTGGGTAGGTCCATCAGGTCTATGGTTGACCTAGTACATGGCTACCTATTGGGTAGGTCCATCAGGTCTATGGTTGACCTAGTACATGGCTACCTATTGGGTAGGTCCATCAGGTCTATGGTTGACTTAGTACATGGCTACCATTGAGGTAGGACCATCAAGTCACAATGAGTTAGATATTGGGCTATCTTCGGATAGTGCCATGCGACTCTATTACCTAAAAGAGAGGTGATATCCATGTCCACTGCAGGGACAGCCCAGAGTTCAAGAATATGTATGGATTGAGTCGTAAGGCTTAAAATGTAATCATGATTGTTAAATGATTAATTGAATGATTATATTGTTAACATAGTTGAACATTATCTGTTTCCTCCACATACCAGCTTCGGCTGATCGACGTTTTGTTTTTTGGCATTTTAGGTACAATGAAAAGAACAAATAGTAAAGCGACACCTTGTGAATTTAAGAATTAAAGATCAAGGAGGAACTAGTTAGAATAGTTCAGCTGAGGTTAGAAGTTTAGTTTGTTCCAAACTTTTCAAAGGTATGCAAAGAAAAATTTTATTACCATTTTCAGTATAGTCTGTTAGAATTTAATAATTGTTTATGGTTATATTTTGAACCTTTGATCCGGGATTAATGGGTGTGGCTTCAACCTCTTGGTCTCCCTTAATTGGGGGTTATCAGGAGGTGGGGCCATAACAGTGAGAGTGATGTAGATGGGATTTGTCCCTCCTATAGGAGTTTGATATCCATACCTCTTGATAAGCAATACTGATAAATATATAAACGTATTCATGTGATTCAATATGTGATATGTGAACTCATATGCATCTCAGACAGTCTGATCTAGTTTAAGGAACATGGATTGAATGGTGAGAGGATGACAGTTCTATGCCTCAATTTCAATCTAGATATCATAGACAAAGGAACTATACGATCATTGTAACACTAATCACAAATTGTAGGTTGAAGTTGTTCTCTAACTTTCCAAAGTACTTGGGTAGCAAGTATGTGTGACTAGGCACTACTCTTTGCTTGTGATATCATAATTAGTTATGGACATCCACTGCCAATGCAATTATGGACCTATAGGGTCACACACATAGGATACACTTAGATTAAAGGAGTATATTATTCATGAATGATGTTTATATTGAATGCTAAAAGTGTTTAGGTATTCAATTAAACAATAAATCAATTGATTGGACTCAGAATCATCAAGTTCAAGTGTTGGACTAGCTGATTGGAGTGTTAGGTTGCTCAAAAATTGAATTGGATGATTTCTACATGACTTAGGACACCAACCAATTAGCTCACAGGGTGAACCGATCAGTTCATCCAGGTGAGACTACCAGATCACCTAGTGAACCGATCATCTCATGCTAGTAAGATGACCAGTTCACTTAGTGAACCTATTAGCTCAGGCAGGCCGGACGAAGGTTCTGATTACTTTTCTGAATCATGAGAAAAGTTGATTTTTTCACTTGTTCAATTCGATTGGTACAAGGATTAATGTTGGACATTAATTCGAAACAAATTGTGAATTCAACTGCAAAATAGGAAACTATGCAATATGACAGTCTCGCTCACGAGATGACCATTTTGCTAAGTGAGAAAACCATCTTGCAGATCACAGGTTCTAGAACATTCATGATTTTAGACCCTTCTACTCCCACACTGATTGAGAACCCTGACCCTTGCCTCTACTATAGATAGAGGGGTATTGGGGGCTTTGTAAGACACACAATTGAGAATAAGTTGTGCTAACAATTATTGTACTCTATGGTTGTGGTAACCAATAGAGAGCCCAAGAAAGTCATACCCACTAAAGGGAGGGATATCAAGGGAGAGAACGATTGAGGATTAGTTGTTGGAGGGTATGTTGGTGACTAGTACGTTGATAGAATGGGATAAATCCTTCTTGTTGGATCTGGTAGCACAACATGGAGTTCTCAGTGGTCTGTGTGGAGTACTCTAGAGATGGGAGACCATTGTCTGTAGCTAGGAGGACAACGTCAACCAGTAGTCTGTGGCAAGTGGAGCTTCTACAGACAATGACGTTCGAGTTTTCTATCCATGGAGGAGCCTCAGACGAGTCCCAGTGCAACTAGAAGACAGTAGCGGATCTACTAAGATGTGGAGTATGTCGCTTTACTTTCTCCAGGACTAGGTATATCCTAAAAAACATTATTTCCATTATATAGTTGTTAACACATTTTGCTGGTCTATGGGGAATATGGAAATAATTTTTTGTTTCCGCTGCCTATTATGTCACCTTATTACCCTACAGTGGTATAAGAGCCACATCAATGTACTATATTTTGGGATAATTAATATGATCGGATTTTGGTTTTATAGTTTAATTATTACATGTGATGTAAATATTTTCTTGTCCAATCAAATACCACGAAAATCCCAAACTAATCTACATATGATATACATATTAAATTTACATGTGTCACCCTAAAAGAGAGTTTTGATGGTGGATGTGTGATGCAACCCTATTTTAGAGCTTCATCCTATGCCTTTTAGCATGATAATCACATATAAACATTGTATATTACAAGTTATTCCCCACAATATGATCTTTTATGATAAATGCACTTACGCCTCCTTTTGTGTGTATTTCAGGGCACTTATGCATGCATAAATGCATGGGAGAGAGATGAAGGATGTCCATGGGGTCTTACACCCCAAGAGTGGACCTATCTCTTCCCTGACCTTTCCTTGGATGCATAAGAGCAATTTAAAGAAAAAGTAGGCTAGATGAATAAGATGAAGTAGATATCAGCACCAAAAATCCCCAAAATGGTTGTGGTACTTCACCATGGTCGTGGCAATTATGCTCCAAAAGTCACATGGAATATGCTCAATTTACACATAAATGACCATGACTGTAGAGCTCACAACGGCCATGGTCACTGAAGACCCCATTGTTGTGGCCCCTAGAATGGGCGTGGCCAGCACACTCCACCTCGCCTGTGGTGATTTATGCACAAAGATCCCCAAAGAATTGGTCCATTTTGCACGTGAATGACCACGGTCGTGGCCACCACCAAAGGTTGTGGTCCTTGAAGACCACCTTAATTGTGGTGCTCCCCACGCCCATGGCAAACTGAAGACACAACGACCTCCAAGCTACCTCTCCCGTGGCCTCCTCCTCCAACACAATCGTGGTACCCCACATGACTGTAGTACCCCCTACCCACTACGACTGTGGCACCCGCCATGGCTGTGGCCACCATACATACTTATCATTTCCACTCCATTTCCCACCTCAGTCGTTCCATAGCCCATGATCGTGCCATACAACCCTCACCACGACCGTGGCACCTCAACACGGTCCTGGTGACCACCTAACCCTACCCATTTTCACCACTTATTTTCCTAATTTGCCCCTACTTACCCTAGTGCTTCCCCACCACCTATATATAGATATGTGGTGGCCACAACATGAAGGTTAGACTCCCTCATCTATCGTTACTCCTCTCCACCCACTCTTGAGCATTCATTGCAATCCCCTTTGCATTTATGCTCTCCATCCACCATTTCCATCTCATTTCCACCATAGGAACCTAGTTTTATAGGTTTTCTACCATAATCCCATTCATTCTCATGCCCATCATCCACCCTGGAGGAGGGAGGTCACCCTACAACATCTAGGAGATGAAGAAGGAGGATCTACTTTGAGATCTATGGAGTCCTATCCCCTTCTTCTCATTTCTTTTACCTTTTCTTTGAGCATGTCTGGACAAGCCCCTAGTGGTGGGCTGTCTAGGGTTAAAATGTGAATTTGATACCATGTTGGGGGAAAATAATTTGTAATGACCATGATTTCATTCTATGATGATTGCCTTTGCTTCTATCTCATTTCCCATCATCTTGCATTGGGTTTTTGGTTTTAAACATAAATTACTTGCTTTGTGATGCTTGATGACACTTAACTTCTAGGAGAAATTGGAATGTATGTAGAAATCTTAGGAATGGCTCCTAGGCCCAATTAGTGCACCCCCTTTGTTCCTATATACATCTCACTTCTTCTACAAGTGAGTGTGAGATCTAAGTAGCTAGTGTAAGTGTGATTAGTGAAATTTCCTACAGCTTCTCAAAGGCTAGATGGCTAGTAACATGAGGTGAAAACCCCCATCTCTACTTCCATTCCTACCCTTGGCTCGCAATTACCCTAATACCACTTATCCTAGAAACCTAGACTTACCAAGTCCTACTAGAATTATACCTAACCCAAGTTCTCCAACTAGTAGTATTGGGTACATTCTAATAGCACTTGCCTTGTTGTTTGGTTTGGTAATCTGGATTGAGTTTTGAGATTTGCATGCCATGTTGAACCCCCCCCCAAACTAATATCAAATCACATTCCCAAACGGCTCACCTATCCATCCTCATTTCTTAAAACCTAACTTTCCTTCTTGTTTGTTAATGCTAGTTTAGCTTTATTGCCTTTGTTTCCTCTAGCTAATTGCTTAGTCTTGTTAATTAGGGTTGACCTAGATTCTTGCTTTCTCTAGTGTTTAACTTAGTTCTTAGTTGCTAATTTCCTTGCTTGAGTAGTGTAGATCATCTTGCTCTTGTTTAGTTGATTGCTTAATCTATCTCTTTGACTTAATTGCTTAGGATAACCTAGTTTTTGATACTCTAGCTTACATATTGCCTTTACTTGCCTTCTTGATTAATGTAATCGAACCAAAACCCACTTTTAAACCCTTCAACCCTAATATTTGCTTTAGGAATATAGCCAACACAAAATTATCTCTAGTGCCCCTTCTATCCCTATGGTTTGACCCCCTTGCTTGCCTCTCATCTATACTATAACATGATCTTGTGCGCTTGCGGGAGCATATTTTAGTGTTGTGAGTAAACATTGTTTGGGGAGCTTTTAAATTCGAAAAATCACACGTGTGTGCAAAATCACACCAAGCTTTTTGGTTGATGGGCTCCTCAATTAATTTATTTCTTTTTGCATTAAATTAAATTAAATTAAAGTTCCATATATGCTTAAATCTTGATTATTTTAATGTCAAGATTCTCTTTCCACCAAGATAATTCAAATGAGGCGCCCCTCTCATTTTCTTTGCTCTAATTAATTCCAAGAAACATGAGGGACCCTATAGAGGTGGTATTTTTCATATTGAACCCTAGGTTTTGGGTAAATTGCACATTACACCACCAAAATTAGGTTTTAATGCACAAGGATTGCTTTACAAGCTTTATCTTGGTGCCCAAGCTTGTGGAAACCATACCACTACATCATATTCATTCTTATTATGTCTCAACATCAGAGGAAAATTTTATCATGTGCAATTTGCAAGATAACCCCTCAACTTGGGTAATTTACACTTTAGTCCAAAATTAACAAAACAATGTTTCAACATTATTCAAAAAGGACTGAAATTGAAATATAAGTTTCTCAAGAGCCTTAATTACTTTTCAAAGGATAAGTACAAAAATATAATCAACTTTATTAAGCCAAAACACCTAGGGTTAAAACATAACTTAGGTCAGGGATGTTACAAATATCTTCAGTATGTTTCTCCGTTCTTCTCTCAACAAAAGGCTCCTCAAGAGCATCAGGAAATGGGGGGAGTTGGGCTCCCAACTAGCTCAGATCAACAGAATAATCTACTGGAATCATGAGAATTACGGTATCATTTCTCGGTGTCATGGTATCAACTCTAGTTCCTATCATAGTATCATCAATCTAGATCTCAGTATCAACCTGTCTGATCACAATATCACCTCTATCCTCCCTAGCTACCATATCAACAACACTATCATGGGGCTACTCCAAGGTCCGACCACTCCTCAAAAGCATCATCGCCTTCACATGCGCATGGGTAGTGGAAGAAGAGGCTTGTCGAGGGGGTTGTGTCTGTTGATGTGGTGGTGGTCTTTGGTGGGATGAGTTGGGATTGTAAAGGATGAACTGTGGTTGTGGTTGTTGTTATGGTTGGGGGTGATATTGCAAAGGGGGTTGTTGGTATGAGTGAGATGGAGGTGGATCATATTGATAGTTGAGAGGAACTTGAGGATGTTGTGGAACATAGTGGTTTGGTGGTGCTTGATATGAAGGTGGATCATATGTACTTTGAGCATATCCTATGAAAGTGTCATCATTGTTCAGATTTGGTATGGGTTGAGATGGGAGTCTTCCTTCCTCCCTTCCCAATCTTTGCTCAAGACAGTTAATGGACTGCCCATGAGAGGACACATCTTTATTTACCTCATCCAAACTTCTCAATCTTCCAAGTACTTCGTCTTCAAATTTTGATCTATACCTTGGCCTTGGCTGCCCTTGTCCTTGACCATCCTCATTTTATTATTTCCATGAAAAGTTGGGATAGTTTCTCCACTCGAGAGTGTATGTATTGGTCATATGACCTTGGTTGTTCTGGTTTCCAAAAGAGTGCAAAGAATGAACTTACTCTTCTTCAGCTTCAACTGCCATGGTGGATAGACTAGAAGAACCACCAGCTTGTCTCTTCATCATATTCATCATGTCTACCAATATTTTCATCATATCAGGGTTGGTAGCGGTCTGGGCTGGATCTATGAGAGGAGGTGGAGGGATGTAGTTCTGACCACAATGTTCCCCTTTGGTAGAAGCCTGATAGCAAGAGTTCTCAACAAGGTACTCAAACAAGGGCCATGACTACTCATGGGGCTTTGCCATGAAGGTGCCTCCACATGACGAATCAACATTGTTCTAGTTCAACTCTTCCAACCCAGTGTAGAAAGCTAGGACCAACTTCCACAAGGGTATCTCATGATGAGGGAAGTCATGCAGGAGCTTTTGGAACCTTTCCCATACCTCATGAACATGTTCATTTTCTTTTTGGGAGAAGGCGGTGATACACCTTCACATATGGGTCAGCTTGGCAATTGGAAAGAAATTCTTGAGAAACTCATTTTTGACTGCATTCCTCACCATGAACTCTGACTTTGAAATGTACCATTATTTGGACTTTTCTTTTAGAAAGAAATGGAAGAGTGTCCTCTGGATGGAATCATCGGTGGTAGCAGATGTGCGAAAGGTGGAACGAGTTTCAAGGAAGGCGTCGATATGATGGTAGGGGTTTTCATTCTCCATCCCATAGTATGTTGGGAGGAGTCCAAGAAGGGCAGATGGAATGGAGAATTGTTGACCTGGCATTTGGTCAATAAGGGTGGCAATGGGAGAATTGTAGTTCCCCAGGGTGAATACTCATGGAGGGAACGATTGGGTAGAGACAGTTGAGAATTTCCATGAGGTATTTCAGCTTCATGGTCACCCATCTCGGTTTCTCAGTGTTGGTTGCGGTGGTTTTGGCGTCTTTTTCTACCTATCTCAGGGTTGTATAACACTAAGTCAGTACAAGTAGAATGCATATGACGCATGCACATCTACCACCTACACAATACACAAACAAGCAACAAAACTAAGTTAGAATGACAATATGAAAAAATGAACAAAGAATAAAGAATTGCAATGATGAGGGTGATAGGAAAGGCTAAGCTACACTTTTAAACCCTTCAACCCTAATCTTTGCTTTAGGAATATAGCCAACACAAAATTATCTCTAGTGCCCCTTCTATCCCTATGGTTTGACCCCCTTGCTTGCCTCTCATCTATACTATAACATGATCTTGTGCGCTTGCGGGAGCATATTTTAGTGTTGTGAGTAAACATTGTTTGGGGAGCTTTTAAATTCGAAAAATCACACGTGTGTGTAAAATCACACCAAGCTTTTTGGTGCCATTGATGGGGATAGAGGCACTCGGCCAAGCTAGTTAGTGTAGCTTAGCCTTTCCTATCACCCTCATCATTGCAATTCTTTATTCTTTGATCATTTTTTCATATTGTCATTCTAACTTAGTTTTGTTGCTTGTTTATGTATTGTGTAGGCGGTAGATGTGCATGCGTCATATGCATTCTACTTGTACTGACTTAGTGTTATACAACCCTGAGATAGGTAGAAAAAGATGCCAAAACCACCGCAACCAACACTGAGAAACCGAGATGGGTGACCATGAAGCTGAAATACCTCATGGAAATTCTCAACCGTCTCTACCCAATCGTTCCCTCCATGAGTATTCACCCTGGGGAACTACAATTCTCCCATTTCCACCCTTATTGACCAAATGCCATGTCAACAATTCTCCATTCCATCTACCCTTCTTGGACTCCTCCCAACATACTATGGGATGGAGAATGAAAACCCCTACCATCATATCGACGCCTTCCTTGAAACTCGTTCCACCTTCCGCACATCTGCTACCACCGATGATTCCATCCAGAGGACACTCTTCCATTTCTTTCTAAAAGAAAAGGCCAAATAATGGTACATTTCAAAGTCAGAGTTCATGGTGAGGAACGCAGTCAAAAATGAGTTTCTCAAGAATTTCTTTCCAATTGCCAAGCTGACCCATATGTGAAGGTGTATCACCGCCTTCTCCCAAAAAGAAAATGAACATGTTCATGAGGTATGGGAAAGGTTCCAAAAGCTCCTGCATGACTTCCCTCATCATGAGATACCCTTGTGGAAGTTGGTCCTAGCTTTCTACACTGGGTTGGAAGAGTTGAACTAGAACAATGTTGATTCGTCATGTGGAGGCACCTTCATGGCAAAGCCCCATGAGTAGTCATGGCCCTTGTTTGAGTACCTTGTTGAGAACTCTTGCTATCAGGCTTCTACCAAAGGGGAACATTGTGGTCAGAACTACATCCCTCCACCTCCTCTCATAGATCCAGCCCAGACCGCTACCAACCCTGATATGATGAAAATATTGGTAGACATGATGAATATGATGAAGAGACAAGCTGGTGGTTCTTCTAGTCTATCCACCATGGCAGTTGAAGCTGAAGAAGAGTAAGTTCATTCTTTGCACTCTTTTGGAAACCAGAACAACCAAGGTCATATGACCAATACATACACTCTCGAGTGGAGAAACTATCCCAACTTTTCATGGAAATAATAAAATGAGGATGGTCAAGGACAAGGGCAGCCAAGGCCAAGGTATAGATCAAAATTTGAAGACGAAGTACTTGGAAGATTGAGAAGTTTGGATGAGGTAAATAAAGATGTGTCCTCTCATGGGCAGTCCATTAACTGTCTTGAGCAAAGATTGGGAAGGGAGGAAGGAAGACTCCCATCTCAACCCATACCAAATCTGAACAATGATGACACTTTCATAGGATATGCTCAAAGTACATATGATCCACCTTCATATCAAGCACCACCAAACCACTATGTTCCACAACATCCTCAAGTTCCTCTCAACTATCAATATGATCCACCTCCATCTCACTCATACCAACAACCCCCTTTGCAATATCACCCCCAACCATAACAACAACCACAACCACAGTTCATCCTTTACAATCCCAACTCATCCCACCAAAGACCACCACCACATCAACAGACACAACCCCCTCGACAAGCCTCTTCTTCCACTACCCATGCGCATGTGAAGGCGATGATGCTTTTGAGGAGTGGTCGGACCTTGGAGTAGCCCCATGATAGTGTTGTTGATATGGTAGCTAGGGAGGATAGAGGTGATATTGTGATCAGACAGGTTGATACTGAGATCTAGATTGATGATACTATGATAGGAACTAGAGTTGATACCATGACACCGAGAAATGATACTGTAATTCTCATGATTCCAGTAGATTATTCTGTTGATCTGAGCTAGTTGGGAGCCCAACTCCCCCCATTTCCTGATGCTCTTGAGGAGCCTTTTGTTGAGAGAAGAACGGAGAAACATACTGAAGATATTTGTAACATCCCTGACCTAAGTTATGTTTTAACCCTAGGTGTTTTGGCTTAATAAAGTTGATTATATTTTTGTACTTATCCTTTGAAAAGTAATTAAGTCTCTTGAGAAACTTATATTTCAATTTCAGTCCTTTTTGAATAATGTTGAAACATTGTTTTGTTAATTTTGGACTAAAGTGTAAATTACCCAAGTTGAGGGGTTATCTTGCAAATTGCACATGATAAAATGTTCCTCTGATGTTGAGACATAATAAGAATGAATATGATGTAGTGGTATGGTTTCCACAAGCTTGGGCACCAAGATAAAGCTTGTAAAGCAATCCTTGTGCATTAAAACCTAATTTTGGTGTAATGTGCAATTTACCCAAAACCTAGGGTTCAATATGAAAAATACCACCTCTATAGGGTCCCTCATGTTTCTTGGAATTAATTAGAGCAAAGAAAATGAGAGGGGCGCCTCATTTGAATTATCTTGGTGGAAAGAGAATCTTGACATTAAAATAATCAAGATTTAAGCATATATGGAACTTTAATTTAATTTAATGCAAAAAGAAATAAATTAATTGAGGAGCCCATCAACCAAAAGTTGAGGGATGAAATAGAAAAGTGATGGAAGAGCTTGTGCCTTGCTTTGGCACAAAAATATCTTGGTTGAGTGGAAGCCACTCACATTATTATAATAAAATGTATTATCCAATAAAAGTTGGATATTAGTATAAAATTCACTAAGGTGCTTAATTTATTTTCCATTAATTCTTTGATAATGGAGAGGTTTTGCAAGGTAATGAAGGTGGCTTCGTGGCCAACAAATGGAGGGGGAATTGGTGAAAATTGTTTCGGAATTTAAAGAAAATAATTCCTTTTTCTCTTTCCTTGAAAATCCTTACACTTATCCTTTTTCCAACCACTTAAGGATCTTTTCCTTGGAATTCCTTTTCTCATTTGCTTTGGCCGACCACGGGAGAGCTCAGGAGAAGGAGAAGGACGACTCTAACCTGTTGGTAAGCTTTTTATCATCTTCCACCTTGGATTCATGGTGAAAACTCAAAATCAATGCTTGATTCTTGGTTTTCTTCACTCGATTTCCTATCCTAGCCAACTTGTTCATCTAAAAGCTCAAGAACAGACCTTGGGCAGTTTCTGGAACTCCATCCACCATTATAGCCGTGGAGCATGGAGCTTGGAATCATATTTTGAGGCGGGTTTTATAACTTTAACCCTTAAACATTTATATTGCATCAAATTCTCTATGATTTGTTGATTATTTCTTCTATTTGGAACTCTTTTGATACACTGTTTAAATTCCCATGAAAAATGGCTATTTTTCTTGGATGTATGAAGGAATATGATGATGACATAATATTGACACATTTCCCAAGAAAATGATGGGCCAAATGATTTCCATAAGTTGCTCAAACGGTTTGGGAACGGTTTCAAACTGTTTGAGGGGAAACATTTTCACCAAACCAATTGAGAGCAAACGGTTTCAAACTGTTTGGAGGTGTTGACCATTTGGAGAATTGTTTATAATAATTTTGGTTAATGAATCACTAATTATAAATGATTAGTTCCAATTGGTTCATGAGTTGAAGGACAATCAATCATCAAACCCTAACCAGGTTAAGTGCTGATTTCTAATTTGGTTCAGTTAGAACTTTGGGTTGATTGACCCAAACGGTTTCAAAACCGTTTGGGGATCACCCAAACGGTCTCAAGACCGTTTGAGGGTCACCCAAGACCATTTGGAGGTCTAGGGTTGAGTATGGTTAGGTGTTTAAAGATCTAAAGATACCAAGTTGAATTGCAATCAAATGCTGATTTGGTGATCAATCCTATGATCCAAACCCTAATTGGATGTCATGGATTTGGATGTTGAGATGGGAAAACAGTATCAAGACCGTTTGGAGGTCATCCAAACGACCTCAAGACTGTTTGAGGTCAGGTCATGTCCAATTTGGATGACGGTCCAATAGTTTCAAAGTAATTAGTTTCACAATGATCAACATTGAAGGCTCATTGATTCCATACCCTAATTCAATTGGAATCTAAACCCTAATTGATGATTAATTGGAATTTGAATCACTTAAAGGATAATTTATTTTAAGTCCAATTGAGGTGTGGAGCTTAGATTCAATTAATAGTTGGATACAAGAATTCAATCGATCAGGGGATCAACATTTGAAACCCTAAATCAGCTTGAATGGTTGAGACCACAATTGGTCCATTCGGTTTTGAAGAGGTTTGGACCAGACGGTCTCAAGACCGTTTGATTTCAAATGGTCACAAGACCATTTGGAACCAAACGATACCAAACCGGTTAAAATTCAAATGGTTTCAAATGTCACTTTATCAAACGGTTTCAAGAATTACTTTGGCAAACAGTTTCAACGTCCTACTTCACCAAACAGTTTCAAGGGTATGTCCAAGACCGTTTGGAGGTCTAAACGGTCTTAGACTGTTTGGAGGTGTTATAAGCAAGACCGTTTGAGGTCTGATTGGTCAAGACCGTTTGGGGTCTAAGAGACCAAGATCGTTTGGAAGTTAATTAACTAAATCGTATAAACACTTAAAGTGGTTGAGGGTCAATTGTTTAAGTGAATAATTACATGATGTAATCCAAGGGAGATTATAATAATGGTACCCTTAATGAGATAGGTTGATTAGTACCCTTTAAATAATTAAGTTTTAATGATCATGGTGATAATGATATAACTCATGGTGTCAATTCTTCTCTCAAGTTGAGTTGACTTAGCCTAATCAAGGTTGAAGTAAACATCATCCTATAGAGGATGAGAGTGAGAAGACTTCCTACATGAATGATAATCATGTAGTGGACTTTCAATATGAATGAATGTTTAATTAGGGTATGATCCTTAATAGTGAGATCATGAAACCCTAATTATGAAGGTTAATGAATCATAGCCCTAATTGAGGGCATTGATAGGTGAAATCCTAATACATGATGATGGTATGAACTTAATTCATGGTAATGACATGAGAAAACCTAATTCAGGGTACTTTGATGATCATTCCTACTTGGAGTGAATAGTAAACCCTAATTTTGGGTTATTGAATATAAACCCTAATCTAGGGTGAGGCAATGTGAATAGTAAACCCTAATTCCAAATAAGGTGAAAGTATATGTGAAACCCTAATTATCAGTTATACTACGTAGCATGAAGCTCTAAGATTGGATAATGAAATGATGAGTCATTAATCCTAATTGAGCTAAGGGGATGATTAAACCGAATTGAAATGAAAAGGGAAACCCTAACCCTAGCAAGGGCATAGTGGTATAACCCTTGCATAGTGATGTTATAATTGTTTTGCATTGTGTTGATATAAAAATTTATGTATCTATTATCATCTGTACTAATCATGCAGGTTTTATGAGATAATGAACATAGCCATGTATGATCTATGGTTCTTTATTTATTGAAAGTACTTTATGAGCCCAGTGAACAATGATATGCTATGTTGCCTAGTGAGAGGTCACAAAAGAGATTAATAGGCTGTAAAAGCCATGTGAAATACCTGCACTGCAATTATCATGTTTATACTGTCAGATGATTTGATGGCATTAAGTTACTTGTTAAAGTAGTAACAAGTGTTTTGATGATCTAAGGGTTTGAACACCCATATTCGTGAATCATGATGATGAGATGATAAGGGATTGAGATCCCAATGTTAATAAAGTTGTGAAATGAACTTGATGGAAATAGTACTCATTCTTTATAGTAATTGTTATAATGGTTTTTGTTTGAAGACATGCCTAATTTTAAAAGAATACTTTAATGTACTTAAATAATCAAGTGAAATGATATCATGTAGAGCCCTAACCATAGAACCATCATCGTCAGTAGTTTGGTGATGGTGAAATAGGTTTTCCTAAGGGAACTCCTGGAGGGCATACTTTTGAGTATGTGGGGGTTATGGGCGCAAATATCCTTATGCCCTAATGGAGGAATTGATGTGAGATAAACATTAAATCTCTCAATCCTTCATTATATGTATATGGCGGGATGATGTATCACTAATCTCCCGATGATGATGTTAATGCTGAATCGATGTGAGATAAATAAGAAATATCTCGATTGCGAAGAGAGTACAACATGCCACTGTAACTCTAATAGCGAAGTTGCCAGTATACCCTGGAAAGCTATTTGATAGAGACACGAGATGTCCTGCATGGTGTTCCTCACACTGACTAAGGAGGATGAGGTCATAGAAATCTGTCTCTTCTATTGACCTATGTATGGTATCGATTTCGATTTCGCAATGATCGGTTGGAGTATGAGAGGTATACCTCATCTCCTTAGGGCATAAATATGTTTGTAAAATGTAATCAGTCGTGTAGCATATTTGTTTAGGATTGAATTACGAGAATCAATGAATGATGATACATTGTCTATTATATCCTAGTTGGATAAATGCTATACATGTTCTTCATATTCCTTATTGAATAAATGACTTGCTTCTTAATCAAGTTATAACTGGAATGAACTGTATAGAGAATAATTCTCTACATATTTAATCAATGATTTACCTACTGCTGAATATTACAATTCTACTGCTCAGTGTTATTCTATTATCTGCAATAACAATGTTTCTGGCAGAGAGTTATATCTCTCGCTGGGGCAATTTTTCAATTGTCTCACCCCCGTGGGATTAAATTTTTAGGTAGACGACGAGGAAAAGGTAGAAACCCTATAGTGGGTGAAGAGCAGCAGCAACAACAAAAAGGACAACAGTGATCCTCAAGTGGAGACACTGTCTGTCAAGTCCTGTATATAGAGAGTCATATATTTTGTCTCTGTACTCTTAGGTCCTAGGAGTCAGTAGATGGTTTAATATAGATCTGATACTTTTGGCTTGATGCCTCGAGATTTTCTTATACTGCTTATGTACAGTTTAACATGGCAGTTAATGTTTGCGACTCTCGAGATGAGATGATACATAGATGTACTGATGAACTGGAATGTAAATAACTTACTTGGGTTCTTTATGAAAGAGTTTTATAGTTTGTGGATCTCTTTGTAAAAAGTTTTAATTTTTAGTGATTTTCAGTAATTCCGCTGCTAATGATTCGCTTCCGCTTTAATCTTAACCGATGTTTGGCAACAAATGTCACAATTTAGTAGTATCAGAGCTCTAGGTTCGCTGAGTCTACAAAGACATAGGACTAAGGTTGTTGAGTCTGTTCTAGTGTCTTCCAGTCTATCTCATAGTGTCTTCTACTCATATAGGAGGAGAAGAGAAAACTAAAGATGTCTGGATCACATGATGAACATGTTGTAGAAAGTAGTGTTGTTGCACTCGGAGGAGGTGCAGGAGATCAAGGAAGGGAGGAGGCTATACCTGAACCACCCCAGTTCAATCAAGATGACATGGGGAACCCAGCCTTCCAAGCCATGTTTGGGCAGTTTATGGCTGCCATGACGCATATGACCGATAGGATGCCCATACCTGCACCTAGGGTACCTGCCCATGATGAAAGACAAGGAGTCGGCAAGGCGTTTGAACGACTATGCCGGGTTGGAGCCACATAATATGTTGGGACAGCTGACCCAGCAGATGCTGACATGTGGCTAACTGAACTAGAGAAGGCCTTTAAAATCCTTAACATCCTAGAAGCTGAGAAGGTTATACATGTTGTGTACCTTCTTAAGGGAAGTGTTGGTCACTGGTGGACCATTGAGGAGGGGAAAAGGCCAGGTGTGGAGATTGAATGGGAAGCATTCTGATGGGAATTCGTCAATAGATACTTTCCTAAGACATTCCTGGATGAGAAGATCTCTCAGTTTGAGAGGTTAAGGCAAGGACCAATGAACATTAGCGAGTATGAGGCTAAGTTCATGGATCTTTTGTGGTTCTATCCGCATATGGAAACCACAGATGAAGAAAGGATTCAACATTTTGAGAAAGGATTAAACGCTGAGTTGACCACCCCTATGTCTGCTCTGGAGAACAGGGAAAGATTTTCTACTTTTGTGGAATCTGTCAGAAGGATAGAGAGGTCTGTGACTGAGAAGCGACAAACCAAGAACAAGAAGGTGTACCCCCAGTTCCAAGGATCCTCATCTAAAAGTTTCAAGAAATTGAGGTTTTCTGCACCAATGGCACCACCTAGATTCAATACCCAGACGCAGTGGATGTCAAATAGGGGCAGAGGATGAAGTTTACCACCAGAAGGAGCCCACAACTCAGCATCCGTGTCGGTTAGAGGACCATCCAGACCACAACCAGGGATCAGGAGCTATTTTATATGTGAAAAAATGGGGCATCTAACGAAGGATTGTAGAGCCAGAGAGGTAAGTGTAACTCAACCCCAGAGGTAGAGTCAACAAGGTTCTCAGAGGAGACAGTTTCCAGGTAGCACTAGAGGATGTGGACAAGTGTTCCAAGCTGGATCATCGACACCCAATCATCGAGCACCGAATCAACCACAAGCGACAACGAGATTCTATGCGATGAATCCACCTGATGCAGTGATCAACCCTTAGGTTGGGACAGGTCAGATGGAACTATTTTATTCTGATATGTCTACATCATGCGGCATATCTGTTTTGATTGATCTGGGTGCTACACATTCCTTTATCACTCGAAGAGTGATTCTTGACTATAACATGACTACCAGTCATAGAGCAGATAGTCTGCTATTAGAAACTCCTTTGATGGGATCTGCTGTGTTGCGGGAGGTGTGTTCTCCTTGCATTCTTTTCTTTTCTGAGCATCACATTCAAGTGGATCTTATACCGCTTGTGATGCATGGGTTCGATATAATCCTTGGGATGGATACCTTAGAAAGGTATAAGGTTGTCTTGGATTGTGAGTCCAAGCAAGTTGTGTTCATAGATGAAAGTGACACATGGATATTTCAAGGATATAGAAAGATTCTTCCAACCTGTCTTGTATCAGCTATGGTAGCTGAGAAGCTGATAAGGCAAGGATGTTTTGCATTCTTAGCCCATGTGGTAGATACCACCATGGAGAGTTCTAATCCTGCTGAAGTTCCGGTAGTCAGGGAATTTGAAGATGTGTTTCCTAAAGAACTTCCAGGTGTTCCTCTGCCTCGAGAGATTGATTTTGAAATTAATCTAATCCCAGGCACGCAGCCAATAGCACAAACACCATATAGGATGGCGCCTGCTGAGATGGCAGAACTCAAGAAATAGCTGCAAGAGTTGCTTGAGAAATGTTTTATCTGACCAAGCACTTCACCTTGGGGTGCTCCAGTCCTTTTAGTTAAAAAGAAGGACGGGTCGATGCAATTGTGCATTGATTACAGACAATTAAATAAAATAACAATAAAGAATAAGTATCCTTTGCCAAGGATTGACGATTTGTTTGACCAGTTGCGTGGTACAACTATTTTCTCAAAGATAGATCTGAGGTCGGGATATCATCAGCTGTGTATTAAGGAGGGTGACATACCTAGGTCTGCCTTTAGGACAAGGTATGGTCACTATGAGTTCACAGTTATGTCGTTTGGACTAACTAATGCACCAGCTGCATTCAAGGAACTCATGAATAGAATCTTTTGACCTTCTCTTGATCAATGCATAGTTGTCTTCATAGATGACATCCTGATCTACAGTACAGATGCTCAACAGCATGAGCAGCACCTTCGTTAGGTTCTAACTTTGCTAAGAGAGCATAAGTTGTATGCTAAATTTAGCAAGTGTGAGTTCTGGTTACCAGAAGTTTCTTTTCTTGGACACGTAATCTCTGCTTCAGGTATTCGTGTTGACCCTAAAAAGGTAGAATCTGTCATGCAATGGGAACAACCGAAGACACCGATGGATATTTACAGTTTCTATAGCCCTAACCTTAACCAAGTTATAGGAGATTTATTAAGAACTTCAGTTCTATAGCCCTAACCTTAACCAAGTTGACCAGAAAGGATGTTCCTTTTGTTTGGAATGACAAGTGTCAGCAATCATTTCAGTGCTGAAGGAAAGGTTGACAAGTGCACCAGTGCTAGTGTTATTTGAGCAAGGGAAAGGGTATATAGTTTTCTGTGATGCCTCTAAGAATGGACTAGGATGTGTGTTAATGCAGGATAAACAAGTAATTTCTTTTGCTTCTCGACAGCTTAAGAAGCATGAGGAGAACTATCTGACACACGATCTAGAACTAGATGTTGTAGTCCATGCTTTGAAGATCTGGAGACATTATCTCTGTCGAGAAACATTCCAGATTTTCACAGACCATAAGTGTGACGTCTGTTGCTAAACATCAGTTAAGATTAAAGCGGAAGTGAATCATTAGCAGTGGAATATAGTGAAAATCACTAAAAATTAAAACTTTTTACAAAGAGATCCACAAATTGTAAAACTCTTTCATAAAGAACCCAAGTAAGTTATTTACATTCCAGTTCACCAGTACATCTCTGTATCATCTCTTCTCGAGAGTCACAAACATTAACTGCCTTGTTAAACTGTACATAAGCAATATACAAAAATCTTGAGGCATCAAGCCAAAAATCTCAGATCTATATTAAACCATCTACTGACTCCTAGGACCTGAGAGTACAAAGACAACATATAGGACTCTCTATATACAGGACTTGACAGATAGTGTCTCCACCCGAGAATCACTGCTATCCTCTTTATTGCTGTTGCTACTGCTACTCTTCACCCACTGTAGGGTTTGTACCTTTTCCTCGGCATCTACCTAAAAATTTTATCCCACGGGGGTGAGACAATTGAAAAATTGCCCCAGCAAGAGATATAACTCTCCGCCAGAAACATTGTTATTGCACATAATAGAATAACACTGAGCAGTAGAATCGTAATATTCAGCAACAGGTAAATCATTGATTAACTATGTGTAGTAATATTCTCTATACAGTTCATTCCAGTTATAACTTGATTAAGCAGCAAGTCATTTATTCAATAAGGAATATGAAGAACATGTATAGCATTTATCCAACTAGGATATAATAGACAATGTATCATCAATCATTGATTCTCGTAATTCAATCCTAAACAAATGTGCTACACGGCTGATTATATTTTACAAACATACTTATGCCCCGAGGAGATGAGGTATACCGCTCATACTCCAACCGACCATTGTGAAATCGAAATCGGTACCATACATAGGTCAATAGAAGAGCCGGATTTCTATGACCTCATCCTCCTTAGTCAGTGTGAGGAACAACATGCAGGACATCTTGTGTCTCTGCCAAATAGCTTTCCAGGGTATACTAGCAACTTCTCTATTAGAGTTACAGTGGCATGCTGTACTCTCTTTGCAATCGAGAGATTTCTTATTTATCTCACATCGATTCAGCATTAACATCATCATTGGGAGATTAGTGATACATCATCCCGACATATACATATAATGAAGGATTGAGAGATTTAATGTTTATCTCACATCAATTCCTCCATTAGGGCGTAAGGATATTCACGCCCATAACCCCCACATACTCAAAAGTATGCCCTCTAGGAGTTCCCTTAGGAAAACCTGTTTCACCATCACCAAACTACTGACAATGATGGTTCTATGGTCAGGGCTCTACATGATATCATTTCACTTGATTATTTAAGTACATTACAATATTCTTTTAGCATCAAGCATGTCTTCAAACATAAACCATTATACCAATTGCTATAAAGAATGAGTACTATTTCCATCAAGTTCATTTCACAACTTTATTAACATTGGGATCTCAATCCCTTATCATCTCATCATCATGATTCAAGAATATGGGTGTTCAAACCCTTAGATCATCAAAACACTTGTTACCACTTTAATAGGTAACTTAGTGCCATCAAATCATCTGACAATATAAACATGATAATTGCAGTGCAAGTATTTCACATGGCTTTTACAGCCTATTAATCTCTTTTGTTACCTCTCACTAGGCAACATAGCATATCATTATTCACTAGGCTCATAAAGTACTTTTAATAAATAAAGCACCATAGCTCATACCTAGATATGTTCATTATCACATAAAACATGCATGATTAGTATAGATGATATCCGATACATCAATTTTGATATCATCACAATGCAAAACAATTATAACATCACTATGCAAGGGTTATACCACTATGCCCTTGCTAGGGTTAGGGTTTCCCTTTCCATTTCAATTAGGATTAATCATCCCCTTATCTCAATTAGGATTAATGACTCATCATTTCATTATCCAACCTTAGAGCTTCATGCTATGTAGTATAACCCAGAATTAGGGTTTCACATATACTTTCACCTTATTTGGAATTAGGGTTTACTATTCACATTGCATCACCCTAGATTAGGGTTTATATTCAATAACTCAAAATTAGGGTTTACTATTCACTCAAAGTAGGAATGATAATCAAAGTACCCTGAATTAGGGTTTCTCATGTCATTTTTTTGGTCAAACAAAAAACAATGCCCTAATTAGGTTTCTCATGTCATTACCATGAATTAAGTTCATACCATCATCATGTATTAGGATTTCACCTATCAATGCCCTCAATTAGGGCTATGATTCATTAACCTTCATAATTAGGGTTTCATGATCTCACTATTAAGGATCATACCCTAATTAAACATTCATTCATATTGAAAGTCCACTACATGATTATCATTCATGTAGGAAGTCTTCTCACTCTCATCCTCTATAGGATGATGTTTACTTCAACCTTGATTAGGCTAAGTCAACTCAACTTGAGAGAAGAATTGACACCATGAGTTATATCATTATCACCATGATCATTAAAACTTAATTATTTAAAGGGTACTAATCACCCTATCTCATTAAGGGTACCATTATTATAATCTCCCTTGGATTACATCATGTAATTGTTCACTTAAACAATTGACCCTCAACCACTTTAAGTGTTTATACGATTTAGTTAATTAACTTCCAAACGATCTTAGTCTCTCAGACCCCAAACAGTCTTGACCAATTAGACCTCAAATGGTCTTGCTTATAACACCTCCAAACGGTCTAAGACCGTTTAGACCTCCAAACGGTCTTGGAGATATCCTTGAAACCGTTTGGTGAAGTAGGAGGTTGAAACCGTTTGCCAAAGTAATTCTTGAAACCATTTGATAAAGTGACATTTGAAACCGTTTGAACCTTAACCAGTTTGGGATTGTTTGGTCCCAAACGGTCTTGAGACCTTTGGTCCCAAATGGTCTTCAGACCGTTTGGTCCAAACCTCCTCAAAACTGAATGGACCAATTGTGGTCTCAACCATTCAAGCTGATTTAGGGTTTCCAATGTTGATCTCCTAATCGATTGAATTATTGTATCCAACTATCAATTGAACCTAAGCTCCACACCTCAATTGGACTTAAATAAATTATCCTTCAAGTGATCCAACTTCCAATTAATCATCAATTAGGGTTTAGATTCCAATTGAATTAGGGTTTGTAATCAATGAGCCTTCAATGTTGATCATTGTGAAACTAATTACTTTTGAAACTATTGGAACATCATCCAAATTGGACATGACCTGACCTCAAACGGTCTTGCGGTCGTTTGGATGACCTCTAAATGGTCTTGAGACCATTTTTCCATCTCAACATCCAAATCCATGACATCCAATTAGGGTTTGGATCATAGGATTCATCACCAAATCATCATTTGATTACAATTCAACTTGGTATCTTTAGATCTTCAAACACCTAACCATACTCTATCCTAGACCTCCAAACGGTTTAAGGTGACCCTCAAATGGTCTTGAGACCATTTAGGTGATCCCCAAATCGTTTTGAAGTCGTTTGGGTCAATCAACCCAAAGTTCTAACTCAACCAAATTAGAAATCAACACTTAACCCGATTAGGGTTTGATGATTGATTGTCCTTCAACTCATGAACCAATTGGATCTAATAAATTATAATTAGTGAGTCATTAACCAACATTATTATCAACAAATCTCCAAATGTTCAACCATGGTCAACACCTCCAAACAGTTTGAAACCATTTGCTCTCAATTAGTTTGGTGAAACCGTTTCCCCTCAAACGGTTTGGGAAACTGTTTGAGCAACTTATGGAAACCGTTTGGCCCATCATTTTCTTGGTAAATGTGTCAATATGATGTCATCATCATCTTACTTCGTACGTCCAAGAACAACAACCATTTTTCATGGGAATTTCAGCAGTGAATCAAAAGAGTTCCAAATAGAAGAAATAATCAACAAATCATAGAGAATTTGATGCAATATCAATGTTTAAGGGTTAAAGTTATAAAACCCACCTCAAAATCTGATTCCAAGATCCAAGATCCACGGCTATAATGGTGGATGAAGTTCCAGCAACTGCCCAAGGTCCGTTCTTGAGCTTTTAGATGAACAAGTTGGCTAGGATGGGAAATCGAGTGAAGAAAACCAAGAATCAAGCATTGATTTTGAGTTTTCACCATGAATCCAAGGTGGAAGATAATCAAAAGCTTACCAACAGGTTAGAGTCATCCTTATCCTGCTCCTGAGCTCTCCCGTGGTCGGCCAAAGCAAATGAGAAAAGGAATTCCCAGGAAAAGATCCTTAAGTGGTTGGAAAAAGGATATGTATAAAGATTTTCAAGGAAAGAGAAAAAGGAATTATTTTCTTTAAATTCTGAAACAATTTCCACCAATTCCTCCACCATTTCTTGGACACGAAGCCACCTTAATTATCTTGAAAAACCTCTCCATTATCCAAGAATTAATGGAAAAGAAAGTAAGCACCTTAGTGAATTTTATACTAATATCCACCTTTTAGTGGATAATACTTTTTATTATAATAATATGAGTGGCTTCCACTCAACCAAGTTCTTTTTGTGCCAAGGCAAGGCACAAGCTCGTCCATAACTTTTCTATTTCATCCCTCAACTTTTGGTTGATGGGCTCCTCAATTAATTTATTTCTTTTTTCATTAAATTAAATTAAAGTTACATATATGCGTAAATCTTGATTATTTTAATGTCAAGATTCTCTCTCCTCCAAGATAATTCAAATGAGGCGCCTCTCTCATTTTATTTGCTCTAATTAATGCCAAGAAACATGAGGGACCCTCTAGAGATGGTATTTTGCATATTGAACCCTAGGTTTTTGGGTAAATTGCACATTACACCAAAACTAGGTTTTAATGCACAAGGATTGCTTTACAAGCTTTATCTTGGTGCCCGAGCTTGTGGAAACCATACCACTACATAATTTTCATTCTTATGATGTCTCAACATCAGAGGAACATTTTATCATGTATAATTTGCAAGATAACCCCTCAACTTGGGTAATTTTCACTTTAGTCCAAAATTAACAAAATAATGTTTCAACATTATTAAAAAAGGACTAAAATTGAAATATAAGTTCCTCAAGAGCCTTAATTACTTTTCAAAGGATAAGTACAACCATATAATCAACTTTATTAAGCCAAAACACCTAGGGTTAAAACATAACCCAAGTCAGGGATGTTATAGTAAGAACCTAAAGTACATCTTCTCTCAGCATGAGCTAAACATGAGACAATGCCGCTGGATGGAGTTAATCAAGGATTATGATTGTACAATTGATTATCATCCAGGGAAGGCCAATGTGGTTGCTGATGCATTAAGTAGAAAATCAGCAAAACCAGCCTTAGATAGAGCACAATTAAATTCTTTGGTGTGCTCTAGGAGGGATATGCTTATCTCTTTAAGGCAAGAGAATGTACAAATAAAAGTATCATTGTTATCTGGGTTGTTAGCTAAGATGCACATAAAACCTACTCTGAGACAGAAGATTAAGGAGGCTTAGCAGGCTGATGCTGCAATTTAGTAGATTAGATTAGAGTATGGTAGTGAGAAACGAGATGGTTTCCATGATTCAGATGATCAGATAGCCTGTTATCATGGTAGAATGATAGTGTCTGATATTGATAACTTAAGGAAGTTAGTTCTAGAAGAAGCTCATTATTCAATGTATGCTATGCATCCAGGGAGCACCAAAATGTATCACAATTTGAAAGATATATATTGCTGGCCTAGTTTGAAGAAGGATGTTGTTGAGTTCGTTATGCGGTGTCCAGTGTGTCAGCAGGTTAAAGCTAAATACCAGAAGCATGCAGGAACAATGCAACCTTTACCTATACCACCATGGAAGTGGGATCATATAACCATGGACTTCATTTTTGGTTTGCCTAGAACAACCAAAGGTCATGATTCCATTTGGGTAATAGTTGATAGGTTGACAAAGACAACACATTTCTTACCTGTCAAGACAACCTATTCTGTAGAGAGACTGGCACAGTTATATATAGATGAGATAGTGCGGCTGCATGGGGTTCAGTTACCATTGTTTCTGACAGAGGTCCCTAGTTTATGAGTCATTTTTGGGAGTGTCTTCATAAAGCCTTAGGCACACAGTTAAGGTTTAGTACAACCTTTCATCCTCATACGGATGGACAATAAAAAAGGACTATACAAACCTTGGAGGACTTGCTTAGGGCATGTGTCCTCCAGTTTACTGGAAGTTGGGATCTACATCTAAGCTTGATAGAATTTGCCTACAACAATAGCTATCAACACAGTATTGACATGACACCTTATGAAGATTTTTATGGTAGACATTGTAGATCTCCCCTATGTTGGTATGAAACTGGTGAATATCAACTTTTGGGTCCTGATCTTGTGCAGCAAACAAACGAGAAGATTAAAATTATACAACAACAGTTAAAGACTGCACATGATATGTAGAAATCTTACACTGATAAGCGTCATAGACCTTTAGAATTCCAAGTTGGAGATAGAGCATACCTCAAGGTCTCACCTTGGAAAGGAGTTCTTAGATTTGTAAGGAAAGGAAAGTTAACTCCTAGATTTATGGGGCCTTATCCAATCATTGAACGGATTGGAAAGGTAGCTTATAAGCTGGAGTTACCACCTGAGCTACAAAAGTTGCACCCAGTTTTCCACATTTCCATGCTAAGGAAATGTCATCCTGACACAGAAATAGTTCTGCAGCCTATGGAAGTAGAGTTAAACGAAGATATATCTTATGATGAAGGACCTATGTTGATTCTTGACAGAAGAATCAAGAAATTAAAAAAGAAAGACAGTAGTCTTGTAAAAGTCTTTTGGAATCATCGTAGCATTGAAGAAGCTACATGGGAACTAGAGGAAGAAATGAGGAGGAAATACCCTACTCTTTTCTCTTAAAATGTTTTGTTAATGATTTCGAGGACGAAATCCTTATAAGGGGTGGATAATTTGTAGCATCCCTGACCTGGGTTATGTTTTAACCCTAGGTGTTTTGGCTTAATAAAGTTGATTAGATGTTTTTACTTACCCTTTGAAAAGTAATTAAGGCTCTTGAGGAACTTATATTTCAATTTCAGTCCTTTTTTAATAATGTTGAAACATTGTTTTGTTAATTTTGGACTAAAGTGCAAATTACCCAAGTTGAGGGGTTATCTTGCAAATTGCACATGATAAAATGTTCCTCTGATGTTGGGACATCATAATAATGAATATTATGTAGTGGTATGGTTTCCACAAGCTTGGGCACCAAGATAAAGCTTGTAAAGCAATCCTTGTGCATTAAAACCTAGTTTTGGTGTAATGTGCAATTTACCCAAAACCTAGGGTTCAATATGCAAAATACCACCTCTAGAGGGTCCCTCATGTTGCTTGTCATTAAGTAGAGCAAATAAAATGAGAGGTGTGCCTCATCTGAATTATCTTGGAGGAAAGAGAATCTTGACATTAAAATAATCAAGATTTAAGCATATATGGAACTTTAATTTAATTTAATGCAAAAAGAAATAAATTAATTGAGGAGCCCATCAACCAAAAGTTGAGGGATGAAATAGAAATGTGATGGACGAGCTTGTGCCTTGGTTTGGTGCAAAAAGATCTTGGTTGAGTGGAAGCCACTCACATTATTATAATAAAAAGTATTATCCACTAAAAGTTGGATATTAGTATAAAATTCATTAAGGTGCTCAATTTCTTTTCCATTAATTCTTGGATAATGGAGAGGTTTTGCAAGATAATGAAGCTGGCTTCGTGGCCAAGAAATGGAGGGCGAATTGGTGGAAATTATTTCGGAATTTAAAGAAAATAATTCCTTTTTCTCTTTCCTTGAAAATCCTTATACATATCCTTTTTCCAACCACTTAAGGATCTTTTCCTTGGAATTCCTTTTCTCATTCGCTTTGGCTGACCACAGGAGAGCTCAGGAGCAGGATAAGGATGACTCTAACCTGTTGGTAAGCTTTTGATTTCCACCTTGGATTCATGGTGAAAACTCAAAATCAATGCTTGATTCTTGGTTTTCTTCACTCGATTTCCAATCCTAGCCAACTTGTTCATCTAAAAGCTCAAGAACGGACCTTGGGAAGTTTCTGGAACTTCATCCACCATTAGATCCGTGGAGATTGGAGCTTGGAATCAGATTTTGAGGATGGTTTTATAACTTTAACCCTTAAACATTGATATTGCATCAAATTCTCTATGATTTGTTGATTATTTCTTCTATTTGGAACTCTTTTGATTCACTGCTGAAATTCCCATGAAAAATGGTTGTTGTTCTTGGATGTACAAAAGAAGATGATGATGACATCATCTTGACACATTTCCCAAGAAAATGATGGGCCAAACGGTTTCCCAAACTGTTTGGGAGCAAACGGTTTCAAACTATTTGAGGGGAAACGGTTTCACCAAACTAATTGAGAGCAAACGGTTTCAAACCGTTTGGAGGTGTTGACCAGGGTTGACCATTTGGAGATTTTTTTATAATAATGTTTTTTAATGACTCACTAATTATAATTGATTATTTCCAATTGGTACATGAGTTGAAGGACAATCAATCATCAAACCCTAATCGGGTTAAGTGCTGATTGCTAATTTGGTTGAGTTAGAACTTTGGGTTGATTGACCCAAACGGTTTCAAAACCATTTGGGGATCACCCAAACGGCCACAAGACTGTTTGAGGGTCACCCGAGACCGTTTGTAGGTCTAGGGTTGAGTATGGTTAGGTGTTTGAAGATCTAAAGATACCAAGTTGAATTGCAATCAAATGTTGATTTGGTGATCAATCCTATGATCCAAACCCTAATTGGATGTCATGGATTTGGATGTTGAGATGGGAAAACGGTCTCAAGACCATTAGAGGTCATCCAAACGACCTCAAGACCATTTGAGGTCAGGTCATGTCCAATTTGGATGATGGTCCAATAGTTTCAATGTAATTAGTTTCATAATGATCAACATTGAAGGCTCATTGATTCCAAACCCTAATTCAATTGGAATCTAAACCCTAATTGATGATTAATTGGAAGTTGAATCACTTAAAGGATAATTTATTTAATTCCAATTGAGGTGTGGAGCTTAGGCTCAATTGATAGTTGGATACAAGAATTCAATCGATCAGGGGATCAACATTGGAAACCCTAAATCAGCTTGAATGGTTGAGACCACAATTGGTCCATTCGGTTTTGAGGAGGTTTGGACCAAATGGTCTCAAGATCGTTTGAGTCTAAACGGTCTCAAGACCATTTGGGACCAAACGATACCAAATCGGTTAAGGTTCAAATGGATTCAAATGCCACTTTATCAAACGGTTTCAAGAATTACTTTGGCAAATAGTTTCAACCTCCTACTTCACCAAACGGTTTCAAGGGTATGTCCGAGACCGTTTGGAGGTCTAAACGGTATTAGACCATTTGGAGGTGTTATAAGCAAGACCGTTTGAGGTCTGATTGGTCAAGACCATTTGGGGTCTAAGAGACCATGATCATTTGGAAGTTAATTAACTAAATCGTATAAACACTTAAAGTGGTTGAGGGTCAATTGTTTAAGTGAACAATTACATGATGTAATCCAAGGGAGATTATAATGATGGTATCCTTAATGAGATAGGGTGATTAATACCCTTTAAATAATTAAGTTTTAATGATCATGGTGATAATGATATAACTCATGGTGTCAATTCTTCTCTCAAGTTGAGTTGACTTAGTCTAATCAAGGCTGAAGTAAACATCATCCTATACAGGATGAGAGTGAGAAGACTTCCTACATGAATGATAATCATGTAGTGGACTTTCAATATGAATTTATGTTTAATTAGGGTATGATCCTTAATAGTGAGATCATGAAACCCTAATTATGAAGGTTAATGAATCATAGCCCTAATTGAGGGCATTGATAGGTGAAATCCTAATACATGATGATGGTATGAACTTAATTCATGGTAATGACATGAGAAACCCTAATTTAGGGTACTTTGATGATCATTCCTATTTGGAGTGAATATTAAACCCTAATTTTGGGTTATTGAATATAAACCCTAATCTAGGGTGATGCAATGTGAATAGTAAACCCTAATTCCAAATAAGGTGAAAGTATATGTGAAACCCTAATTTTGGGTTATACTACATAGCATGAAGCTCTAAGGTTGGATAATGAAATGATGAGTCATTAATCCTAATTGAGCTAAGGGGATGATTAACCCTAATTGAAATGAAAAGGGAAACCCTAACCCTAGCAAGGGCATAGTGGTATAACCCTTGCATAGTGATGTTATAATTGTTTTGCAATGTGCTGATATCAAAATTGATGTATCTGTTATCATCTATACTAATGATGTAGGTTTTATGAGATAATGAACATAGCCAGGTATGAGCTATGGTGCTTTATTTATTGAAAGTACTTTATGAGCCTAGTGAACAATGATATGCTATGTTGCCTAGTGAGAGGTAACAAAAGAGATTAATAGGCTGTAAAAGCCATGTGAAATACTTGCACTGCAATTATCATGTTTATACTGTCAGATGATTTGATGGCATTAAGTTACATGTTAAAGTGGTAACAAGTGTTTTGATGATCTAAGGGTTTGAACACCCATATTCTTGAATCATGATGATGAGATGATAAGGGATTGAGATCCCAATGTTAATAAAGTTGTGAAATGAACTTGATGGAAACATTACTCATTCTTTATGGCAATTGTTATAATGGTTTAGGTTTGAAGACATGCTTGATGCTAAAATAATATTGTAATGTACTTAAATAATCAAGTGAAATGATATCATGTAGAGCCATGACCATAGAACCATCATTGTCAGTAGTTTGGTGATGGTGAAACAGGTTTTCCTAAGGGAACTCCTAGAGGGCATACTTTTGAGTATGTGGGGGTTATGGGCGCGAATATCCTTATGCCCTAATGGAGGAATTGATGTGAGATAAACATTAAATCTCTCAATCCTTCATTATATGTATATGTTGGGATGATGTATCACTAATCTCTTGATGATGATGTTAATGCTGAATCGATGTGAGAAAACAAGAAATCTCTCGATTGCGAAGAGAGTACAACATGCCACTGTAACTCTAATAGCAAAGTTGCCAGTATACCCTGGAAAGCTATTTGGTAGAGACACGAGATGTCCTGCATGTTGTTCCTCACACTGACTGAGGAGGATGATGTCATAGAAATCTAGCTCTTCTATTGACCTATGTATGGTACCGATTTCAATTTTGCAATGGTCAGTTGGAGTATGAGCGGTATACCTCATCTCCTCAGGGCATAAGTATGTTTGTAAAATGTAATCATCCATGTAGCATATTTGTTTAGGATTGAATTACGAGAATCAATGATTGATGATACATTGTCTATTATATCCTAGTCGGATAAATGCTATACATGTTCTTCATATTCCTTATTGAATAAATGACTTGTTGCTTAATCAAGTTATAACTGGAATGAACTGTATAGAGAATACTACTCTACATAGTTAATCAATGATTTACCTGCTACTGAATATTACCATTCTACTGCTCAGTGTTATTCTATTATCTGCAATAACAATGTTTCTGGCGGAGAGTTATATCTCTCGCTGGGGTAATTTTTCAATTGTCTCACCCCCGTGGGATTAAATTTTTAGGTATACGCCGAGGAAAAGGTAGAAACCCTACTGTGGGTGAAGAGCAGCAACAACAGCAACAACAATAAGGATAGCAGTGATCCTCATGTGGAGACACTGTCTGTCAAGTCCTATATATAGAGAGTCATATATGTTGTCTCTGTACTCTCAGGTCCTAGGAGTCAATAGATGGTTTAATATAGATCTGAGATTTTTGGCTTGATGCCTCGAGATTTTGTGTACTACTTATGTACAGTTTAACATGGCACTTAATGTTTGTGACTCTCAAGATGAGATGATACAGAGATGTACTGATGAACTAGAATGTAAATAACTTACTTAGGTTCTTTATGAAAGAGTTTTACAGTTTGTGGATCTCTTTGTAAAAAGTTTTATTTTTTAGTGATTTTTAGTAATTCCGCTGCTAATGATGCGCTTCCGCTTTAATATTAACCGATGTTTGGTAACAGACGTCACAATATCATGGAAAACTTCAAACAAATGAAGATAAACATTCCTTTGCTTGATGCGATCAAGCAAATCCCTTCCTATGCCAAGTTTATAAAAGATTTGTGCACATTTAAAAGAAAAAAAATGGGGAGAATGCCAAAGAAATTCAAGCTCACTGAGTAAGTGAGATCAATTCTATAGCACACCATGTTGATAAAGAGGAAAGACCCTGGTGCTCCCATCATTTCATGTTACATTGGAGCATAATGCATAGACCAAGCCCTCCTAGACTTGGGTTCTAGTGTGAACTGTTGACTCAAGGTCAATTAGGTCAATGTTGACTCACGTCTAAATTGACTAAACCCATGTTTTGATGATGACTAACCATTCCACATATTGGTGTCTAATGATTGTACTTGAGTGTTTTCAGATTAGGTATAGACACGCTCCAAATGCCCTAACTTGCGCATATCAAATTGGAGAAAAGACAAGTCAAAGTCAATACAAGTGCACGTTTTTGTAATATGATGTAAATCCATTAGAATGATGTTTTAAATTACTTGTAATGATTTTATGACTTGTAATTAAGGTTAAAAAAATTAGGAGCACTTAGATCGAATGTTTAAGCACTCAAAAGCCATTTTCCAAAATTCACATCAGGTTGTTCATCGGTCGAGTTCTGTGAGTTGCAAACTCGATCGATCCTGATTGGATCTTGAAAATGACTTTTGATCGGTCGAGTTTACACTTCACAGAACTCGACCGATGGAGTACCAGACCAATTCAATTTTCATTAGTCGATCGAGTTTCCCCAGGACAAACTCGACCGATGGTCTGAATATCGGCTTTGTCTTTTACTCTATCGGTCGAGTTACCCTTATAGAAACTTGATCGATTGTACTATACGGAAAAGTGTAGAAAAGTGCTTCTAACCATTATAGAGTTGCAACAAGTGAAAATATATATGTTGCAAGCCAAAAAATGGCTAGTTTTCGTTCTCAAGTGTTCCCAAAGACTAAGAGGCATCCCCAACTATAAATAGGACCCCTTGGGGCTTCATTCCAAAGTTGAGCATTCAATGCAAACTCTATGTGAGGTTCCTATTCTATAGTTGAGTGCTTCCTACAGCCTCCTCTCTCTCTAAGATTAATCACTTACTACATCCATTAGACTGAGTAGGATATTTGTAAGAGAGCTGGTCCTACATGTATATCTTGTGAGGCTCTCACTTCCACCACCTCCCCATCTCTCATTTCAATCATGAAGATGAAGGTTCTCTTTCTTAGCTAAGAGAGGTAAACAAGAACAAGGGAAGGCATCCCTTGGTGAAGATCAAGGATGAAGACTTGGAGCAAGAGTGGGTAAGCCCTTGGTGAAGGCATAAGACTTTTTCTCAAGTGAGTAAGTCCTTGGTGGAAGCATCTCAGAGTGAAGGTAAAGTCAAAGGCGGAAGATCCAAGAAGAGTGGGTAATCCCTACAAGGCTGAAGACTTGTACAAGAATAGGTAAGTCCTTGGAAGAAGGCGGAAGACTCCTTGCAAAGTGGGTAAGTCCTTGGTAAGGTTGAAGACTCTTTGTATTGGATAGGTAAGTCCTTTGTTTGGTCATGTATTGTAAGTCTTATGAATGAATATAAGAATGCAATGGTTAGGAAATCCTAGAGGTTGACCTCTCTAGGTAAGTGGACTGACATACTTCTAGTTTGAAGTGTGGAACCACTCTAAATAGATTGTCTACTTATGTTTGCTCAATCTCTCTCATCCTTGCTATGCATGTCTTAGTTGCACTCAAATTACCTATTTAGCAACCTTATCTTATCATATATCTTAAAGGTCTAATGAATTTTGTTTAAGTGCATTTAACTCTATTCACCCCCCCTCTAGAGCATCTAATCACCCATCTAGGATCCAACAATTAGTATCAGAGAAGACTTCTCCAAGAATACTTCAACAAGTAGGAGAATATGGGTGACTACCAAGGAGGGAGATACTTGATCAGCCTACCAATATTTGATGGGAGCAATTTCCTCTATTGGAGAAGAAGGGTTCAATTCTACATCCAAGGATCAACTCGGTGGGGGTCATGGAGGCATAGAGGATGTGTATGGCTCTAGCATTCAAGGTTGCTTTCTTCAAGGTAGCTCCATCCCATTCTTCAATCTTTGTCTTTGGTAGCATGTATGGGTTGTTCACCATTTTCCAAGTGTGAAACAACCTATGAAGTATGGAGAAAGCTATGCCTCACTTATGAAGGGACAGACTGAGTGAAGGAAAGCAAAGTCTACATTCTCAAAGGGATGCTTGATAACTTCAAGATGAGAAAGGAGGAGAGGATAGCCAACATGTACTCAAGGCTCAACACCATTGTGAATGGTCTTGCTGTTTTAGGACATCCTATGAGTATAGGAGAGATCAACTCTAAGACCCTTAGAACTCTCCCCAAGAGATGGGAATCCAAGGTGACTTCCATTGAAGAAGCAAGGTCTCTTAAGGATGTCCCTATTGAAGAGCTCATTGGAAATCTACAAGCACATGAAGCCACACTTGACAAGAGGGATGAAGTAGAAAGATAAGAGAAGAAAGAGCTAAAGAGAATGAAGAAGGATGAAATGAAGGCTCAAATTGAAGCTATCATGGAACAAGTCTCTCCTTCCTCTCAAGTTAAAGAAGACGCCATGTACTCCAAGGGTAGATTCTACAAAGGCAAGAAGACCCATCATCACAAGAAAAGAGAAGATAAGTGGCACTCAAGCTCAAGTGACTCCTCCAACTCAAGCTCAAGTGAAGATTCAAGTGAAGGATCCAGCTCAAGCTCTAGTAATGAAGGAGAATGCAATTTTACTCTTATAGCATCAACAAATAAAGACTCAAGTGAGGTAAATCTAAACTCTTTAGATAAAGAATTTTTGATTGCTATTTTTCACGATACTTGTGCCTCTCTTAAGTGTTTTAAAAGGAAAAGGAAAAAAGCTTGCATGAATTGTTGATAATTTACAAGTAGAATTAAATGATCTTGAACATTCTAATTCTTGCTTGCTTGATGATAGAAATGCTTGTCTTAGCCAAGTAGACTCTCTTAAACTTGAAAATGCTAGTTTGCTTGATAAGATTAGATTTCTTGAATCTCAACCTCTCATTCCTAGTTTTAATGAAGAGCATACTTTAACTGTTGATTCTCTCATGCATGATATTGATGTTCTTAAATCTAAAAACAAGGACAAAGACTTTATTTTGCAAGAATTAGAAACATAAAATGCCTCATTGCTTGCTAAAATCAATATGCATGAATCTTGTTCTAGTTCTACTAATAGAGAGAATGATGTTGCTGCTCTTCACATTAATAGAGTTTCTTATTTAACTAAAGCTCTTTGCTTAGAAAATGATCTTTTGCATGCTAGAGATAATATCAATCATTTGTCTTCTACTATTACTTCTCTTATGCATGATATTGATAGTTTGAGATCTTCTTTGCAAAGATTCTTAGTTGGTAATAAGAGCCTTAATGATATCCTACACCATACTACCAAAAAAATTGGTAGACATGGTTTGGGGTATGATGGTAGTCAAAGGAACAACAAAGGTAAAGGACCTCCAATATTCCATGGAGAATCCTCTAGTTCCATGACTATGGACACATGCAACTATTGCAATGATATTGGCCATTATTCTACTTGTTCTCCTTTTAGGAAAGTAACAAAGAGCAATAGGACTTGGATTGCTAAACTAACTCGTCTGGACCAAAAAACATGATTGGGGACCATTTCATCTTTCTTCTTGTAGGTACTTGTAAATGGATTGACTTGAGCTATTGAATTGCAAGTTGACTTCTCAATCCACATGAAAGAAGAAAGGTGAGATGTGTAGAGGGTGACAACAAGTGGAAAAAAGGAATGGTAAGAACAAAGGTAATGTTTTTCTTGCTTATAACCAATCCTAACCTATTTTGTCAAGATGGTGTGCACTATACATATGGTTTTTGAGTCAAAAGTGGTATTTTGTGATTCTCTTCACACTCTTTCTCAAAAACTGTTTCTAATGCTTCTATAGTGCATTACCAACTTGCTTAGACATGTTTGGATATGGTTTGTATTTTTAGCTTGCCTTTAAATATGTTTTTATGATATATATGTGCCTTTTGATAGCTACTTTTTCGGTCGAGTTTGCCCTCTTTGAAACTCGATCGATAGGCACCAATGGGTGTTGCCAGCAATCGTCATCGGTCGAGTTGTCAATACACAGAACTCGACCGATAAAACTATGCATAGAATATACATTTGGCTTATCGAATGAGAATTTCCCTCTCAACTAGATTTTCTCAACCAATAGCCTTATTCTTTGGCACTCTCATTTGGCACCTTTATATATGCATATTGCCATATTCCAAATTGCCTATCTTTCTTACAACTCTATCTCTCTAATTGTTATAAATTGGTATACCTATATCTTGCATTTACTTGCTTTGAGTTGTTTTGTAGGTTTTGATGATGATCTCTTTGGATCTCTTGGCCGTGTCTAAAATTACTTCCGTTGTACTCTAACTTGCTACATCTATCTAGGTGTATATCTTGTGTTGAAACAACCTTGAGGTTCTTAGTCGTGATCATCCTTTGGTAATGATGCATATTTGTATGGTACATAGATCTACATTATATGTAGAAATTGGAGTATGTTTGGATTTTATGCAGATTTGCTCCAGTTTCAGTTTTTGATGCAAGAGTAGTGTTTGTTATGCAGAAACAACCTTCTGAGCAAGGCTCATCACTTTTTCTTGAGCCCTAGTGCTTTTTGGGAAAATTCTATCATCTTGAGGGTCAAAATTGTGTTTTATTGTTTTTCTGCAACACTTTATCTTGCATTTTGGGTTGTTCAAGTATATGCTTTAACTTGATTTTATTTCTATGCTTGGACATGCCCCTATCTGTGCTCTTCTACTCTCCTTATATATATTTGTGTTATCTCCTTTCTCTTTAACAAGTGATGTTTCTTATTTTCTTCATAACCCCACTTTTTGAAATGACAAAGGGGGAGAAAGGTATGTCTTCTTTTGACAAAATGGGGAGAAGGTATGTCTTACATGAAGATGAGAAGTATGTCCATGTAAGGGGGAAGACATACATGTGTAGAACATATATGAGTAGAAGACATAGCATCCTATAAATGTTATGAAAGCTAACCATGCAGGAGAAATAACATCAATTGAGGGGGAGTATGAGAACTCCATGCGCATCAATTGAGGGGGATCATATGAGCTCAGTCCTATTGAAACTCCTAGGTTTCTCCAAAGGTATGATTTTACTTAAAAGCTTTCAATACATTTATGGAATGGCTTGTCATCTTCAAAAAAGGGGGAGAATGTTGACTCAAGGTCAATTAGGTCAATGTTGACTCATGTCTAAATTGACTAAACCCCTGTTTTGATGATGACTAAATATTCCACATATTAGTGTCTAATGCTTGTACTTAAGTGTTTTTGGATTAGGTATAGACACAATCCAAATGCCCTAACTTGTGCATATCAAATTGGAGAAAAGACAAGTCAAAGTCAATACAAGTGCATGTTTTTGTAATATGATGTAAATCCATTAGAATCATGTTGTAAATCACTTGTAATGATTTTATGACTTGTAATTAAGCTTAAAAAATTAGGAGCACTTAGATCGAATGTTTAAGCACTCAAAAGCCATTTTCCAAAATTCACATCAGGTTGTTCATCGATCGAGTTCTATGAGTTGCAAACTCGACCGATCCTAATTGGATCTTAAAAATGACTTTTGATTGATCGAGTTTACACTTCATAGAACTCGACCGATGGAGTACCAGACCAATTTGATTTTCATTATTCGGTCGAATTTCCCCAGGACAAACTCGACCGATGGTCTCAATATCAGCTTTGTCTTTTACTCTATCAGTCGAGTTACCCTTATAGAAACTCGACCGTTTGCACAGTACAAAAAAGTGTAGAAAAGTGCTTCTAGCCGTTGTGGAGTTGCAACAAGTGAAAATATATCTGTTGCAAGCCACAAAATGGCTAGTTTTCGTTCTCAAGTGTTCCCAAAGGCTAAGAGGCATCCCCATCTATAAATAGGACCCCTTGGGGCTTCATTCCAAGGATGACCATTCAATGCAAACTCTATGTGAGGTTCCTATTTGATAGTTGAGTGCTTCCTACAATCTCCTCTCTCTCTCTCTATGCTTAATCACTTTCTACATCCATTACAGTGAGTAGGAGATTTGTAAGAGAGCTAGTCCTACATGTATATCTTGTGAGGCTCTCACTTCCACCACCTCCCCATCTCTCATTTCAATCATGAAGATGAAGGTTCTCTCTCTTAGCTAAGAGAGGTGAAGAAGACTAAGGGAAGGCGTCCGTTGGTGAAGATCAAGGTTGAAGACTTGGAGCAAGAGTGGGTAAGACCTTGGAGAAGGAAGAAGACTCCTTGATCAAGTGGGTAAGTCCTTGGTGGAAGCTTCTCTGAGTGAAGGTGAAGTCAAAGGCAGAAGATCCAAGAAGAGTGGGTAATCCCTGCAAGGCTGAAGACTTGTGCAAGAGTAGGTAAGTCCTTGGAAGAAGGCGAAAGACTCCTTGCAAAGTGGGTAAGTCCTTGGTAAGGTTGAAGACTCTTTGTATTGGATCGGTAAGTCCTTTGTTTGGTCATGTATTGTAAGTCTTATGAATGAATATAAGAATGCAATGGTTAGAAATCCTAGAGGTTGACCTCTCTAGGTAAGTGGACTGACATACTTCTAGTTTGAAGTGTGGATCCACTCTAAATAGCTTGTCTACTTGTGTTTCTCAATCTCTCTCATCCTTTCTTTGCATGTTTTAGTTGCACTCAAATTACCTATTTAGCAACCTTATCTTATCATATATCTTGAAGGTCTAATGAATTTTGTTTAAGTGCATTCTGCTCTTTTCACTCCCCCCCGTCTAGAGCATCTACTCACCCATCTAGGATCCAACAATTAGTATCAGAGCGGGCTTCTCCAAGCATACTTCAACAAGTAGGAGAAGATGGGTGACTACCCAGGAGGGAGATACTTGATCAGCCTACCAATCCTTGATGGGAGCAATTTCCTCTATTAGAGAAGAAGGCTTCAATTCTACTTCCAAGAATCAAGTCTTGAGATGTGGCAAATGGTGAACAGCCCATACATGCTACCAAAGATAAAGATTGAAGAATGGGATGAAGCTACCTTGAAGAAAGAAACCTTGAATGCTAGAGCCATGCACATCCTCTATGCCACCATGACCCCCACCGAGTTCAACCTGATTTCTTCATGTGAAACAACCTATGATGTATGGAGAAAGCTATGCATCACTTATGAAGCAACATACCAAGTGAAGGAAAGCAAAGTCTACATGATCAAAGGGCTGCTTGTGAACTTCAAGATGGGAAAGGAGGAGAGGATAGCCAACATGTACTCAAGGCTCAACACCATTATGAATGCTCTTGCTATTCTAGGACATCCTATGAGTAGAGGAGAGATCAAATCTAAGATCCTTAGAACTCTCCCCAAGTGATGGGAACCCAAGGTGACTTCCATTGAAGAAGCAAGGTCTCTTAAGGATGTCCCTATTGAAGAGATCATTGGAAATCTACAAGCACATGAAGCCACACTTGAAAAGAGGGAAGAAGTAGAAAGAAAAGTGATGAAAGAGCTAAAGAGAATGAAGAAGGCTGAAATGAAGGCTCAAATTGATGCTATCATGGAACAAGTCTCTCCTTTCTCTCAAGTTAAAGAAAATGCCATGTATTCCAAGGGTAGATTCTACAAAGGCAAGAAGACCCATCATCACAAGAAAATAGAACATAAGTGGCACTCAAGCTCAAGTGAATCCTCCAACTCAAGCTCAAGTGAAGGATCAAGCTCAAGCTCTAGTGATGAAGGAGAATGGCATTTTGCTCTTATAGCATCAACAAGTAAAGACTCAAGTGAGGTAAATCTAAACTCTTTAGATAAAAATTCTTTGATTGATATTATTCATGTTACTTGTGCCTCTCTTAAGTCTTCTAAAAGGAAAAGGAAAAAGCTTGCTAGAATTGTTGATAATTTGCATGTAGAATTAAATGATCTTGAACATTCTAATTCTTGCTTGCTTGATGATAAAAATGCTTGTCTTAGTCAAGTAGACTATCTTAAACTTAAAAATGCTAGTTTGTTTGATAATATTAGATTTCTAGACGCTCAATCTCTCATGCCTAGTTCTAATGAAGAGAATAATTTAATTGTTGATTCTCTCATGCATGATATTGAGGTTCTTAAATCTGAAAACAAAGACAAAGACTTTGTTTTGTAAGAATTAGAAATAGAAAATGCCTCCTTGCTTGCTAAAATCAATATGCATGAATCTTGTTCTAGTTCTACTAATAGAGAGAATGATGTTACTTCTCTTCACATTAATAGATATTCTTATTTAACTAAAGCTCTTTTCTTAGAAAATGATCTTTTGCATTCTAGAGATAATATCAATCATTTGTCTTCTACTATTACTTCTCTTATGCATGATAATGATAGTTTGAGATCTTCTTTGAATAGATTCTTATTTGGTAAGAAGAGCCTTAATGATATCCTACACCATACTACCAAACAAATTGGTAAAAATGGTTTGGGGTATGATGGTAGTCAAAGGAACAACAAAGGTAAAGGACCTCCAATATTCCATGGAGAATCCTCTAGTTCCAAGACTATGGGCACATGCAACTATTGCAATGATATTGGCCATTATTCTACTTGTTGTCCTTTTAGGAAAGCAACCATGAGCAATAGGACTTGGGTTGCTAAACTAACTCCTCTGGACCAAAAAACATGATTGGGGACCATTTCATCTTTCTTCTTGTAGGTACTTGCAAATGGATTGACTTGAGCTATTGAATTGCAAATTGACTTCTCAATCCACATGAAAGAAGAAAGGTGAGATGTGTAGAGGGTGACAACAAGTGGAAAAAGGAATGGTAAGAACAAAGGTAAAGTTTTTCTTGCTTATAACCAATCCTAACATGTTTTTTCAAGATGGTGTGCACTATACATATGGTTTTTGAGTAAAAAGTGGTATTTTGTGATTCTCTTCACACTCTTGCTCAAAAACTATTTCTAATGCTTCTATAGTGCATTACCAACTTGCTTAGACATGTTTGGATATGGTTTGTATTTTTAGCTTGCCTTTAAATATGTTTTTATGATATATATGTGCCTTTTGACAGTTGCTCTGTCAGTCGAGTTTGCCCTATTTGAAACTCGACTGATAGGCACCAATGGGTGTTTCCAGTACTCGTCATCGGTTGAGTTGTCAATACACAGAACTCGGCCAATAAAACTGTGCATAGAATATACATTTGGCTTATCAAATGAGAATTTCCCTCTCAACTAGATTTTCTCAACCAATAGCCTTATTCTTTGGCACTCTCATTTGGTACCTTTATATATGCATATTGCCATGTTCCAAATTTCCTATCTTGCTTACAACTCTATCTCTCTAATTGCTCTAAATTGGTATACCTATATGTTGCAATTACTTGCTTTGAGTTGTTTTGCAGGTTTGGATGATGATCTCTTTGGATCTCTTGGTTGTGTCTACAATTTCTTCCATTGTACTCTAACTTGCTACATCTATCTAGGTGTATATCTTATGTTGAAACAACCTTGAGGTTCTTAGTGGTGATCATCCTTTGGTAATGATGCATATTTGTATGGTATATAGATCTACATTATATGTAGAAATTGGAGTATGTTTGGATTTTATGCAGATTTGCTCCAGTTTCAATTTTTTATGCAAGAGTAGTGTTTTTTTATGCAGAAACGACCTTCTGAGCAAGGCTCATCAACTTGTCATAACCCTGATGCTTTTTGGGAAAATTCTATCATCTTGAGGGTCAAAATTGCATTTTATTGTTTTTCTACAACACTTTATCTTGCATTTTGGGTTGTTCAAGTATATGCTTTAACTTGCTTTTCATTCTATGCTTGGACAAGCCCCTATCTGTGCTCTTCTACTCTCTGTATATATATTTGTGTTATTTCCTTCCTCTTTAACAAGTGATGTTTCTTATTTTCTTCATAACCCCACTTTTTGAAATGACAAAGGGGGAGAAAGGTATGTCTTCTTTTGATAAAATGGGGAGAAGGCATGTCTTACATCAAGAGGAGAAGTATGTCCATGTAACGGGGAGAAGGTAAAATGGGAGAAGACATATATGTGTAGAACATATATGAGTAGAAGACATAGTATCCTATAAATGTTATGAAAGCTAACCATGCAGGAGAAATAACATCAATTGAGGGGGAGTATGAGAACTCCATGCGCATCAATTGAGTGGGAGCATATGAGCCCAGTCCTATTGAAACCCCTAGGTTTCTCCGAAGGTATGATTTTACTTAAAAGCTTTTAATACATTTATGGAATGGTTTGTCATCTTCAAAAAGGGGGAGAATGTTGACTCAAGGTCAATTAGGTCAATGTTGACACACGTCTAAATTGACTAAACCCGTGTTTTGTTGATGACTAACCATTCCACATATTGGTGTCTAATGCTTCTACTTTAAGTGTTTTCAGATTAGGTATAGACACACTCCAAATGCCCTAACTTGCGCATATCAAATTGGAGAAAAGACAAGTCAAAGTCAATACAAGTGCACATTTTTGTAATATGATGTAAATCCATTAGAATCATGTTGTAAATCACTTGTAATGATTGTATGACTTGTAATTAAGCTTAAAAAAATCAGGAGCACTTAGATCAAATGTTTAAGCACTCAAAAGCCATTTTCCAAAATTCATATCAGCCTGTTCATCGGTCGAGTTCTGTGAGTTGCAACTCGACCGATCCTGATTGGATCTTGAAAATGACTTTCGATCGGTCGAGTTTACACTTCACATAACTCGACCGATGGAGTACCAGACCAATTCGATTTTCATTAGTTGATTGAGTTTCCCCAGGACAAACTCGACCGATGGTCTGAATATCGACTTTGTCTTTTACTCTATCGGTCGAGTTACCCTTATAGAAACTCGACCGATTGGACTGTACTGAAAAGTGTAGAAAAGTGCTTCTAGCCATTGTGGAGTTGCAACAAGTGAAAATATATCCGTTGTAATCCACAAAACAGCTAGTTTTCATTCTCAAGTGTTCCCAAAGGCTAAGAGGCATCCCCAGCTATAAATAGGACCCCTTGAGGCTTAATTCCAAGGTTGAGCATTCAATGCAAACTCTATGTGAGGTTCCTACTCTATAGTTAAGTGCTTCCTATAGCATCCTCTCTCTCTCTAAGCTTAATCACTTGCTACATCCATTAGAGTGAGTAGGAGATTTGTAAGAGAGCTAGTCCTACATGTATATCTTATGAGGCTCTCACTTCCACCACCTACCCATCTCTCATTTCAATCATGAAGATGAAGGTTCTCTCTAGCTCTTAGCTAAGAGAGGTGAAGAAGAATAAGGGAAGGTGTCCCTTGGTGAAGATCAAGGCTGAAGACTAGGAGCAAGAGTGGGTAAGCCCTTGGTGAAGGCAGAAGACTCCTTTCTCAAGTGGGTAAGTCCTTAGTGGAAGCTTCTCTGAGTGAAGGTGAAGTCAAAGGCGGAAGATCCAAGAAGAGTGGGTAATCCCTTCAAGGCTGAAGACTTGTGCAAGAGTAGGTAAGCCCTTGGAAGAAGGCAGAAGACTCTTTGCAAAGTGGGGAAGTCCTTGGTAAGGTTGAAGACTCTTTGTATTGGATAGGTAAGTCCTTTGTTTGGTCATGTATTGTAAGTCTTATGAATGAATATAAGAATGCAATGGTTAGGAAATCCTATAGGTTGACCTCTCTAGGTAAGTGGACTGACATACTTCTAGTTTGAAGTGTGGAACCACTCTAAATAGCTTGTCTGCTTGTGTTTGCTAAATGTCTCTCATCCTTGCTATGCATGTTTTAGTTGCACTCAAATTACCTATTTAGCAACCTTATCTTATCATATATCTTGAAGGTCTGATGAATTTTTTTAAGTGCATTCATCTCTATTCACCCCCCTCTGGAGCATCTAATCACCCATCTAGGATCCAACAATTGGTATCAGAGTGGGATTTTCCAAGCATACTTTAACAAGTAGGAGAAGATGGGTGACTACCAAGGAGGGAGAGACTTGATCAACCTACCAATCTTTACTGGGAGCAATTTCCTCTATTGGAGAAGAAGGCTTCAATTCTACATCTAAGGATCAAGTCTTGAGATGTGGCAAATGGTGAATAGCCCATACATGCTACCAAAGATAAAGATTGAAGAATGGGATGAAGCTACCTTGAAGAAAGCAACCTTGAATGCTAGAGCCATGCACATCCTCTATGCCTCCATGACCCCCACCAAGTTCAACCAGATTTTTTTATGTGAAACAGCCTATGGGGTGTGAAGAAAGCTATGCATAACTTATGAAGGGATATACCAAGTGAAGGAAAGGAAAGTCTACATACTCAAAGGGATACTTGAGAACTTCAAGATGGGAAAGGAGGAGAGGATTGCCAACATGTACTCAAGGATTAACACCATTGTGAATGGTCTTGCTGTTCGAGGACATCCTATGAGTAGAGGAGAGATCAACTCTAAGATCCTTAGAACTCTCCCCAGGAGATGGGAACCCAAGGTGACTTCCATTGAAGAAACAAGGTCTCTTAAAGATGTCCCTATTTAAGAGCTCATCGGAAATCTAAAAGCACATGAAGCCACACTTGACAAGAGGGAGGAAGTAGAAAGACAAGAGAAGAAAGAGCTAAAGAGAATGAAGAAGGCTGAAATGAAGGCTCAAATTGAAGCTATCATGGACCAAGTCTCTCCTTCCTCTCAAGTTAAAGAAGATGCCATGTACTCCAAGGATAGATTCTACATAGGCAAGAAGACCCATCATCACAAGAAAAGAGAAGATAAGTGGCACTCAAGCTCAAGTGACTCCTCCAACTCAAGATCAAGTGAAGATTCAAGTGAAGGATCAAGCTCAAGCTCTAGTGATGAAGGAGAATGCCATTTTGCTCTTATAGTATCAACAAGTAAAGACTCAAGTGAGGTAAATCTAAACTCTTTAGATAAAGAATCATTGATTGCTATTATTCATGATACTTGTGCCTCTCTTAAGTCTTCTAAAAGGAAAAGGAAAAAGCTTCCTTGAATTTTTGATAATTTGCATGTAGAATTAAATGATCTTGAACATTCTAATTCTTACTTGTTTGATGATAAAAATGCTTGTCTTAGCCAATTAGACTCTCTGAAACTTGAAAATGCTAGTTTGTTTGATAAGATTAGATTTCTAGAAGCTCAACCTCTCATGCCTAGTTCTAATGAAGAGCATACTTTAATTGTTGATTCTCTCATGCATGATATTGATGTTCTTAAATCTAAAAACAAGGACAAAGACTTTGTTTTGCAAGAATTAGAAACAGAAAATGCCTCCTTGCTTGCTAAAATCAATATGCATGAATCTTGTTCTAGTTCTACTAATAGATAGAATGATATTGCTGCTCTTCAAATTAATAGAGATTCTTATTTAACTAAAGCTCTTTTCTTAGAAAATGATCTTTTACATGCTAGAGATAATATCAATCATTTGTCTTCTACTATTACTTTTCTTATGCATGATAATGATAGTTTGAGATCTTCTTTGCAAAGATTCTTAGTTGGTAAGAAGAGACTTAATGATATCCTACACCATACTACCAAACAAATTGGTAGACATGGTTTGGGGTATGATGGTAGTCAAAGGAACAACAAAGGTAAAGGACCTCCAATATTCCAAGGAGAATCCTCTAGTTCCAAGACTATGGGCACAAGCAACTATTGCAATGATATTGGCCATTATTCTACTTGTTGTCCTTTTAGGAAAGCAACCAAGAGCAATAGGACTTGGGTTGCTAAACTAACTCCTCTGGACCCAAAAACATGATTGGGGACCATTTCATCTTTCTTCTTGTAGGTACTTGCAAATGGATTGACTTGAGCTATTGAATTGCAAATTGACTTCTCAATCCACATGAAAAAAGAAAGGTGAGATGTGTAGAGAGCGACAACAAGTGGAAAAAGGAATGGTAAGAACAAAGGTAATGTTTTTCTTGCTTATAACCAATCCTAACCTGTTTTGTCAAGATGGTGTGCACTATAAATATGGTTTTTGAGTCAAAAGTGGTATTTTGTGATTATCTTCACACTCTTGCTCAAAAAATGTCTCTAATGCTTCTATAGTGCATTACCAACTTGCTTAGACATGTTTGGATATGGTTTGTATTTTTAGCTTGCCTTTAAATATGTTTTTATGATATATATATATATATATATATATATATATATATATATATATATATATATATATATATATATATATATGCCTATTGACAGCTGCTCTATCAGTCGAGTTTGCCCTGTTTGAAACTCGACCGATAGGCACCAATGGGTGTTGCCAGCAGTCGTCATCGGTCGAGTTGTCAGTACACAGAACTCGACTGATAACACTGTGCAAAGAATATACATTTGGCTTATCGAATGAGAATTTCCCTCTCAACTAGATTTTCTCAACCAATAGCCTTATTATTTGGCACTCTCATTTGGTACCTTTATATATGCATATTGCCATGTTCCAAATTTCCTATCTTGCTTACAACTCTGTCTCTCTAATTTCTCAAAATTGGTATACATATATCTTGCAATTACTTGCTTTGAGTTGTTTTGTAGGTTTTGATGATGATCTCTTTGGATCTCTTGGTTGTGTCTAAAATTGCTTCCGTTGTACTCTAACTTGCTACATCTATCTAGGTGTATATCTTGTGTTGACAAAACCTTGAGGTTCTTAGTGGTGATCATCCTTTGGTAATGATGCATATTTGTATGGTACATAGATCTACATTATATGTAGAAATTGGAGTATGTTTGGATTTTATGTAGATTTTCTCCAATTTTAGTTTTTGATGCAAGAGTAGTGTTTTTTTATGCAGAAACGACCTTCTGAGAAAGGCTCATCGCTTTTCCATAAGCCCTGATGATTTTTGGGCAAATTCTATCATTTTGAGGGTCAAAATTGTGTTTTATTGTTTTTTTGCAGCACTTTATCTTGCATTTTGGGTTGTTCAAGTATATTCTTAAACTTGCTTTTCTTTCTATGCTTGGACAAGCCCCTATCTGTGATCTTCTACTCTCCTTATATATATTTATGTTATCTCCTTTCTCTTTAACAAGTGATGTTTCTTATTTTCTTCATAACCCCACTTTTTCAAATGACAAAGGGGGAGAAAGGTATGTCTTCTTTTGACAAAACAGGCAGAAGGCATGTCTTACATGAAGAGGAGAAGTATGTCCATGTAAGGGGGAGAAGGTAAAATGGGAGAAGACATATATGTGAAGAACATATATGAGTAGAAGACATAGTATCCTATAAATGTTATGAAAGCTAACCATGCAGGAAAAATAACATCAATTGAGGGGGAGTATGAGAACTCCATGGGCATCAATTGAGGGGGAGCATATGAGCTCAGTCCTATTGAAACCCCTAGGTTTCTCCAAAGGTATGATTTTACTTAAAAGCTTTCAATACATTTATGGAATGGTTTTTTATCTTCAAAAAGGGTGAGAATGTTGACTCCAGGTCAATTAGGTCAATGTTGACTCACATTTAAATTGACTAAACCCATGTTTTATTGATGACTAACCATTCCACATATTGGTGTCTAATGCTTCTACTTGAGTGTTTTCAGATTAGGTATAGACACACTCCAAATGCCCTAACTTGCGCATATCAAATTGGAGAAAAGACAAGTCAAAGTCAATACAAGTGGATGTTTTTGTAATATGATGTAAATCCATTATAATCATGTTGTAAATCACTTGTAATGATTGTATGACTTGTAATTAAGCTTAAAAAAATTAGGAGCACTTAGATTGAATGTTTAAGCACTCAAAAGCCATTTTCCAAAATTCACATCAGGTTGTTCATCGGTCGAGTTTTGTGAGTTGCAAACTCGACTGATCCTGATTGGATCTTGAAAATGACTTTTGATCGGTCGAGTTTACACTTCACAGAACTCGACCGATGGAGTACCAGACCAATTCGATTTTCATTATTCGGTTGAGTTTCCCTAGGACAAACTTGACCGATGGTTTGAATATCAGCTTTGTCTTTTACTCTATCGGTCGAGTTACCCTTATAGAAACTCGACCGATTGCACTATACGAAAAAGGATAGAAAAGTTCTTCTAGCCATTATGGAGTTGCAACAAGTGAAAATATATCTGTTGCAAGCCACAAAATGGCTAGTTTTTATTCTCAAGTGTTCCCAAAGGCTAAGAGGCATCCTCAACTATAAATAGGACCCCTTGGGGCTTCATTCCAAGGTTGAGCATTCAATGAAAACTGTATGTGAGGTTCCTATTCTATAGTTGAGTGCTTCCTATAGCCTCCTCTGTCTCTCTCTAATTTTAATCACTTGCTACATCCATTAGAGTGAGTAGGAGATTTGTAAGAGAACTAGTCCTACATGTATATCTTGTGAGGCTCTCACTTCCACCACCTCCCCATCTCTCATTTCAATCATGAAGATGAAGGTTCTCTCTCTTAGCTAAGAGAGGTGAAGAAGAACAAGGGAAGGCGTCCCTTGGTGAAGATCAAGGATGAAGACTTGGAGCAAGAGTGGGTAAGCCCTTGGTGAAGGAAGAAGACTCCTTGATCTAGTGGGTAAGTCCTTGGTGGAATCTTCTCTGAGTGAAGGTGAAGTCAAAGGTGGAAGATCCAAGAAGAGTGGGTAATCCCTGCAAGGCTGAAGACTTGTGCAAGAGTAGGTAAATCCTTGGAAGAAGGTGGAAGACTCCTTACAAAGTGGGTAAGTCCTTGGTAAGGTTGAAGACTCTTTGTATTGGATAGGTAACTCCTTTGTTTGGTCATGTATTGTAAGTCTTATGAATTTATATAAGAATGCAATGGTTAGGAAATTGTAGAGGTTGACCTCTCTAGGTAAGTGGATTGACATACTTCTAGTTTGAAGTGTGGAACCACTCTAAATAGCTTGTCTACTTGTGTTTGCTCAATGTCTCTCATCCTTGCTATGCATGTTTTAGTTGCACTCAAATTACCTATTTAGCAACCTTATCTTATCATATATCTTCGAGGTCTAATGAATTTTGTTTAAGTGCATTCAGCTCTATTCACCCCCCCACTAGAGCATCTAATCACCCATGTAGGATCCAACATGAACTTGGTGCCATATGATATGTTTGTTGAGCTCCAAATAGGACAATTATGTAGCGACCGTCATCAAACTGACAACCAAATCGTTACTAATTATGCAGAATTACCATAAACAACGGATTAACAAAAATCACTAAAATTTAAAACCATTTTGCAAGGAAATCCTCATCCAAAAAACTTTTACTGAAAGATCCAAAACTCATACATATCATGATTTACATTGTAAAACACTATTTCATCTCATCTCGAGGATGACATATAACAGTTACTTTATCAACACATGTACTGTAGCAACATTAAAGATCAAGGCTTACAAGCTAAAACCTCAGATCGTTCATGAAACCATTACGAACTGACTCCAAGGACCTGAAAGTACAGAGATGATACATATGACTTCTATCTACAAGACACGACAGACAATACACTCAACCCGAGTTGCCACTGCTGCCTTAGTTGTTGTTCCTCCTCTGTAGAAAGGACTCCAATGCTTCTTACTCGTCCACCTAAAAATTGTGGATCCCATAGGGTGAGACTATTATCCCAACGAGAGATATAACTCTCCGTCGACCATATTATTATCACAGAAAATCATTATAAAACTGAGTAGAGGTTCTTTTATATTAATAGATAGGATTAATCATTGTATGAACAGAACAAAATATTCCCTTTACTTAAGGAAAATGATGCATCTACCCATGGTAGAGTATTAAACCATCTATCTACTTTACAAAGAATGTAAAGAAACATAAATAACACCTATCAAATTAAGATGTATGACTGAATTGTGCATCAAAAAATGTTTTCCATATTCAATTCTTAAGCAAATATGCTACAAGGCTGAACATATTTTACAATCACACTTATTCCCTGAGGATACAAAGTATACCCCGTTCATCTCCAACTGACCACAAACTTCTCACAAGTTGATACCATACAAGGTCAATGGAAGAGCCATTTGCCATGACCTCATCTGTCTCTGTTAGTACGATACCACACAGGATTCAAGAGGACATCTCGTGTCATCTGCTGGCAGGACATCTTGTGTCAGCTACAATGGAGCTTGCCAAGGTACTAGGCATCTTTGCTCAGAGTATTGCATCAACATGTACTCTCTTAAGGGAACATCTACTAACAACCGTCCCCAGTTATGAAATTATTGAGTTATGGTCACTCATCCACCATACTATGAGCCACGAGCCAGTTCACCATGCTCTATTGAGAAATTCACTTTGAGTTCATAAGGGGATCGGCTCACACATGTCCGTCCAAGCTTACGCCCCCACATATTAAAAAATATGCATTCCGGGTTATGCTGAGGTGAACTTGTTTCACCATTCAACAAATTCGGAGGTTGATGGATCTATGGTCAGGGAAACATTTCATGGTTTCTAATGATATATTACGTGCATTACAACATTCTTTTATCATCAAATAAATTATCATTATTAATCACAACAAATGCTACAAAGAAAGGTGTAATAAATCTATCACGTAGTTTTCGAATCTTTAAAACACATTTAGATACTTAGCACTTGGGATCTCAGTCCCTTATCACATTACCGAGAATCCTCATCCCTTCACATCATTATCATCATGATTACTGGATCTGGGTATTCAAACCCTTAGATCACCACACAACATTGTTACCTCTGTAATAGGTAACCATTACCTCTAGGTCCTCAGACCAAGGTATTCATTTCACTGGTTGTACAAGTATTTCACATAGTTTACATGGTTTGATTATCTTGTCACCTATCACTAGGAAATAACTATACACATGGCTCACAAGGCCCATTAAACATCTTGTCACCTCTCACTAGGTAACAACTATACACATGGCTCATAAGGCCATTAAACATCTTATCACCTCTCACTAGGTAACAACTATATACATGGCTCACAAGGCCATTAAACAACTTGTCACCTCTCACTAGGTAACAACTATACACATGGCTCACAAGGCCATTAAACATTATACTTATTATATATGTATTTAACATGCCTCACAAGGCTTTATTCAATAAGAGAAGTACAACCTTCTCATTATTAGGTTTAAGATTTCTCTTTTATAGCCAAATAGGGTTTCGAGTTCATATAACCAATTCAAACCCTAATTCATTGCCCCACACATCTAGGAGCATATATTGATATCATAAGTATGCATTCAAACTATCTATTCTCATCATTTATCATTGACTAATTATCAACATAGAGTATGAGTTTCTCTCTCATCCTCACTAGGATATTGATTACATTATGCTCTTGGTTCAATCCTCCTCTTTGAGGAATATAGTTCATCATTAACAATTCACATCATCTTTTATTTTGCAATATATGCCATTTAATCAATCACATATGATTGAAATGTCTCTACCCTATTGGGTATCAATTTGTGTGTACATTATCATATCATGCTTTAGGCTACTTTATTTACTTCATGTTGTGTATCCAAATTGAGCATGTGAGATAATCACATCACCATGTCATGTTTCAAAGTGTATCCCCTAATCATCATATCATGTACCCATATCAAATTGACTATCACTTAGTTCTTATCATTTCAAGATAACTTCATATCGGGTATGAGCTAGTTGCTTGACCCCGTATCGGGTATAAGCTATGTGCTTGATACCATATCGTGCATAAGCTATCCACCATATCGGGCATAGAGCATGTGCCTCATCATGTATCATTTGAGAGGTATATATACAAGATACCATATCGATTTCCTTTTAAGATTATCATATTGGGTATCCATGTCGGGTAACATATCAGGTTACCATGTTAGGTAGACCCTTAAACTCATAACCCCTTCATTCCTTCAAGGATCAACCTTATCATATAGTTACTTGACAAACTAGGTGTCTTATTAAATCCTCATACCACAATCCATTACACAAAGGGTAGGGTGTATCGGGTTTCAATCCCTCATCTAGGGTTTTCCATCAAATTGGGTAAATTATGCCATATCGTGCATGAAGTATGAGTTGAACCTCATATCGTTCACAAGATAGGAGTAGGTGGTATTCCTATCAATCATGAGATATCATTCATATCATGCCTGTGGTATTACTCACCACTTGTATCGGCTTACCCATCACCTAGAGTTATCCAACCCTATATTGTTCAAAGTGTTCACTATCTCTCTATCGTGCAAGAGTTGTAGTCTTAGACTTGTATCATGTATAAGGGTAATTGGGTATCTCCCATATCGTGCAAAGGAATAGCTTGTATCATGTATGAGCTATCCTCTATCCCCATATCGGGTTAACCATATCTTGGGTTTCATATCGGGTTGAGGTATTTCAACCATACCAGGTTACACTTTGTACTTAAATCCATATCTCATATCGTGCATAAGTGTTTAATTAATTATTCATATCGTGCACCAGATGTGTGCTTCAAGGTATCGTGTACCAGAGGCATATTTCATAATCATATCGTGCAAAGAGCACTTGCTATCCTCACTCATATTGAGTTACCCAAATTAGGGTTTCATATCGACTTACAAGTATATCCTTGTTCCTATATCATGCATGGAGTCTATACTTGACTTCCTATCATGCAATAGGTATATGGTTAACACCATATCATGTTCCAAGGTATGAACGTCATCCCATATCGTGCAAAGAGATATAATCTCACAAGCATATCATGCAAGTAATTTTTATACATACCCATATCTGGTTAGAGGTACTAGTGTGTATGCTTGAACCTGATATCACTTTATAAAGTGATACCATCTTCTTCAAGATCTATAACTTCGTTCTAACTATTATAGTCCATGGAAAAAGGTCTAAACAACTACTAGAACTCATAATTTCATCAACTATTCAAAAAAATCTCAGAATTAAAAGTAGATTAGTAAGTGTAGCAAATTAGGTGACAAATAATAATATGATTGAGTTCAGGTTATATAACCCACCTTATGAACAACTTCAAAGCTCCAAACTCCAAAACTTCACATCATAAGGTTGAATATGAACTTCTGTAAGGTCCAAGGCTCGTTAAAAACTCCTCCATAGACAAGAAATCACCATATTTAAGCACTTGGTGAAGAAGGAAGGAAACAAATATTCATAACCCGATATCCTACTTCAACCAAGGTTGAAGATGACCCAAGCCTTACCTAAATCTTGGTGCTCGAGATCTTCTTGCTCCTTGAGCTACTTTGCACAATACCTAAGGTGCTTTGCACGATATCTCCAAGGGATATGGTTGTGAGGATCATAAACTTTCATAAGTTGGTGAAAGGTGAAGTATATATACTTGGTTTCATGAGATAAAGTACATAAGAGGTGTCTTCACCTCAAGATACTAGATGACACATGGCTATGCATGGCTGACATGTGGCCATGCATGGTTGACACATGGCCATGCATGCACACGTCTATATCTTGCCATGCAAGAGTCTTGAGGATAAGCTGGAGACAATATCTCGACCATCCTTTATCTTCCTGGATAAGTTTTCCTCATCTTTATCTCATCAACAAGGCAACCCGATACACTTTATGCAAGGGGCTTGCAACCCATCATGGACCATCTCCTTGAGGTTCTCTGCCCATCATGGCATTTTCCAAGGCTCATAAAACTAATAGGAGGCCTCTATCATGGCTCCTTGGCCAATAGGACTCCTATGTCAAGCCTACAATCCGATACATCACATATAAGGTTTCTCCTTCAACTCTTTCCTTGGTCTTTCCATCACCAAGAGTATCATCACTCAAAGGTGATTCAACATAATGTCTCCCTCTTTCTCTTTCCTCTAAAAGATATGTAGAAGGAGTAGGGACACTCTAGAGGTGGTAATTTGCATTTCAACCCCATCTTGTTAGGTAATTTATGAATTGTACCAAAATTGGTGCACACAATACTAGCATTGTTTAAGCAAGTTATATCTTGAGATATAGGCTTTCCACAAGCCACCACTTAGCATCATTCTCTCTCTTATGATACTAAAACACTTAGAACACATTCAACATGTGACATATTGCAATGTAACACCTCATCTTGGGCAAATTGCACATTTCACTCAGATTATCAATTAATGCACAAATAGTTTGCAATTAAGCTCAACTTGACAATAAACTTCACAAGAAGCCTTAATTACATTCAAAATATTAGAATCAGTTTGTAAGTAACTTACTTAAGCAAAACTTCTAGGGTTAAGCCATAACCCAGGTCAGGGGTATTACAATTATAAACCCCTAACAAGGATTTCGTCCCCAAAATCCCAAATGAAGGAAGACAATTGTCGTTCATACATCATATCATCAAGTCTTCACATAACATCTTGATGTCATGGAGATGCCAAAGAGCTTTGACCAACACAAAGTCCTTTCATTAAAGATCATCATAAGATCTGTCACACATGACACATACTCAGCCGTCCTATCCATTACTGATTGTGGAGTCAACTCTGTGTCAAGTGACACTTTCTAAGTCATAGAAGTACTATTCATACTTCAAATAATTTAGGTGTCAAAACTTAAGGACTCACATCTTTTATATGATAAGATTCTTGATTCTTGGGAGTCTTTCATACTCTTCACTTAGCTTAGCATTTCACTTTCAAGGAGAGATCATGGTTATGTTTTGTCATCCACTTGGGACTACAAGTCTTATCATACCTTTTTAGTGTCACTTCAATCTGTTGACACAATCACAAAACTTTCTTATGACTCATACCAACTATCTTCCTAGTTGTACATTTTCTTATTATAAGGACATGTCACTTACTAAAGAAGAACCTATCTTAGATATATCTCTAGATGTTATGAATAAATTGCCTCAACAGATCTAGATAGGGATACTCTAAGAAATCATTGTTAGCTTGATAAGCTTTCTCTCAAAACAATTCTATAATTGTTCCTTCAATTAATACATTCTTAACGACATTATGTTTATGCAGAGCATAAACCCCTAACATGTGATCTCCATACTTGAGTTATCACAAGATTGACCCTTCTAGATAATCAAACATTATTTATCTTATCATGAGTTATATTCTTACTTTGCTATACCATCTAGCACATCTTGGATACCAGAATTCCTTACCTTGGTATACTTCACCTGTGTCGAAAACACATCACATCCTCATCATTTCCATCTCTCTATTTTTAATACCAAAGTCAAACATACAAAAGGATCTTTCTTTTATCTTGGGACATTATATATGATAACCTCCCATTTTGTGATGTTATCTTACTAATTTTCCTCAATTCTTCATACTCTTTCTTAAATAAATTAGACACAATCTTTAATTTTCCACTTATTTGTAAATATACCATCAGACTAACTTTTCCCCTTTTATTTCTTACAGAAAAGCACAAAAAAATTACAAAAGCTCCAAACGGTCCCAAGACTGAATGGACACCAAACGGCCCAAAGACCGAATGGACACCAAACGATCCCAAGACCGAATGGACACCAAATGGTCCAAAGACCGAATGGACACCAAACAGTCCCAAGACCGATTGGTCACCAAACGGTCCCAAGACCGAATGAAAGTCAAATGGTCCCAAGACCGAATAAAGGCAAATGGTTCCAAACTATGAGGACTCAAACGGTTTCCAAACCGAGAGAGTCCAAACGGTCTCCAAACTGAGAGAGAGTCCAAATGGTCTTCACGACCGTTTGGGCCCAAATCTCTCAAACCGTTAGAGTTTCACTCAAAGCCTATAAATAAGACCCAAAGTTTCCTCACTAACCATCAAGTTTCAGACGTCCAAAGGCTGCCTCTATTGTTCCAGAGCCATTCCATCCTTCACCCACTGCCCTGAGGCTACCGATCTGAGATCCATACTCCATCTCCAAGCTACTTTCTCTCTCATCGACAAAGAAGGTGGGAAGAGGAGGATTCATCATCAAGCAAGCTACGAAGTATGAAGATCGTTGCTCTCTCTCTCCAAGGGGTCGACCTTCCTCCCTCCTTCGTGGAGATGACGTTCTCTCTCTCTCTTCTCGCCCCCTTCTTTGTTCTTGCCATGAGCGAGTAGTCTCATACACTAGGGTGCGGGGAGTATCCCCGCTACCCATGTTTTCATTTCATGCAATGTAATTCATAAGTTTGCAATAGAGATATACTTTCTTTTCAGTTCAACATCAATCATTTAATGAATGCTTGTTGCTTGATCACCAACTTATGTTACTTATTATCTATTAGTATGAATTGTCTATGTTTGTACTATTAGATTCGAATCTCGATTGAATGTTGGTTCTTGATGCATGTAGTCACCATGCATCTGTTTCGGTATCTAGGAGTGTTCTTCAAGAAGTGGAGTAAACTCACTTCCATTGTTGTACTTTCATACTATGAAATGGAATTAGTTGACGTATAAAAGTACAACCTTGATAAGTCGAGGAACACACTTTGTGAAGGGAATGTTGTAAAGTAAGTGACCATTCATTTGGGGATGGCTGGCTTTGCAACATTCCCACACTTCTCGTAGTTACTTCTCCGAAAGGAAACTAAATCTACAAAGATACTAACTGCTTAGACTTTTATTACAGGTTATGTTACTATGTTGCATGTTTTAATCCATGTGTCGTGGTGGTGAAAGCCGATCACATCCTAGTGGTTTCTTAACATTGTTTACGACCTTAAATTTACTTTCTTGCTTTTACTTTACTTACACTTAGTTTAAACAACCAAACCAACTCTTTGATCTATATACCAACTATTAAGGAGTTAAGTGAAATTCTAACATTTTCTATCTTGTTGATCTCAACAAGACTGTTGTCCTATGGATTCGACCCTTAACTATACTACGATAAGACTTCCATGTATCCTAGCATACATGGGTGGAGTTTTTAATCTAGTATAAACAAGGATAAACCGAAATGACTTACTATCTTTAGGATTTTTAGTGGTGCACGCAACTCCACGCAAGTGGAAGCTCCATAAAAAATTAGCATTGTTGTCGGGGACAACAGAACGTTTTGATTTCATTTATCATCTTTCTAGTTGGTTAGGGTTTTACACTTTTTCTTTAAACATTACTCCATATTCTCTTGATTTCATCATATCTCCTGCATCATCTGAAAAGTGTGTTTCTTCCTCTACTCAGGTAGAATACGTGTATGCAACCATTGCATAATCTCAGATTCTCCCCTGATCCAGAGTACGACTCTGAGGTAAAGAGAAGTTTCCACTGCCGCATTAGACTTAATCGTCAAAGAGCCAGACAAATGGTTGAAGATCAACGCCAAGCTGCACTAGTGATGGAAAGGGTCAACACTACCATAGCAGCCCAGCGAGTGCAACTCATTGCCGACACGCGTGCCCAAGTTCAGGCTGAAGTACGGGATGAAGAGCAAGCCCGCATCTGTGCTGAAAATGAAGTAGCTAAGGTTGTTGCTCAATTGTTGATAAGAAGCAAGAAACTAAGGGACAACGCTATTCCCAAAAACTACGAAGACAACCATCCAGTCCAACCACCACTCATAGACACTCCTAATTTTGAGATTAGGACACAATGGATCCAAATAATGCAGGGCATCTCATTCTCTGGAAGTGTCGGAGATGACTGCATGGACCATTTGAAGAGGTTCAAAGCTCTTTACAAGCTGGTACCACAAGCTGGAACAACCATGGACACAGTCATACTTAGACTCTTCAATTTCACCTTGTCTGGAAGAGCACTAAGCTGGTACAATTCTTTGGATGGGGAGCCAATCACCACTTGGGCTCCCTTAGAAGAGAAGTTTTTGGAGAAATTCTTCCCACCTTCACTAACCTACCAAATCAAAGGGCAAATCAACCAATTCCTTCAACTACTGGGAGAGTCACTGGCTGACTCATGGGAAAGATTCAAGGAACTCTTGAGGAAGTGCCCTCACCATGGAATCTCATAAAATCAACTCATAGAAACTTTTTATAGGGGAGTAAGTGATGAAATTAAAAAGTTTTTAGATTCCTCATCTGGAGCAAACTTTATGAGATAGAACTATGAAGACGCCTGGAGAATCATCACTCTCGGAGTGGAAAATCAATCCAATTGGGGGAGGGCAACCACGAGAGGAGTTCTAAAGGTTTGTAAAGCTGAAGAATCTATGGAAATGAAAGTTATAGCCGAAGCTTTGAAAACCATAGCTAACAAACCAAAAGCCCTCGAAGCATCATTTGGGGAGTATGACAGAAAGAAGAACCCCCAACAAGCTAAAGCAGCCACAGGAACTTGCGAGGCCTGTCATGCATCAGATCATCCCACATTATCATGTGGTCTCCTACATAATGTAATGATGGATTTATAACCTCCTCAACCACAATATGAGCCGATCATTGAACACCCTGAGGATCAAATGCCAGAACAAGTAAATTCCATTCATTCCATACCAAAACAAGCTTACTACAATCCAAGGCAACCGAGAAATCATCCTAGTTTTCAATATGGAAATCCTACAAGGACTGCTAACCCGCAACATCAAACACAAGGTGGATCCTCCAACAGATTACCACCTAGATTTCAAAGCAACTTCAACCAAAATAAAGGGAATCTTAGAAACAATTTCTAGAGATACAACTACCCAAGAAATCCCTCTACATACTACCAATATACTCACCCTCATCTGCACCTGCAATTACAACAAACTCAGTTACAACAGCAGTAGCAACCTCAGTTGTCAGCACCTCAACAACAACCACCTTAGGGGCAGCACCAACTCACTCAATTTCAATAGAAGAATGCCCCACCATAGCAGACTGATGAACTATCCTTGATAAGGAAAATTATACAATCACATCAAACCATGCTGGCTAACCAGCAAGCCCAGCAAAAAGATGTGGAAACTCAGTTAGCACATATTGCAGCTCAGCTAAAACCTCCATTGGGCACTTTCGCTGGCCAGCCAGAAGCAAATCCAAGACTGATCAACATAGACCAGAACAATTAAATGTTGTTACAATAAGGTCTGGTCGTGCTCTTACTGAAGCCATCTCGGTTAATCAAGAAGACAGGGATGTAACTGAAATCATCCCAACAAAAGAATCATGTAAAAAAGCTGAAGAAAGGAAAGAAAAGGAACAAGGTCCCAAAGAACCAGAGGTTCCACAATATAAGACAAGGATACCCTATCATGGTAGGCTAAAAGAAACCAGACTAGACTCTAGATTCCAGAAATTCAAAGAGGCAATGAAGAAACTTTATGTTAATATTCCTTTTCTCGACACCCTATATGAAATCCCAGTCTGGTCCAAATATCTGAAGACCCTGCTATCAAAGAAATATATGACAGAGGAGCATGAAACTGTCAAACTAGCCCAAACCACTTCTGATATCATCTTGAATAAAATGTCGAAAAAATAGAAGGACCCTGGCTCCTTTGGCATACAATGCTCTATTGGGAACACTTCTTGTAAAAAGGGATTGGCTGACTTGGGAGCCAGCATATCAATTATGCCATTTTCCATGTGCAAAGGATTGGGGTTCACTAACTTATTGCCTACAACAATGACCATCCAGCTCGCCGATTCCACCATTACTGCACCCCTCAGAATCATTGAAGATATTCCAGTAAGAGTGGGGAGGGACTCTTATATCCCTTGTGATTTTGTCATTATGGATATAAAATAAGACCTAAGGTACCTGATAATATTCGGTAGACCCTTCCTCACCATAGCTAGAGCATTAATTGATGTCGAGGCTGGCACAATTACCATGAGGTTGGGTAAAGAAACTATTCAATTCAGGGTTTTCAACAGCCTGAAGAGCCCTAGTATCCATGAAGAGGTCTTTCTGCTTGAATCAATTGATAAAATGTCTCAACTCAAGCAAGCAAATCCAGAACCAGTAGATGCCCTAGAAGACGCTCTAACAAATCTGGAAGCTAAATTTTCAACCAACGAGTTAGTTCAGTAATGCATGCAATATTTAGAGCAGGATGAAAAAGCCCCTGAAGCTATTTTTGAAGAACTAAAATTTGTCACCATATTAGAGACGAAAGAAGTACCCAAATCCCCAAAAATGAAAACTCTACCAACTGGGCTCAAACATGTCTTCCTTGATGAAGGAAAATTATGTCCAGTTATCATTAGCTCCTCTTTGGATGACGATCAGGAAGAGAGGCTTCTCACTGAATTAAGGAAGCACAAGAAAGCAATTGGGTACAAGATGACTGACCTAACAGGCATTAACCCAGCTCTGTGCATGCATAAACTACCTGTGATAGAAGAGTTCAAACCCTCGAGGGAGCACCAGAGAAAATTGAACCCAAATCTGAAAGAGGTAGTTCGCCTCGAAGTTCTTAAACTCTTGAAAGCAGGTATTATCTATCCAATTTATGACTCTCGGTGGGTTAGTCCTGTCCAAGTGGTCCCTAAAAGGGGGGACCACTGTTGTCTTAAATGACAAGAATGAACTAGTACCTACAAAGACTGTTACTGGTTGGAGAATCTGCATAGATTATAGAAAACTGAACAAATCAACAAGGAAAGACCATTTTCCCTTACCCTTCCTTGATGAAGTCCTTGAGTGGCTAGCCCACCAAAAAACATTTCTACTACCTCGACGGATACTCTGGGTTTTACCAAATCCCAATTCACCCCGAAGACCAAGATAAAATGTCATTTACTTTTCCTTTCAAAACATACGCCTTCAGAAGGAAGCCCTTCGGGCTATGCATCGCACCTGCAACCTTCCAAAGGTGCATGACTGCGATCTTTGCGGGATTAACTGAAACCATTATGGAGGTGTTCATTGATGATTTTTGTTACAACCCCAACTTTTGGGTTCATTTGGTGAGAAATGTAATTTCTCATTTTAAATATATTTGAACAAATAATGATATAATTTGTTTTGAATAAATGGATTTCTTTTACAATAGCCTTGATGGTTGTTTTGTGGGATTTATTGGCTATTGGGCCCAATAACAAGGAAAAGGAAAAGGAAATTCAATTATTAAAAGAATATTTATGAAATGGAGAAAGAAAGATGTAGAAATCTCTTTAAGGCAAAGGAATATCCTACAAGGATGGATTTCATTCCTTTTGGGTTCCTTGGGTTCCAAGGAGTCCAAATTGCAAAGATAATGCAACAAGAAAGAGAAAGGATTAATTGAATATTGCTTTATTTAGAAGAAAGGTGAGAAAATGATAATATTACAAGAAATATGTACAAATATGGATAATGAATCCATATTGGATGAGATTTCACATCCACATAGTTTCTAATGCTAAAAGGAAGAAAAACAAAGAAAATAAAATATTATGAAAGAGAAAATATGCTTAAAATATGCCTTATTAAGAAATAACTTGCATATAAAGCAAAGCATCTCAAACTTTCGTGTTTGAGTCCCAAATTTGGTACATACGTGTATTAAGTCATTATGAACTTTCCCTCAAAATTTGGGATCAATTGGATAAACGGATTGAGAGATATGGATTTTTTAGAAATCCTAAAGTGGCTCGATTTATCCTAAATGTCACAATTCAATTTCTTTTGGTTATATAATGGGCGCGCACTGGAGACTGTTGGATTGTGATCGAATGGATTTGCATCATATCCTACCTTGGTCTGTTTAGGAAAGTCGGAGCAATAGAGTGAGCGATTTTCTCGCATTGCTCCCTCCCTTCACGGTCCTTGGCTCAGGAAGATTGTACTCCCAATCGTTTTGGGAAGAAGATTCAGACCTGGTAGACCTCCGGTTTTGGAAGGTCATAGAACCTTTCCCCAAAAGTCCTCATGGAGTCAGACTCCATGGATGCTGGCTACAGGACAAGGCTATATGGGGGGGGGCTTATACCCTACTGCGAGGTCACAAAATCGATCTCAAGGTGTCGTAAGGCCATGGTAGTTTTCCCTAGCGCAAAATCATTGAACAAAATGAGGATGGCGGGAGTTGTTCCTTCTCCCCTGCCAACCATGGTGGCTCCATGGTTGTCACTGATCCCCGCCACTGGATAGAAGATGAAGGCCACCGGTGAGTCTGTCCGGTCCTGGCGACGATGATGGTACCTTCGCCTTAGCCTTCGGCGCTCTAGAGCCCAAGGTCAACTATTGAGTTGACCTGTCCCAGAACCTGACTCGCGAGCGGGAGCCGAGTGCAGGGAGGAAGACGATCAGGCTAAAAGACACTTTTGTCCAACCCACGCAGGATCAGAAGTTGGGAGTCATAAGGGTAAAAAGGTAATCTTTCTTGTAGTCGGCCGTTGATAAATGAGTTTATAAGATGACGTGTCAAGCTACGATTGGTCGGTATAGGTTTATCATGCAAAACTATAGAAATTGATAGGATTATCTAATGGAAAAACCTTATACATGAAAGTTGTGTACAAAAATACCAGGAATATAATAAAAATACTTTGGGAACCTAGTTCTACTCCATTTTACAAAATTACTTTAATTTTCTAGTAAAATGTATTAAAAGTTGATGAGAAACCCTAATTGAAGATAAAGGGTGTATTTTGGTGAATTAATGGGTCAAATTGATAAAATTAACCCTGTTAATGATAAAGGTGGATTGTTTATTTGTTTTGAATGCAAGATTTCCTAATTTAGAGTTTAATCCATAAATAAAGGACAATATATATAGAAACCCTAATTTGGGGATAAAGGAAGAGAAAAACCTTGAAATTTTGGATTAAGAAAGTAAATTGCCAAATAATGATCCTAATACTGTTGGGAATATTAAAATGAAAGAAATTGAGGGTTGTGATAAATTAGAGATCATAATATTAATAATGGAGGCAAAAACCCTAATTCCTAAGGAAACCCTAAAATTGGAATTGAAATCCTAAGTAATGTGATGAAATTGGATAAATATTAATAAAATGAAATTGGTACTTTTATTTCAGGATTTCTATTCATCATTGCTTGCTTGATTGGGTTTCCCATGCATATTTGATTCTGTCTTGAAATCTGCAATCAAAGGTATGTGGTTACGCTTATGAATATCTCAAAATAGTTTTCCGAGGTTTTATGAAGTTTTCATCAATGACTTGAAATAAACTGTTGGATAAATAAACTATACTGTGGATATGACTATCACATAATATATGTGCCTACTAGCTCAGATCCTGGTCCACTCTGTGGCTTAATAGTTGACCTAGTATATGGCTACCTAGAGGGTAGGTCCATCAGGTCATTGAATGACTTAGTATACGGATACCTAGAGGGTAGGACCATCAAGTCATATTGAGTTAGATATTGGGCTACCTTTGGATAGTGCCATGCAACTCTATTACCCTTTGTATTGGCTACCTATAAGGTAGGACCATGGGGGTAAAGATCTACCTTTATAGAGGTATCATATAAGTCCACTGCAGGGACAACACAGAGTTGTGGATAGGTATGGATTGAGTAGTTTGGCTGAAAACGTAATCTTGGTTGTTAAATGATTAATTGCATGATTACATTGTTAACATATTTACATGATTATTTTTCCCCCACATACCATCTTTGGCTGACCGATGCTTTGTTTGTCGGCGATTTAGGTACAAAATCCCAAAAAGAACAAACAGTAAAGTGGCACATTGTGAATTTACAAATTAAAGAACAAGGAGGAACTAGTTAGAGTAGTTCAGTTGTGGTTAGAAGTTTAGTATTATCCAAACTTCTCAAAGGTATGCAAAAAAAATTATTACAACCTTTTAGTATAGATTGTTGAAATTTAATCATTGTTCTTGGTTAAATGTCGAACCTTTGATCCAGAAGTTATGGGTGCGGCTTCGACCTCTCGATCTCCCTTAATTGGGGGTTACCGGAAGGTGGGGTCGTAACATTTGGTATCATAGCGTAGGTTCCTCAGTTAACCATTAATAATTATTAAATTTTACAAACTCCATAGAACCCAAGGGAGTTATTAGAGGATTATCTGAAAGATGGAGGTGTCTAGAAAAGGATCACGATCGGGGACTGACAATATTTTCCTCCGCACCGCTATTCGGAATACGAGGACTCCCGGATCTGTGAGACTGCCTGGCCAAAGTCTTAGGGTATTATTCGAAATAAGATACCTTTAGGACTCTCTCATCTTATTCATCCCTTCTCAACTCAAATTATGTTAAGGACCTTAAGGATTAAGGTTTTCCCTCTTCTCCTCACCCTCTTGAGGTATGGGTAAGATTAATACGGTCTAAGGAATCCTCCATAAAATTAATGAAAAGCATGTAATTAAGATGTCATGGACATAAGCTTAATAGAGTAAGCATAAACTAAAGAATAGATACATGCTTAAGACGTATGACATAAGTTGTCATGCCCTCAGGAGAGACCTGAGGATAGACCTCCTTGTCAGGAGGATGACTAAAGAAAGTTAGGCTTGGAGATAGAGATCTCCGTTGCAAGTAGAGACCTGGCACATCCTCTGAGGATGATGTTAACCCTAACCCTAAGTGTTAGTTAGAGAGAGATGAAGTGGTGAATAGATATCACAATAGACCGATTGTTTGAAAGGACATGCCCTTGGGATGCCATATGATCCATGGGTGACCTAGCACCTTTGGCAACCCAACTCAGGGAAGAGTCATGCATGTTAGAGTAAAGGATAGATCCTTCGATCATGATGTTAGTGAAGGACCTGTAGAAACCCTATGGGCTTATGAGAATAGGGCATAGCATGCACCCAGGGTACGCTAGTGGTGTGAGCAATATGTTGAAACCCTGACCAGGAGAGTATGAAGGATGGCTTATGAAATAAGAATAAAGAACTATGGATAACCTTGAGCAAACATAGGTTTCATCCAGGTAAGGGCATGCTTTCGAGTTTGATCCTTCATGAAGAGAGGACCTCTAATGGTGAGGTTGGTTGTAGGGTTAGCTCTAGAGAGACAGTAGGAAACCCAGCAAGAAGGTTGGAATCCTAAACTCTGAGATATGAGGAGAAGTCGGGAGTTGAGGATGATGCGACCTAAGTGGATGATAGTGGTCACCACATGCTTGATCCCTAGAGGTTGATGATGTCTTGGTTATCATGGGAGGGACCAAACCCTAGAGGGAGGATGAGGTTTTTGGCACCTATGTGCCTATGGTATAAGTGTTTACCTTCTAAGAAAGGAAGAAGATGTTCTGTATACACTGAAAAGGATTTGTAACAGGTAATGAGGCCTTATACCTTATTGTTTGTCCTTGAGGAGGATCCAACTCTAAGTGTTGCTCAAGTTGAAGGATGACAGGAAGTGCATGTCATGCCTTTTGCAAGCTTGATTCATGGTTAAGAGATAGAGCATGCAGTTGGACACCTAAAAGTGAACCTAGGGTTCCTGGGCCTAATAGGGGAAGTGGTATACCTAATGCTCATAATGAGAGTTGAGTCTCTATAGTTTCATGATACTCCTCATGTGTAGAGGTAAAGGAAACCCCCTTAAGTTAAGGGTATGTTTGATGAACCCCTCACATCTAAGTGGATGACATGGGAAGGTATGATCTTGATCCAATGTCGAGGAAAGAGAATGAGTGTAACCTAGAATGGTTTAGCAAATGGTCCGCTTGTGCCTTAATGTCTTGCTAGGGTCAAGCATGCTCATAAGGATGTAAACCCTAAGGGCGTTTGTGACCTTGTTGTTAAGAGATAGTTTTCCTCCCATCCTGGGAGAGGGACCCTTTGGTAGGGTGTATATCAATTTTGTTAGGTTAAGGTAACCTAAAAAGGTCTCATAGGATCTTGAGAAGCTAAGTGAAAAGTACATGGTATGAGGATGAACCTATAGAAACATAGATAACCATCTCTAAGTGCATGTGGATGTGTTACCATGGAGGTAACCGGTATAGGGCTTGACCAGGGTAGGCAGGTTGCCATGATCCCTTTGAACAGATAAAAGTCAGCCCATGAATGTAGAAAGAGAGATGATGAAGGCTTGGGTAAGGTTCTAAGTTGTACATGTACTATAATGGAATCCTAAATCTATCCTAGGGTCAGGTAGGGATAAGATCGATGGAGGTAGGGGTTGCCTAATTCCCTAGTTGCACATGACCGTATGGTCGGGAGGTAACAACTATCATTGTCTGGAGGCCATGGGTTAGGAGATTGATCACCTTCATGAAATCATGGGACCCAAAGGGCAGATGAGTAGGGCACTCCCTGGATGCATAAGGGAAGAGGGATGACCTTAAAAGTGCCGGCACCCTATAGACTTAGAGGAGATGACCAAGGGTTGTTTGGTGACCCAAGTTGGTTCGAGACCAGTTTTCCATGGAAGTAACTTTGATATCAAGATGAATGTGATGTTGAGACATACGTGGAACGTTTCAACTTAGATTTAAATGTGTATTGGCAAGGTGGGATGCACCATCTCTACTCGTGGAATAGGTAGAACTCTGTATTTGGACTGCAGCCAAATGCTTATTTCCTCTTGTTATGGGAGTGAGAGATAGGACAATATGCATGCCATACACCAAGGATAAAAGGTGATGCGAGTTGGAACGTTGTCATGAGGTACGAGGACAAGGAGGATAACATACCCTTATGGAGTGAATGATACATGGATGGTTTACAAACCCTAAGAGTTATAAGAAGATGTTTTTTTTATCATGAGCTATGAGTTATACAAGGTTGAGTTTGAAAAACCAAGAGAATAAGTTCAGAGTTTTCTTGATGAAGATAGACTTAGAGCTGAGATGAGGTAATGAGTGGAATACATGGAAGTGTATGTCTTCAATGTTACCTAATACCTAAGGATGTGAAGTGGTAATGGATGCTCCGGTTGAGATATAGCTGCCTAGTTTGGCTAAGAATAGGTTGTTCGGCTAACCATAAGTTTGTAAAGAAGATATGTTTGGCTAACACTCAGAGGTAACAAGATATGTTGAACAAGTTAATGGGTTTTTAGTTAGCTAGTCTATTCCTTAATGTAATGAAAGGATGGTGATGGAACCTCGGATACCCTTCTTTGGGTCAGAAGGTAATAAAACCCTGATGAGAATGGTTTAGGGTTCCGAGGAATCGATCTTGAGGAATCATGACATACAAGAAATAATGAGGTTGAGATCACCTTACACCATGGTATTACTGAGATAATGAGTGGTAGTAGTACCATGGATGCTGGAGATGAGGCTGCATGTGATATGTTGCCATACATGATAGAAGGTGAAGGATGAGCATCGGTAACCCAGTGCATGGACATAGAGGATAAAGAGTTCCCGAAAGAGAAAGGGAGTTCATCGCTATGGATGTTGTAAGTCTCCCCTGGATCAAGGAAGGTCGAGATGCAATATGGGTTACGGTAGATCGCCTTACCTAGATGACATGAGAAAGAAAGAGTACTGTCAAGGGACAGATCGGGTTGAACTACATATGAGAGAGATGGTTCGACTACACCATGAGGTTGAAAGTTTTTGAGTTTGACCTAAAGTTTTCCTTCCAAAAGGTGGAAGTAGGTACATGAAGAAGTCTATGTTAGTACAGTTTATCACCCCTAACTAATGGTTAGTGTGATCCAGACTAGAGGGTCTAATGAGAGCATATGTGCTCATTTAGGGTGATATCTAGAGACATTTCTTGTCTAATGAAAGATGTGATGATGACCACCATATCCAGTATCAGGATTTAAAGAAGCTCTATAAGGGAGGTTATATCGGTCACCACTTCAGTAAGGTGATGTTGGAGAAAGGACCACGTGATGGATAAAATGGACCACAGTGTGCAGATGGAGTCGCTTTGATCTTGCAATGGCTGAAAGGAGCCCATGGATGACATGAGTCATGAGCAGATGCAAAGTAGACTGACATATAGTTCACTGTGGGAGGATATGTGACATGAAAATCTGACCCCTCTAAGTTATAGCTAAGAGAGTTGAGTCCCCGATGCATGGGTTATTTTGACTTGGTTTGGTGGAGAAGGTTAAGTTTGACCTTACCCCTCAGGATAAAGTAATGTGTGATGAGTTCCATGTGTCCAATTTAGAGCACTATGTGAGATACCTAGACCATGTGCTGAACAATGAACCTAGTGAGCCCAAGGGAGGTCGAAATGGCCTGAGTCACCTGTGCAGTTTATAGATGTCGTGATGAAAGAACTAAGAGAAAATAATATGTGATGATAAAGGTTCTTTGGAAGCGTCGTGAGTAAGGTAAAGCACATAGGGGCCAATGATGGACATGGAAAAGTCTTATCCTAAATTGTTTGTTTGCTTGATAGAATTTTGAGGACAAAATTCCTATAAGAGGGGAATGATGTTACAACCCCAACTTTTGGGTTCATTTGGTGAGAAATGCAATTTCTCATATTAAATATATTTGAATAAATAATGATACAATTTGTTTTGAATAAATGGATTTCGTTTACAATAGCCTTGATGGTTGTTTTGTGGGCTTTATTGGCTATTGGGCCCAATAACAAGGAAAAGGAAAAGGAAATTCAATTATTAAAAGAATATTTATGAAATGGAGAAAAGAAAGATGTAGAAATCTCTTGAAGGCAATGGAATATCCTCCAAGGATGGATTTCATTCCTTTTGGGTTCCTTGGGTTCCAAGGAGTCCAAATTGTAAAGATAATGCAACAAGAAAGAGAAAGGATTAATTGAATATTGCTTTATTTAGAAGAAAGGTGATAAAATGATAATATTACAAGAAATATGTTCAAATATGGATAATGAATCCATATTGGACGATATTTCACATCCACATAGTTTCTAATTCTAAAAGGAAGAAAAACAAAGAAAATAAAAGATTATGAAAGAGAAAATATGCTTAAAATATGCCTTATTAAGAAATAACTTGCATATAAATAAAAGCATCTCAAACTTTCGAGTTTGAGTCCCAAATTTGGTACATACGTGGATTACGTCATTATGGACTTTCCCTCAAAATTTGGGATCAATTGGATAAACGGATTTAGAGATATGGATTTTTTAGAAATCCTAAAGTGGCTCGATTTATCCTAAATGTCACAATTCAATTTCTTTTGGTTATATAATGGGCGCGCACTGGAGACCGTTGGATTGTGATCGGATGGCTTTGCATCATCTCCTACCTTGGTTTGTTTAGGAAAGTCAGAGCAATAGAGCGAGCAATTTTCTCGCATTGCTCCCTCCCTTCACGGTCCTTGGCTCAGGAAGATTGTACTCCCAATCGTTTTGGGAAGAAGATTCAGACCTGGTAGACCTCCGGTTTTAGAAGGTCATAGAACCTTTCCCCAAAAGTCCTTATGGAGTCAGACTCCATGGACGCTGGTTGCAGGCCAAGGCTATATACGGGGGGGGGGGGGGGGGGGGGGCTTATACTCTACTACGAGGGCACAAAATCGATCTCAAGGTGCTGTAAGGCCTTGATAGTTTTCCCTAGCGCCAAATCATTAAACAAAACGAGGACGGCGGGAGTTGTTCCTTCTCCCCTGCCAACCATGGCGGCTCCATGGTTTTCGCTGATCCCCGCCACCGGATAGAAGATGAAGTCCACTGGTGAGTCTGTCCGGTCCTGGCGACGATGATGGTACCTTCGCCTTATCCTTCGGCACTCTAGAGCTTGAGGTCAACTATCGAGTTGACCTGTCCCAGAACCTGACTCGCGAGCGGGAGCCGAGCGCAGGGAGGAAGACGATCAGGCTAAAATACACTTTTGTCCAACCCATGCGGGATCAGAAGCTGGGAGTCATAAGGGTAAAAAGGTAATCTTTCTTGTAGCCGGTCGCTGATAAATGAGTTTATAAGCTGACGTGTCAAGGTACGATTGGTCGGTATAGGTTTATCTTGCAAAAACTATAGAAATTGATAGGATTGTCTAATTGAAAAACCTTATACATGAAAGTTGTGTAGAAAAATACCAGGAATCTAATAAAAATACTTTGGGAACCTAGTTCTGCTCCATTTTACAAAAGTACTTTAATTTGCTAGTAAAATGTATTAAAAGTTGATGAGAAACCCTAATTGAAGATAAAGGGTGTATTTTGGTGAATTAATGGGTCAAATTGATAAAATTAACCCTATTAATGATAAAGGTGGATTGTTTATCTGTTTTGAATGCAATATTTCCTAATTTAGAGTTTAATCCATAAATAAAGGATAATATATATAGAAACCCTAATTTGGGGATAAAGGAAGAGAAAAACCTTGAAATTTCGGATTAAGAAAGTAAATTGCCAAATAATGATCCTAATACTGTTGGGAATATTAAAATGAAAGAAATAGAGGGTTGTGATAAATTAGAGATCATAATATTAATAATGGAGGTAAAAACCCTAATTCCTAAGGAAACCCTAAAATTGGAATTGAAATCCTAAGTAATGTGATGAAATTGGATAAATATTAATAAAAGGAAATTGGTACTTTTATTTCAGGATTTCTATTCATCATTGCTTGCTTGATTGGGTTTCCCCTGCATATTTAATTCTTTCTTGAAATCTGCAATCAAAGGTATGTGGTTATGCTTATGAATATCTCGAAATAGTTTCCTGAGGTTTTCCGAAGTTTTCATTAATGACTTGAAATAAACTGTTGGATAAATTTAGTTCATGCAAACTATAATGTGGATATGACTATCACATAATATATGTGCCTACTAGCTTAGATCCTAGTCACCTCTTTGGCTTAACAGTTGACCTAGTATATGGCTACCTACAGGGTAGGTCCATCAGGTTATTGAATGACTTAGTATATGGCTACCTAGAGGGTAGGACCATCAAATCATATTGAGTTAGATATTGGGCTACCTTTGGGTAGTGCCATGCGACTCTATTACCCTATGTATTGGCTACCTATAAGGTAGGAGCATGGGGGTAAAGATCTACCTTTATAGAGGTATCATATAAGTCCACTGCAGGGACAACACAAAGTTGTGGATAGGTATGGATTGAGTAGTTTGGTTTAAAATGTAATCTTGGTTGTTAAATGATTAATTGCATGATTACGTTGTTAACATATTTACATGATTATTGTTTCCCCCTTATACCATCTTTGGCTGACCGATGCTTTGTTTGTCGGCGATTTAGGTACAAAATCCCAAAAAGAACAAACAGTAAAGTGGCACATTGTGAATTCACAAATTCAAGAACACGGAGGAACTAGTTAGAGTAGTTCAGATGTGGTTAGAAGTTTAGTATTATCCAAACTTCTCAAAGGTATGCAAAAAAAAAAATTATTACAGCCTTTTAGTATAGATTGTTGAAATTTAATAATTGTTCTTGGTTAAATGTTGAACCTTTGATCCGGAAGTTATGGGTGCGGCTTCGACCTCTCGGTCTCCCTTAATTGGGGGTTACCGGAAGGTGGGTTCATAACATTTGGTATCAGAGCGTAGGTTCCTTAGTTAACCATTAATAATTATTAAATTTTCCAAACTCCATAGAGCCCAAGGGAGTTATTAGAGGATTATCTGAAAGACGGAGGTGTCTAGAAAAGGATCACGACCGGGGGCTGGCAATATTTTCCTCCGCACTGCAAGTCGGAATACGAGGACTCCCGGATCCGTGTGACTGCCTGGCCAAAGTCTTAGGGTATGATTCGAAATAAGATACCTTTAGGAATCTCTCATCTTATTCATCCCTTCTCAACTCAAATTCTGTTAAGGACCTTAAGGATTAAGGTTTTCCCTCTTCTCCTCACCCTCTTGAGGTATGGGTAAGATTAATAAGGTCTAAGGAATCCTCCATCAAATTAATGAAAAGCATGTAATTAAGATGTCATGGACATAAGCTTAATAGAGTAAGCGTAAACTAAACAATAGATACATACTTAAGTCGTATGACATAAGTTGTCATGCCCTCAGGAGAGACCTGAGGATAGACCTCCTTGTCAGGAGGATGAGTAAAGAAAGTTAGTCTTGGAGATAGAGATCTCCGTTGCAAGTAGAGACCAGGCACATCCTCTGAGGATGATGTTAACCCTAACCCTAAGTGTTAGTTAGAGAGAGATGAAGTGGTGAATAGATATCACAATAGACCGGTTGTTTGAAAGGACATGCCCTTGGGATGCCATATAATCCATGGGTGACCTAGCACCTTTGGCAACCCAACTCAGGGAAGGGTCATGCATGTTAGAGTAAAGGATAGATCCTTCGATGATGATGTTAGTGAAGGACCTGTAGAAACCCTATGGGCTTATGAGAATAGGGCATAGCATGCACCCAGGGTACGTTAGTGGTGTGAGCAATATGTTGAAACCCTGACCAGGAGAGTATGAAGGATGGCTTATGAAATAAGCATAAAGAACTATGGATAACCTTGAGAGAACATAGGCTTCATCCAGGTAAGGGCATGCTTTCGAGTTTGATCCTTCATGAAGAGAGGACATCTAATGGTGAGGTTGGTTGTAGGGTTAGCTCTAGAGAGATAGCAGGAAACCCAGCAAGAAGGTTGGAATCCTAAACTCCAATATACAAGGAGAAGTCGGGAGTTGAGGATGATGCGACCTAAGTGGATGATAGTGGTCACCACATGCTTGATCCCTAGAGGTTGATGATGTCTTTGTTGCCATGGGATGGACCAAACCCTAGAAGGAGGATGAGGTTTCTTGCACATATGTGCCTATGGTATAAGTGTTTACCTTCTGAGAAAGGAAGAAGATGTTATGTATACCCTGAAAAGGTTTTGTAACAGGTTATGAGGCCTTATACCTTATTGTTTGTCCTTGAGGAGGATCCAACTCTAAGTGTTGCTCAAGTTGAAGGATGACAGGAAGTGCATGTCATGCCTTTTGCAAGCTTGATTCATGGTTAAGAGATTGAGCATGTAGTTGGACACCTAAAAGTGAACCTAGGGTTCCTGGGCCTAAGAGGGGAAGTGGTATACCTAATGCTCATAATGAGAGTTGAGTCTCTACAGTTTCATGATACTCCTCATGTGTAGAGGTAAAGGAAACCCCCTTAAGTTAAGGGTATGTTTGATGAACCCCTCACGGCTAAGTGGATGACATGGGAAGGTATGATCTTGATCCAGTGTTGAGGAAAGAGAATGAGTGTGACCTAGCATGGTTTAGCAAGTGGTCCGCTTGTGCCTTAATTTCTTACAAGGGTCAAGCATGCTCATAAGGATGTAAACCTTAAGGGCGTTTATGACCTTGTTGTTAAGAGATAGTTTTCCTCCCATCCTGGGAGAGGGACCCTTTCGTAGGGTGTATATCAGTTTTGTTGGGTTAAGGTAACCTAAAAAGGTCTCATAGGATCTTGAGAAGCTAAGTGAAAAGTACATGGTATGAGGATGAACCTATAGACCCATAGATAACCATCTCTAAGTGCATGTGGATGTGTTACCATGGAGGTAACCGGTATAGGGCTTGACCAGGGTAGGCAGGTTGCCATGATCCCTATGAACGGATAATAGTCATCCCATGAATGCAGAAAGAGAGATGATAAAGGCTTGGGTAAGGTTCTAAGTTGGACATGTACTATTATGGAATCCTAAGTCTATCCTAGGGTCAGGTAGGGATAAGATCGATGGAGGTAGTGGTTGCCTAATTCCCTAGTTGCACATGACCATAGGGTCGGGAGGTAACAACTATCATTGTCTAGAGGCCATGGGTTAGGAGATTGATCACCTTCATGAACTCATGGGACCCAAAGGGCAGATGAGTAGGGCACTCTCTAGATGCATAAGGGAAGAGGGATGACCTCAAAAGTGCCGGCACCCTATAGACTTAGAGGAGATGACCAAGGGTTGTTTGGTGACCCAAGTTGGTTCGAGACCAGTTTTCCATGGAAGTAACTTTGATATCAAGATGAATGTGATGTTGAGACATACGTGGCACATTTCAACTTAGATTTAAATGTGTATTGGCAAGGTGGGATGCACCATCTCTACTCTTGGAATAGGAAGAACTCTGTATTTGGACTGCAGCCAAATGCTTATTTCCTCTTGTTATGGGAGTGAGAGATAGGACAATATGCATGCCATACACTAAGGATAAAAGGTGATGTGAGTTGGAATGTTGTCATGAGGTACGAGGATAGGGAGGATAACATACCCTTATGGAGTGAATGATAGATGGATGGTTTACAAACCCTAAGAGTTATAAGAATGTGTTTTTATTATCATGAGCTATGAGTTATACAAGGTTGAGTTCGAAAAACTAAGAGAATAAGTTCAGAGTTTTCTTGATGAAGATAGACTTAGAGCTAAGATGAGGTAATGAGTGGAATACATGGAAGTGTATGTATTCAATGTTACCTAATACCTAAGGATGTGAAGTGGTAATGGATTCTCCGGTTGAGATATAGCTGCCTAGTTTAGCTAAGAAGAGGTTGTTAGGCTAACCCTAAGTTTGTAAAGAAGATATATTTGGCTAACACTCAGAGGTAACAAGATATGTTGAACAAGTTAATGGTTGTTTAGTTAGCTAGTCTATTCCTTAATGTAATGAAAGGATGGTGATGGAACCTCGGATACCCTTCTTTGGGTCGGAAGGTAATAAAACCCTGATGAGAATGGTTTAGGGTTATGAGGAATTGATCTTGAGGAATCATGACATACAAGAAATAATGAGGTTGAGATCACCTTACACCATGGTATTACTGAGATAATGAGTGGTAGTAGTACCATGGATGCTGGAGATGAGGCTGCAGGTGATATGTTGCCATACATGATAGAAGGTGAAGGATGAGCATCGGTAACCCAGTGCATTGACATAGAGGATATAGAGTTCCCAAAAGAGAAAGGGAGTTCATCGCTATGGATGTTGTAAGTCTCCCTTGGATCAAGGAAGGTTGAGATGCAATATGGGTTACGGTAGATCGCCTTACCTAGATGACATTAGAAAGAAAGAGTACTGTCAAGGGACAGATCGGGTTGAACTACATATGAGAGAGATGGTTTGACTACACCATGAGGTTGAAAGTTCTTGAGTGTGAACTAAACTTTTCCTTCCAAAAGGTGGAAGTAGGTACATGAAGAACTCTATGTTAGTACAGTTTATCACCCCTAACTAATGGTTAGTGTGATCCAGACTATAGGGTCTAATGAGACCATGTGTGCTCGTTCAGGGTGATATCTAGAGACAGTTCTTGTCCAATGAAAGATGTGATGATGACCACAATAGCCAGTATCGGGATTTAAAGAAGCTCTATAAGGGAGGTTGTGTCGGTCACCACTTCAGTAAGGTGATGTTGGAGAAAGGACCACGTGATGGATAGAATGGACCACAGTGTGTGCAGATGGAGTCACTTTGATCTTGCAATGGCTGAAAGGATCCCATGGACGACATAAGTCATGAGCAGATGCAAAGTCGACTGATATATAGTTCATTACGGGAGGATATGTGACATGAAAATCTGACCCCTCTAAGTTATAGCTAAGAGAGCTGAGTCCCCGATGGATGGGTTCTTTTGACTTGGTTTGGTGGAGAAGGTTAAGTTTGACCTTACCCCTCAGGATAAAGTAATGTGTGATGAGTTCCATGTGTCCAATTTAGAGCACTATGTGAGATACCTAGACCATGTGTTGAACAATGAACCTAGTGAGCCTAAGGGAGGCTGAAATGGCCTGAGTTACCTGTGCAGTTTATAGATGCCGGGATGAAAGAACTCAGAGAAAAGAATATGTGATGATAAAGGTTCTTTGGAAGAGTCGTGAGTAAGGTAAATTCACATAGGGGCCAATGATGGACATGGAAAAGTCTTATCCTAAATTGTTTGTTTGCTTGATAGAATTTTGAGGACAAAATTCCTATAAGAGGGGAAGGATGTTACAACCCCAACTTTTGGGTTCATTTAGTGAGAAATGCAATTTCTCATATTAAAGATATTTGAACAAATAATGATATAATTTGTTTTGAATAAATGGATTTCGTTTACAATAGCCTTGATGGTTATTTTGTGGGCTTTATTGGCTATTGGGCCCAATAACAAGGAAAAGGAAAAGGAAATTCAATTATTAAAAGAATATTTATGAAATGGAGAAAAGAAAGATGTAGAAATCTCTTGAAGGCAAAGGAATATCCCCCAAGGATGGATTTCGTTCCTTTTGGGTTCCTTGGGTTCCAAGGAGTCCAAATTGCAAAGATAATGCAAAAAGAAAGAGAAAGGATCAATTGAATATTGCTTTATTTAGAAGAAAGGTGAGAAAATGATAATATTACAAGAAATATGTGCAAATATGGATAATGAATCCATATTGGACGATATTTCACATCCACATAGTTTCTAATGCTAAAAGGAAGAAAAACAAAGAAAATAAAAGACTATGAAAGAGAAAATATGCTTAAAATATGCCTTATTAAGAAATAACTTACATATAAAGCAAAGCATCTCAAACTTTCGAGTTTGAGTCCCAAATTTGGTACATACGTGGATTAAGTCATTTTGGACTTTCCCTCAAAATTTTAGATCAATTGGATAAAGGGATTGAGAGATATGGATTTTTTAGAAATCCTAAAGTGGTTCGATTTATCCTAAATGTCACAATTCAATTTCTTTTGGTTATATAATGGGCGTGCACTGGAGATCGTTGGATTGTGATCGGATGGCTTTGAATCATCTCCTACCTTGGTATGTTTAGGAAAGTTGGAGCAACAGAGTGAGCAATTTTCTCGCATTGCTCCCTCCCTTCACGGTCCTTGGCTCAAGAAGATTGTACTTCCAATCGTTTTGGGAAGAAGATTCGGACCTGGTAGACCTCCGATTTTGGAAGGTCATAGAACCTTTCCCCAAAAGTCCTTGTGGAGTCAGACTCCATGGATGCTGGCTGCAGGCCAAGGCTATATAAGGGGGGGGGGGGGGTTATACCCTACTGCGAGGGCACAAAATCGATCTCAAGGTGATGTAAGGCCTTGGTAGTTTTCCCTAGCGCCAAATCATTGAACAAAACGAGGATGGCGGGAGTTGTTCCTTCTCCCCTGCCAACAATGGCGGCTCCATGGTTGTTGCTGATCCGCGCCACCGGATAGAAGATGAAGTCCACCGGTGAGTCTGTCTGGTCCTGGCGACGATGATGGTACCTTCGCCTTAGCCTTCGGCGCTCTAGAGCCCAAGGTCAACTATCGAGTTGACCTGTCCCAGAACCTGACTCGTGAGCGGGAGCCGAGCGCAGGGAGGAAGACGATCAGGCTAAAAGACACTTTTGTCCAACCCACGCGGGATCAGAAGCTGGGAGTCATAAGGGTAAAAAGGTAATCTTTCTTGTAGCCGGCCGCTGATAAACGAGTTTATAAGCTGACGTGTCAAGCTACGATTGGTCGGTATAGGTTTATCTTGCAAAAACTGTAGAAATTGATAGGATTGTCTAATGGAAAAACCTTATACATGAAAGTTGTGTATAAAAGTACCAGGAATCTAATAAAAATACTTTGGGAACCTAGTTCTGCTCCATTTTACAAAAGTACTTTAATTTGCTAGTAAAATGTATTAAAAGTTGATGAGAAACCCTAATTGAAGATAGAGGGTGTATTTTGGTGAATTAATGGGTCAAATTGATAAAATTAACCCTGTTAATGATAAAGGTTGATTGTTTATCTGTTTTGAATGCAAGATTTCCTAATTTAGAGTTTAATCCATAAATAAAGGATAATATATATAGAAACCCTAATTTGGGGATAAAGGAAGAGAAAAACCTTGAAATTTCGGATTAAGAAAGTAAATTGCCAAATAATGATCCTAATACTGTTGGGAATATTAAAATGAAAGAAATTGAGGGTTGTCATAAATTGGAGATCATAATATTAATAATGGAGGCAAAAACCCTAATTCCTAAGGAAACCCTAAAATTGGAATTGAAATCCTAAGTAATGTGATGAAATTGGATACATATTAATAAAAGGAAATTGGTACTATTATTTCAGTATTTCTATTCATCATTGCTTTCTTGATTGGGTTTCCCCTACATATTTGATTTTTTCTTGTAATATGCAATCAAAGGTATGTGGTTACGCTTATGAATATCTCGAAATAGTTTTCTAAGGTTTTCTGAAGTTTTCATCAATGACTTGAAATAAACTGTTGGATGAATTTAGTTCATGCGAACTATAATGTGGATATGACTATCACATAATATATGTTCCTACTAGCTCAGATCCTGGTCCCCTCTGTGGCTTAATAGTTGACCTAGTATATGGCTACCTAGAGGGTAGGTCGATCATGTCATTGAATGACTTAGTATATGGCTACCTTGAGGGTAGGACCATCAAGTCATATTGAGTTAGATATTGGGCTACCTTTGGGTAGTGCCATGCGGCTCTATTACCCTATGTATTGGCTACCTATAAGGTAGGACCATGGGGGTAAAGATCTACCTTTATAAAGGTATCATATAAGTCCACTGCAGGGACATCACAGAGTTGTGGATAGGTATGGATTTAGTAGTTTGGCTTAAAACGTAATCTTGGTTGTTAAATGATTAATTGCATGATTACGTTGTTAACATATTTACATGATTATTGTTTCCCCCACATACCAGCTTTGGCTGACCGATGCTTTGTTTGTCGGTGATTTAGGTACAAAATCCCAAAAAGAACAAACAGTAAAGTGGCACATTTTGAATTTACAAATTAAAGAACAAGGAGGAACTAGTTAGAGTAGTTAAGTTGTGGTTAGAAGTTTAGTATTATCCAAACTTCTCAAAGGTATGCAAAAAAAAAATTATTACAACCTTTTAGTATAGATTGTTGAAATTTAATCATTGTTCTTGGTTAAATGTTGAACCTTTGATCCAGAAGTTATGGGTGCGGCTTCGACCTCTTAGTCTCCCTTAATTGGGGGTTACCGGAAGATGGGGTCGTAACAATTTTTCAGTATACGGAGACTCTTTTGATTACTGTCTGCTCAACCTAAGTAAAGTCTTACAGAGATGCGAGGTAACAAACTGTATCCTAAACTAGGAAAAGTGTCACTTTATGGTGACCAAAGGTGTTGTTCTTAGACATCAAGTGAGCGGAAAAGGAATCAAAGTAGACAAGGCAAAAATCGATGTCATCTCAAAGCTGTCACCGCCCAAAGACATAAGGAGAGTGCGAGCTTTCATGGGTCATGCCAGATTCTACCGGAGATTCATCAAAGACTTCTCAAAAATAGCAAAACCTATGACTTACCTATTGACTAAGGATGTTGATTTCAACTTTGACCATGAATGCCTGCATAGCTTTACAACCTTGAAGAATGCTCGAATCTCTACACCCATTCTAAGAGCGCCTGACTGGTCACAACCTTTTGAAATAATGTGTGACGCTAGCGACTATGCCATAGGGGTTGTGATGGGGCAGAGAATAGACAAAAATTCATATGTAATATACTACGCATCCAATACATTAGATGAGGTGCAAAAGAATTATACTACTACTGAAAAGAAATTCTTAGCCGTCATCTATGCTTTCGAAAAATTTCATTCTTATCTAATTGGATCAAAGGTCGTAGTATATACAGACCACTCCGCCATCAAATATCTTATTCAGAAACAAGATGCAAAACCTACCCTCATCTGTTGGGTATTAATGCTACAAGAATTTGATCTTGAAATAAAAGACAAGAGCGGAGTGGAAAACGTCGTCACTGATCACCCAAGTCGCATCGAGTCTCAGGAGGATGACAATGTACCTATCCGAGACTCCCTCCCTGACGACCAACTTATGAAAATTACCACCAAATTCCCCTGGTATGCCGATGTAGTGAACTATCTGGCTACAGGAATCATCCACCCCTCTGCCTCTCACCATGATAAAAAGAAATTTCTCCATGATGTTAAACAATACTATTGGGATGAACCCTATCTTTTTTGTCTATGTGCAGACAGACTTTTCCGTCACTGAATACCAGAAGAGGAAATTACTCCCGTCTTAGAGCATTGTCATTCTGGCCCCACTGGGGGACACATGAGTTTGAAAAAGACCGCTCTAAAAGTTCTACAATCAGGTTTCTTTTGGCCAACAATAGCAAGAGATTCCTATGATTTTTTAAGATCGTGCAATTAATGTCAGCTTTCTGGCGGTATAACTAAAAGGAATGAAATGCCTCTCACTTTGTGGCAAGAAATCAAACTTTTTGATATTTGGGGAATAGACTACATGGGTCCCTTCCCCTCATCCTATGGATTTTCTTACATATTGGTCACTGTGGATTATGTCTCAAAATGGGTAGAAGCTATACCCACCATTTCCAACAATTCAAAGCCAGTCATCAAGATGTTCAAAGATATCATTTTCCCCAGATTCAGAGTCCCCCGAAATATCATATCTGGTGGAGGGACCCATTTTCTGGAAAGAAGCTTCGAAGCCCTCCTAAAAAAATATGGAGTCAAGCATAAGGTCGCCACACCTTACCACCCATAAACTAGTGGCCAAGTCAAAGTTTCAAATAAACAACTGAAAGCAATTTTAGAGAAAACAGTCATTAGACATCGTACTGACTGGTCCACCAAGCTTCCTGATGCCCTTTGGGCTTACCACACAGCTTATAAAACACCGATTGGAACAACCCCATTCCGACTGGTATATGGGAAATCATGTCATCTTCCAGTTGAACTAGAACATAAGGCCTGGTGGGCCATTAAACAACTGAATTTTAATTTTAAAAGCATTGGTGAATACAGACAACTCCATTTACAAGAACTTGAGGAGCTTAGAATGACAACCTACCATAGTGCTGGAAAATATAAAGAACAAACCAAGATGTGGCACGATGACCACCTCAAAAGAAAAGACATTGATATTAGAGATAAGGTCCTCCTCTTTAATTCCAGACTTAAGATGTTTCCTGGAAAGCTCTGCACGAAGTGGTCTGGACCATTCACAATTAAACACATCTACCCCACCAGAGAAGTCATCATCCTTGACAATAATGTGGGAGAACAGACTGTTAATGGCCACAGATTGAAGAGATACTACACACCAGCAGACAAAATTCTAAGACAGACTATCGAGATCCATGATCCCTCATCATCAACATAACCAAATCGGATTTTCGTCAAGCCATTGATGTAAAACCCATGCGCTACTTGGGAGGCAACCCAAGATCTGAATACCACTTTTTTATTTTGCCTAGTTTTACTAATTTTCTTATCCCTTCATTTGATTTAGACTTATCATCTTTAATCCAAAAATATAAAAATTCACATAAATAACCAAAACAAACATAAAAATATAAAATCCAAAAACATAAATAAATATTAACCAAACGGTCTCGAAACCGTTTGGACTCAAACGATCTCGAAACTATTTGGTCCTCTCGGTCTCGAAACTGTTTGGTCCTCTCGGTCTCGAAACTGTTTGGTCCTCTCGGTCTCGAAATCATTTGGTCCTCTCAGTCCTTAAACCGTTTGGACCCCAAACGGTCTCAAGACCATTTATCCATAGGAATTTGTAACACCCCCACCCCGCAAATTCTATATATATAACCCCAACCCCTCCCTTTTTCTTCTTCTAACATCTCGAACTCCCTAAACCCTCGCACGAGCACTATTTCATCCCCTCTATTTCTCTCTCCTGTACAACTCGTGACACCTGCTCTCTCTGCCACCATCTCCGACAACACTTCCGTCTTCCCTGTGTGTTTTCATAGAGTTTTATGTCGTCAGTGTCGCCGTCACACAACAAGGTAAACCTACAGTTCGACACCATCGTGACTGCCGTCTTCTCCGTCACCACACCACGCTTCACATCCACCTTGTTTTCACCATTGCCAACACTGCGTCATCGACGGGGTTCTCGTTAGCCGCCGACGCGTGCGTCGCCGCCGTCATTTGCTGCTTTCACCTCCTTTTCAACAATCAATCGTGCTTCCGAACGCTTCACCTTCCTCACGGTCTCGACCCAAACGGTCCTAAAACCGTTTGGTGCCAAACGGTCTTGAAACCGTTCGAGCTTGAGACCGTTTGGACCCAAACAGTCCTAAAACCATTTGGTTCCAAACAGTCTTGAAACCATTTGAGCTCAAGACTGTTTGGACCCAAACAGTCTTGAAACCGTTTGAGCTCGAGACCGTTTGGACCCAAACGGTCCTAAAACTGTTTGGTGCCAAACGGTCTTGAAACCATTTGAGCTCGAGACTGTTTGAACCCAAACAATCCTAAAACTGTTTGGTGCCAAACAGTCTTGAAACCGTTTGAGCTCGAGACCATTTGGACCCAAACGGTTTTCTCTTTCACTCTTCGCTTAATAAGTGTATCAAATGTTTTTGCAAAACCATTTGAAACCAAACGGTCTCAAAACTGTTTGAACCCAAATAGTTTTAAAAACCATTTGGACCCACACGGTTTTATGAACCGTTTGAGTTCCACTAAAACCAAAAAACATTAACACATACATAATGTAACTTTTTCTTTTAATAAACTTGTTATCTTTGCAAATTCAAATCCTTTTAACACACAATTTTTTTGCTAATTTTTCAGATATGGCATCACCTGCAAAAGAAGCCACCGGAACCGATGACGCTCCCTTCTGGACAAGGGAGAAACTGATGGAAGATCGCGCCAAGCTCCAGAGGATTGTAGACATCTATGACAAGAATGTAAAGGTCCCACTGAAAGTTAATCTTTTCACGGTCATGAATGAAATTGACCGCATCAACATGTTTTTAACCGAGGAGCCTGTCCAAGATATAGAAGAACCTTCTTCAAATGATGAAGGCTTGGAATACGAGCCAAATTCTGAGGACGAATCCCCGACCACAAGGACAAAGGGGAAACAGAAGGCCCAGGAAGCTGCCAAAGAACAACCTACAAAGAAATAGGCAAGGAAGCAGGTCCATCTCGCCACTGCAAGGGAACAAATCCTGGGGGGATACATTCCATCAACCACTACCACCACTGCCACCACTCCCGCTACCACCACTATTCTTGTTTTCTCCACCATTACCACTACAACATCACCACTAGTAAACCTATTCATCCACACCCTCCCATCCTTTGACAAAACGTTGAAGCTGAAAAAGTACGTCTGTTCCAATGTACTGAAGAAGATGGGGATTTATAATAGAATCTTCACCTTGCTCGACAATGCCAACCTCGCACGACTCTGTTTTGTCACAGAGAATTCTTATGTTGAGCCAACAACTGAATTCTTCACATTCCTCAACAGAGAAGCAGTGGATATAATGGATAGATCAAGATACGGAGGCGACCGCAGGCTGGTAACCAAACTCTTTGGCAACAGAGTTGTCATAACAGAAAACCTACTCAATGAAATCTTTATAGACAACAAGGAGCAGTTGGAAAAAGCCAAAGTTGTAGGCATTGAAAGCTTCCAGTTCAACAAGCATATCTTCTGGAAATCCCTGACAGGGATCCCAACCTATGAGGCAAAGACCTGCAAGGCCTCAAATATTCATTCTGGGTTGGTGCACACACTACACAAAATCCTCACATGCACACTCTTCCCCAGGACAGAGGGTAGAAATGTTAGCATTTCTGATCTTTTCATCCTCTGGTCCATCCTTAATGGGCTACTGGTCAACATAGGATGGAAATTGATACATAAGCACACAGCTTACGCCCTCGGGAAAGAAGTATGTGTCGGTGGACACATAACCTCAATTCTGAATTATCTTAAGATGGACAGACTACTGCCCAGATGCACAAAAATCAAGGGAGACATCCTTACCAACGAGTAGACTTTAAAGAATTCATACATCATTAAGGAAAAATATGCTAAGCTATACTACATCTTCTGTCCCACAGTAAATCTTCTAGGACACTGCTTCCTCTACTGGAGCTTGCAGATTATGACAAGGATAAGCTTCTCTTCACTGAAGAGGAGCTTACTAACCTCCTCGCGTCGGTCCAAGTAGCAGAAAAGAAAGCAAAGGCAGGTCAGACGGAGCATAGCATCACCGCCCCGACAGCTAGAATAACAAAAATCCCAGTGAAACAACCATCTAAAGAGCATTTGCAAACACAACAGCTGTCGGGGACGCTGACATCAAGACCAAATCCAAAAGTAGAACCTCCTCTCCCTGAAGAACACATCACCACCTCATCACTAGACTCCTTCATCATGAGTCTAAATGTTGAGCTTACCTCCACCACCACCCCCACCACGCTACCATCCTCCACCATTCCACAATCCACCACCCTCCCATCCTCCACCATTCCACAATCCACCACCCTCCCATCTTTCTCCACAATAATTCCACCAACAAATCCCCTCCCCACATCCGCACCTCCACCCACATCCTCCGCCTCAATCCCCTTCTCATCGGGCATTCCATTCACACCAATGCCCGACCTCACTTTCACCTCATTCGCATCCACCTCCACTGCTTTCCCATTGACATTTACAGATCCACCCTTTTCTCCCATAACATCGCCACCCTTCACATCCACCACCACCCCGACACCGCTGGTGACTCCATCTACAGTCACCATGCAATTTGTGGAACCATCATTAGTGTCTCTTTTGCAAGACACTACCACCCTTCCACCCCGACCCCAGCCATCCCACCCATCCTTTTCTGGGGTCCCTTTTACAAATGTTGGTGAGGAATTCAGACGTCAATTTGACGCCATCTAAAACCTCCTCACTGACCATTCTAACATTATGCAATCTATTTTTTCTTGTGTGCAGGGTCTTACTAAATAGGTCGCCAAGATCGACGAGAAAAACTGTGCCTTACCTGGCATCCTCTCAAGCATCAACCAATGGCAGGAAGCAGCGGCCACGCAAGTCGAACGCATCGATGACTGCCTACAACAATTGCCATAGTTGGTGCTTGAGGTGAAAAGTCAGCAAGCAACGTTGGCTCAACAAGTCGATAGGATTTCTATGCAAACTCAAACTCTGCTAGAGAGCCTTCATGAGCTTAAGCAACAGCAAACTGCTTTCAGCATGCGTTTGGACGACATCACTAACATCTTTGCACAACTCAATAGATGCCAAGAGGAGTCGTAAAATAATGAAATCAATCACCTATGAACCCAAGTCACAGACCTTTCTGCATGACTCCTCTCTGCAGAGGCATGATACTCTGATCTCAAGGAAACCCACGATGCATGTACAAGTGGCTCTTGATGAATTACAAGCACTTCATTGGTAGTGCAAGAAAACAATGCCAAAACAAATAAAAGATAAGGCAACAGACGACAAAGAAGAAGACAAAGATGAAGGAGAAGATTCTGACTCCTCCGCTGACTCCAACGATGACACCTCCTGTTCTGGTGACAAACTTGATGACCCAGGACATGTTGGGGAGTGAACCAGTCGAGGAATAGAACCTTCAAAGAAGGCAGCAGACAAAGGCCACCAAGAAGGTGGACAAGATCCCAAATCCCCCGATCACAATGACAATATTAACATGTCATATGGGGATCAATTCCTTGACTATTATGCCATGGGATCTATGGGGGAAGCTACCAAAGAAGTGGCTTTTGCTGAGTTCCAGCAATGTATCCTAGGAACCAGCATTAGTCCACCAACATCAGCAGCTCATCTTTCCTCCGCACCAGAACAATCAGTGCCTTTACCCCCAGAGCAAGAAGAGTCAGACAGAGTGAGTCTAGACACAGATGATGAACTTGACTCTGATTCTAAATCAGAAAAAGATGAAGTTCTGCAACACTATATGGATGACCTAGAGCAGACTTCTTTTCCGCCGCTGCAAGAGCTCCCCCCGCCGCCACCTCTACCTAAGAAGATGCATGACCTAGACATGGTGGCCATCTCTACCCTAGATGTCTAGGATATCTTCATCCTAAACACTATCGTAGACGATGCCAAAGAAGGGGGGGAATCATCTACACAAATATAAAGACTAAGTGCAAGATGACATGTGAAGATTTCTGCATCATCCTTCGACCTCAATCAAAAGTGAAGATGGCAATCTTCCATATCCTTCTTACCAATGCTATCGAAACATACAGAAGCTCAAAAAGGCCACAGCCAGTTCTCAATGCTTCACCTGCTTTGACTCTAAGTCTATTGTATAAGGACTTACACAACAAGACTATCGAGTAGATGCGTAGGAGGATTGAACGGAAGGTATGATATATCACAGTACCCTTCCAAGTTTCCAGCCACTAGCTGCTCATGATTGTTGACACTGAGGCTCACGATGCAAAAGTGTACAACTTCTGAGCCAATGAGCTTAAAGCCGGAATCATCAATTTTGCTGGTCTAGGAGTCGGGGAGGCAAGATGCATCCCTTTCTAGCTTCTAAAATTAATTTGGGATGCAAACCCACAAGTCCAAATGCAAGAAGGATCTGGGGATTGCGCTTTCTGTACTATACGCCACATACAAGCGCTTAATCAACAAATCCCCTTCACCGAGCTGGCCGCAGAAGATTTTCACTCTCTACGAGGGCGTTATGCCATGGAGCTCATTTGTGATAGAAGGTTCTTTAGGTACCCGACTATGGAACCAGATGACGTCCCTCGCTACCTCTACTCGGCCATCCAACGTCCACAGAAACAGCCATTCCAGCAAACATTACAGGAGTTGGAGAAACAACAACCCGCCATGGTGCCCGAAAAAAGACAATGGGGCCCTTACAGTTTCGATATGGCGAAAGTCAAAGAGGACATCAAGTTATTAATAGGGGTCACCATCAACATACCTTCATCATAAATGGTGCCCCTACCTGCCATTGAACCGACGTTTCCTAACTTCGACCTTGTAGCTTGCAAGAGTCTTTCTGAAAATGAACTCTGACTCATCATGTCTAGGCTATATGCCGAGAAAGATGAGCTCATTTTTCTAGCGGGAGATATTTTAGTCATGGCAGATACCATTCCTGAAACCGTACAATTACAAGGATCCCTATCCATGAGTTTGATGACTGCTTATCAATATCTCCTCAGACGAAACCATCCTACGGTTTACATGGCATCAGCTTACATGAAGGATGACCTTCTCAAGTTAAAGAACTTCGGAACCATGGAGGAACTTATCTCTTTTCTCCAGCATACAACTCTGAAGTTCATTATGCTCCCTTTCCTTCATTCAGAGCACTGGATGTTAATGGTGACAAATCTTCCTGAAGGAACAACAATTATCTATAACAGTTCCGACAGCCAATTTGATCCAGATCAAAAATGGTATGATGTGATAGCGAAGACACCCAAGAAGGAGTTGGAGAAGCAGTGTGCTGACAAACTACACGATCTTTTAAGCAAGAACACAAGGGCTTACAATAAAGCACACTTTCATCGCCCCACCTTCAGCCACAGATGCCCCCAGCAGCTTCGAGAATCTAACTACTGCGGTTTCCACATCCTCTACCGGAAGTACACCCTCGTTGTTCTTGGAAGATCAATAGAGGACAAGACGGACGTGGATTACCACGCTCTATGTGGAAAGTTCGCAGCTAATCTTCTCTGAACGCATGGAGCTAACAAAGGACTAATAGAAGCCTAATGCCCTTGTCCATGTACTTCTCAACCTATCACTTTGACACTTTGATGATAGAGTGAGTGATAAGTTAGGGAGGGAGGTACACTGGGCAAGGGCGAGGTATCATTTTTTCAACCCTTCTCCCTCTGCTCTTTTTATTCACTCCTGTTTTATCTTTCTTTTCACATTTATACTTTTTCAGTAATTTTTTTTTGTGCATAAGTATAACATCACTCTTGGAAAAGGTCACCCCCAGCTAAATTTAGAATCAAACTAGTCCTAAAAAAGCAATAACAAAAAAAGCACTTAGGCTTGTAATGGCAAACTAATAAATTTCTTTCACACCCAATTTCCATGCTTTTGCTTCAACTCTGCTCCAGACTCTCCACAAGTTAACATCATAGCCGAAGCCAGCCAAAACTCTCCCAAGGACGGGAGGGAACCAGGTGAAATCCAAATCAAGGAACCTCACAAGCAGACCACCAAGTACGAAACCGAAATAAGTGCATGTCAGGAGACTCCAAGAACAGTTTTCTTCTTTTCAAAAGAGGCCTGGCAGCCCAAACAAAATCCCTAAATATCCAACTCCTAAGCCTATGAGTATAACAATAAAAGTAGAGTGTTGAATAAAAACATGAGAGTTGTGCCACGCCTAAGGACCTATATGAAGATCCAATAAAGGCCTCACCCGACTGGCAGATTCAGCTGCCCTCACAAAGGCAGATGTGTTGCACACGGTAATGAGATCCTAAGGTCTATGAATATATGAAAAATCTGATAAAGGACTCGCCCGACCGGTACATTTAGCTGCCCTTACAAAGGCAGATGTGTCGCTCCCGGTAGTGAGATCCTAAAAGTTTAGATAAACCCTCCCCCACTAAAAGGGGGAGTTACACATCAGCCTTTAGCCAACCCTCGTGTCTATCTTAGTTTCCACTAGATTTTTCAAAGAAGTATAAAATTTATTGGGGTTGAAAACATGCACAGAATGTGATCGAGGAAAAGGTGGTCCCAATGCGAGCTACGTGATAAGGAAGAAATCTGATATCCACACAACACCCAATACCTGAAAGAGTTAATGCAAGCAGAAGCATGATAAAACTCTAAGAGATTTCTGGTTTAGAATTGAATCAAGAGTATGGAAATCTTCACTAAATAAAATTGCCTCGCCACTACATGCCTTAGCACTATCTAGCTTGAGGAAAAACTAGACTCTAAGTTAGGAGGGGTGATAACCTCCCATTTTGCGATGTTATCTTACTAGTTTTCCTTAGTTCTCCATACTTATTCTTAAATAAATTAGACACAATCTTTAATTTTCCACTTATTTGTAAATATACCATCAGACTAACTTTTCCCCTTTTATTTCTTACAGAAAATCACAAAAAAATTATAAAAGCTCCAAATGGTCCCAACACCGAATGGACACCAAATGACCCCAAAACTGAATGGACACCAAACGGTCCCAAGACCGAATGGACACCAAATGGTCCCAAGACCGAATGGACACCAAACGGTCCCAAGACCGAATGAAAATCAAACGGCCCCAAGACCGAATAAAGGAAAATGGTTCCAAACCATGAGGACTCAAACGGTTTCTAAACTGAGAGAGTCCAAACGGTCTCCAAACCGAGAGAGAGTCCAAACGGTCTTCATGACCATTTGGGCACAAATCTCTCAAGCCGTTTGAGTTTCACTCAAAGCTTATAAATAAGACCCGAAGGGTCCTCACAAACCATCAAGTTTCAGACGTCCAAAGGCTGCCTCTATTGTTCCAGAGCCATTCCATCCTTCACCCACTACCCCGAGGCTGCCGGTCTGAGATCCATACTCCATCTCCAAGATACTTTCTCTCTCATCGACAAAGAAGGTGGGAAGAGGAGGATTTATCATCAAGAAAGCTACAAAGTGTGAAGATCGTTGCTCTCTCTCTCCAAGGGGTTGACCTTCCTCCCTCCTTCATGGAGATGACACACTCTCTCTCTCTTCTCGCCCCCTTCTTTGTTCTTACCATGAGCGAGTAGTCTCATACACTAGGGTGCGGGGAGTAGCCCCGCTACCCATGTTTTCATTTCATGCAATGTAATTCATAAGTTTGCAATAGAGATATACTTTCTTTTCAGTTCAACATCAATCATTTAATGAATTCTTATTGCTTGATCACCAACTTGTATTACTTATTATCTATTAGTATGAATTGTCTACATTTGTACTATTAGATTCGAATCTCGATTTAATGTTGGTTCTTGATGCATGTAGTCACCATGCATCTGTTTCGGTATCTAGGAGTGTTCTTCAAGAAGTGGAGTAAACTGACTTCCATCGTTGTACTTTCATACTATGAAATGGAATCAGTTGACGTATAAAAGTACAACCTTGATAAGTCGAGGAACACACTTTGCGAAGGGAATGATGTAAAGTAAGTGACCATTCATTTGGGGATGGCTGTCTTTGCAACATTCCCACACTTCTCGTAGTTAGTTCTCTGAAAGGAAACTAAATCTACAAAGATACTAACTGTTTAGACTCTTATTGCAGGTTATGTTACTATGTTGCATGTTTTGATCCATGTGTAGTGGTGGTGAAATCCGATCACATCCTAGTGGTTTCTTAACATTGTTTACGACCTTAAATTTACTTTCTTGCTTTTACTTTACTTACACTTAGTTTAAACAACCAAACCAACTCTTTGATATAAATACCAACTGTTAAGGAGTTAAGTGAAATTCTAATGTTTTCTATCTTGTTGATCTAAACAAGACCGTTGTCCTGTGGATTCGACCCTTAACTATACTTTGATAAGACTTCCACATATCCTAGCATACGTAGGTGGAGTTTTTAATCTAGTATAAGAAAGGCTAAACCTAAAAGACTTACTATCTTTAGGATTTTTAGTGGTGCACACAACTCCATGCAAGTGGAAGCTCCATCAATATATTACACATATCTTTATCTTGGAACCAAGGTCCAAGACAAACTGATAGTTTTCTAAGTATCCATCAAAAGATCACTTCTAACTCATGCACATCAAGTGTCCTCAGACTCACTTGATTGCCATGTCTCTGAAAGGAAAGAACACAAGGAAACATATTTCTTTCATCACCCCATCATTACCCAAGGTTGTTCGTCATTGAGGAGACATTATCAACTCCTAAGATTATTACATGAACTTTCACTGTTCATGAGCCATTTATACTCATTCCATTCTAGGTTCCTTGCCATCTTCATAGGAATTATATGGATGATTACACATCAGCATCCCTTTCTTTATTATTACCTATCATATTCATGATCATTTCATGATTTTTCCCATTTCCACATTATGGAAAAGATCTTTACTATTCACACATACTTTATTAAACTGGGATCATCTCCCTTGTTCTCTTTCTCTTATCATGAGGATTATACCTTTTTCTTCCTCATACACACAGATTGATCTAAGATCATCTCAGATTCCTTTTATTGCACTTAGGATGTGATAAAAAATATCCATACCATATTTCCAGTTTCGTTATGCTCACTAGATTGTCTCAAAATGACTACTTTATTAAACTGGGATCATCTCCCTTGTTCTTGTTCTCTTTCTCTTATCATGAGGATTATACTTTTTTCTTCCTCATACACACAAATTGATCTAAGATCATCTCAGATTCCGTTTATTGCACTTAGGATGTGATAAAAAAATATCCATACCATATTTCCAATTTCATTATGCTCACTAGATTGTCTCAAAATGACTACTTGATCAGAGTAATCAGAAAGATAACAATCTAAGAGTTCTATACTCACCTTATCCTCAATAGTTGAATACCTGGCCAGGGTATACAAGTACTGAGATTAGGTAGTATGTATTTTGATTACTATCATATTCATTACTTTTCATATCATCAAGAACATAGGATGTAACATCCCTGGATTTTCTCCAGGCATCACCTCTGCACCTCATCCTCTTTCACATAGATAAGAGCAATTATACAGCATTTAAAAGATTACTGAGCAAAATGTAAGTCCTCATCTTCCTTGTATCCTTATTGGACTAGTAAAAGGAAGCTCAATAACAACTACTTTCTCACATTTAACAAATAGAATCATAAAATGACATATCAGAATGACACTATTTCATCCGACCTGTCTTAATACGTGGATTGTTTATTGCCTCAGGCTGATTCTTTTCATAGAATCTTGTCATTGCCTGATCTAAATGTCGTGTTGTATTGCTCAGTGTTGATGGACCTGCTCGGGATGTCTATCTACGTCCTCGTATGCCACAGCTAAACCATTGCCTTTGAGAGTCTTACTGACTCTGCCTCGGTGGTTGGGTCATTTTCTCCTTCCTTTTTGGACAAAAGGATCTAATATGCCCAAACTGTTTACACTTATAACACATCTTATAAGTATCCCCTAGCCTTATTGGCCTTATAACTGATGTAGAGGCCAAATCAAGAGTTCTAACTAGTGGAACATCAGGTCCTTTGCCCTTTCTTGGTAACCACTGCCCTGGTGCATTAGACATTGGTTGCACTGGTGGTACCAAAAACAACCCCTTTTTAGAGCTACTAGGCATCTGTTCCCAAATTTGGGTAGATCTTTTCTTAATTCCTACTTCATTATTCTTTTTTGGACAGTCCTTTATCAAACGTCCTACGTTCCCATACTGGTGACAGGCTCTATTTTCTTGTTGTGTCTTAGTTCTTTCGATGTTTTCAACTGCCCCAACATAACTATGTTGATCTGAAATTCTATTAGAGCCTAGAACTTCATCATTAGGGGTTGGTAATCTAGGTCGTGTTACTAATATCCAGTCCACTATATGCATCACTGCTATCCTAACCTTCCCAACAATGGTATAAAAACAAGGATCCCTTACCATAGTTAGATCAACTTGGGGATTTTCAGGCAGTCGATCTTCTCTCACCTGGTTCCTTGCACTTTGTCCTGGTGCAACAACATTGCTTTCAGCAATGTGTTCCTTATGTTCTCCAGACATCTTTAAGCTTTACTCTATCTTATACACAAGCAAAAGTCACTATAAGATATACTAGAGGATACTAGAACAGACTCAACACCTTAGTCCTGTGTCTTTGAAGACTCAGCGAACCTTAAGATCTGATACCAAACTTGTGGCGACCGTCATCAAACCGACAACCAAATCGTTACTAATTATGTGGAATTACTATAAACAATAGATTAACAAAAATCACTCCTCGGTTTCTCTTCTTTCTTGTTAATATGAACTTCTTTGAGCTCTACATTCCTCCCACTGATTCCTTTAGAAATAAATTCCTTTACAAGAAATACAACAATCCTAGCAACAAACACTTTGTTGTTAGTTGGTGTGTAGAAGTAGTATCCCCGAGTTTCCTTGGGGTATCCAACAAAATAGCATTTTTCAGATTTGGGTCCAACCTTTTTAGGAAATTGTTTCCTAACATAAGCTTCACAACCCCAAGTCTTTAACATAGACAAATTGGAATGATTCCCATTCCATATCTCATATGGTGTCTTTTGAACCGGTTTGGAAGGTACACGGTTAAGTGTATACATTGCGGTTTCAAGAGCATATCCCCAGAATGATATTGGAAGTTTGGTTGAACTCAACATTTATCATAACATGTCTAATAATGCATGATTCCTTCTTTTTGACACACCATTATGCTGTGGTGCACCAGGTGGAGTCCATTGTGATACAATACCACAGTCTCTCAGAAGGTCCTCCAACTCTTGGCTTAAGTATTCGCCACCTCGATCTAAAGGGAGTGCTTCAATACTCTTACCAAGTTGCTTCTCTACTTCATTCATGAAATTCTTGAACATTTCAAGAGTTTCTAACTTTTTATTTCATAATATATATGTAGCCATACCTACTGAGGTCATCAGTGAAGGTAATGAAGTATTGATAGCCTCCTCTAGCATTTTATCTAAAAGGTCCACATACATCAGTATGTATAAGACCTAGTAGATCACTAGCTCTCTCACTATGGCTAGTGAAAGGAGTCTAGATCATCTTGCCTAATAAACAAGCCTCACATGTCTCTAATGATTCAAAATCAAAAGAGTCGAGATAACCATCCTTATAGAGTCTAGACATGCACTTCTCGTTTATGTGCCCAAGACGAAAATGCCATAAGTATGTTTTGTTTGAGTTGTCAAGTTTTAGCCTTTCAGTATTTACACTATATATGCAAGTCTCAAGTTCTAACAAGTAGATACCATAAGACATAGGGGCATTTCCATAAAAAATCTCATCTTAGGAAATAGAAATCATTCCATTCTTAATGTGAAATTCAAATCCACTCTTGTCCATACAAGATACAGAAATAATATTTCTACTAATGGTGGGTACATAATAGCAATTCTCTAATTCTATTTGAAGGCCCATAAGCAAAGATAAACTAATAACTCCAACTATAGTGACAACAACTCTTGCTCCATTAGCAACCCACAACTTTACTTGGTCCTTTCGTAAAGGCTTACTTCTTATCAGATCTTGCATATTTAAACATATATGAGATCCACATCTGGTATCTAGTACCCATGATGAAGAAGTATTTAAGTTTATCTCAATAGCATATATACCTAAAGTGGAGATCTCTATCCCTTGCTTCTTCTTCCTCAGTTAGTCCTAGTAGAGAGGACAGTTTCTTTTCCAATGTCCAACCTGGTGACAATGGTGACAACTACCTTCTTTGGAGATCCCACCTTTAGCTTTGAGCGTGGATGACTTTGGCTTATGCCCAGCTTTAGAACCTTTCTTATCCTTGCCTTTGCCTTTTGACTTTCCCTTTGTGTTTCTGATCATCATCACAAACTTGGGCTTGTCATTCTTCATCTATGCTTTAGTTGTCCTCAACATGCCCAACAATTCTGATAATGGCTTGTCAAGATTATTCATGTTGTAGTTCATGACAATGACTATATGATTCAGGGAATGATTGTAGAATCACATCAGTGGCCAACTCTTGATCTAGGGGACATCCCATCTTGGATAGGATTTCCATGTACCCAATCAAAGTGAGTATGTGGGTACCAACTGAGTCTCCCTCTTTCATCTTTCTTACGATCAAAGCCTTGGAGACAACATATCTCTCCTGTCTTGTGTGATGCTGATACATGTTCTTGAGATGTGTTACCATCTCCGTGACATTCATGTTCTCATGCTACTTTTGCAACTCATAGTTCATTGATCACAATATCAGGCACTTGACATCTATGGCAACATCAAGGTGCTTCTTTTAAGCATCCTTTTCATCCTTGGGTGCATTTGAGGTGGGTTTCGCTGGCTCTGGTATTTCAAGGACATAGAGCTTACGCTCCTGCATGAGAACAACTCTCAACATCCTAAACCAATTTTGAAAGTTGATTCTGGTAGGTTTGTCCTTCTCAAGGACCGATCGTAACTAGAATGTGTGAGTGTTGTTTGGCATTTTATTGCTACAAAAGAAAAAGTTTGCATTTAATCCAAAATATTTTGACTTGTAAATATTTGTTAAATGAGATTAATTAGGCCTTTAATTAATTACATTACCACTATTTTATTCAAATTGATAGCCCTCACTATGTTCTCTTAGAAGATTTCAGCGTACAACCATCTAGTGAGCCAAGATCCAAAATAATTGAATCAATGCCCAGCCAATGTCGACGTCAAAGACCAAATACTAAGGTAGGCAAGTTTTGCCAATTGCATCGTATGCAACTCTTGGATAGATGATCGTGCACAACTCCTTGCCATGATGCATATATTTCCTCTAGGTACTTGATCCTATCAAGGATCCGTGGTTAAGTCCAACCCATAAGACAACACGATGAGTGTGCACCCTGCGGAGGCAGACCCACACACCCACCATCACACTTCCATGAGATAGATAGTGTACCATGCGGAGGTGTTCCCACACATAGTTGATCGAGCTTTTCATATGTGTTGCTTTATGGAAGGCAACTAAAACTAAATATTATTAATTGAGGGGTTTAATTAATACATATACATATCCAAACACCACATACTTATAGTACGCATCATATATTACTATATCCAAAACCACAAATGATAGGCATGCAATCACAAAAACAAAATATCAGTTATGGCCATACTATTGTAATCCTTTAGAGCCATAAAGGATTATGGTCCACCTAAGGTCTTATGCATCTCATGCAACAACACTTGTGAATCAACCTGTAACGATCAACATTAAAACGAATAACTTCATGGATGCTCTGTGAGGTTGGAACTTTTGGTTGTTTCTCCATGGATGCTCCTTGGAGTTGGATCTTCAGGTTGCTTCTTGGAATTAAATCTTCAAGTTGCTTCTCCATGGAAACTCCTTGGAGTTGGATCTTCAACTTGCTTCTTACATCAAGTTTATAAAGACTAAAACTAATCCTATCTCTATTACATCATATGAGTACAAATATATAGAGAAAGAATTAATTACCCTTTGAAATAAGAGATGAGGCTTGGCATGCAAGACAAATATTTTATACAAAGGATCCACGTACAACCATTATACATCCATATTATTCACAAACAAACATATCCACAACATTCACAATCAAATTCATTCACAACATTCACAAAAGGAGATTCTAGGCGATAATTGTGGATGCATTCACCACATAAAATAGATTTAAAAGGTGACATGTATAATATCATATGTATATCTCCATATACATATATACATATTAAAAATGCAGTCCTTTTAATGTGGGACACTCCCCCTTAAAATAAATTTTTGACTCCCACGCAGACTATGTGGGGTACACAGGGGCAGCGCCCCCGTGCGGGGATCCCGCTACCCGATCAGCAGGCAGGGGTCGAGTGCAGGTTGCCCCTCATAGGGTCGCAGGGGCAGAGCCCCTGAAAGGTCTATGAAATTTGACTTTTGTGCACTTAGGAAAATCAATATTTTCCATAGTCGACCCTGTCTGAAACATCAAAAACAAAATCCTATGGCGTATGTGGAATTAGGTTTAGATATGCACATTAGCAGTTTTAAGTTTGCATCATATACAACCACATAAAATAGTTTACAATGATTTGATCATATCAAAATGAATCCAAATACGTCGTAGATTAAACCTGCTCTGATACCACTATTGTATTTTGTGGAAGGAAACATGCATAGTTGAAGGAGTAGTCTTTGTGCGATGAGGTACTAGAATTGTGGTGCTCTCCTTTCTCTCCTGAGGACAGTGATGGCTAGGGTTTACGTACGTGATCATAAACTGAAAAACCTATCTCAATATCTTATAAAGATATCGACCGTCAAGCCCCTTTAAATAGGAGACGAAAGGAAGAAAAGTTTCCTAAATCTATCAGAAAATAGAAAGACTACATTAATTAAAATGCTCATGGATTAATTAGAATATTCTGGAATCAATTAATTAACCAAATAATAATATTAATTGATTAATTAATATCCAACTCCATGCAATCGCTCGAGATGGATCTATGGGAATATATATACCAACAATTGCAAACTTCCCTCACACTTGATTCTTTGTCTAGTGTCTTTCATCAAGAGAATTGAGTGCTTTCAAAATGGTAGGAGGATGCAATATTTACAATTGGAGGAGGTTAAAAATTGGGTGTAGTCATTGCTTCCCTAGTGTTAAAACCCTATTTACTTTTTGTCTTGGCATTTGGATCGCAAATGGTATACCTCTAGAATGCCCCAAAAATTTATTGGCCTTGATTATGTATAAAAAATATTTATAAAGTTGATAGTAACTTGGGAAGTATGAAGACAAACCTAGAAGTTCGTTGAGGCGTGTCATGTATCTAACATTCCTATGCATATGAGCCCATACATGTCGATGCATAACCTAGAAATGTTAGACTAAAAATGAAGCTAGAAATGGTGCTCTTTTTGTGGATCACAAGACATCGCTAGTTATTATCTGTGGGAAGGATATCTTTTATCTTGATGCATATGATGTAGAGGCCACTCCCCAAATTAAATTCAAATACATGACCAAATAGAAATTCTACAAAGTAAAGTGGGCCTTAACCTAATAGTCAGGAACACCCTTTAGAGTAACACTAATTACACATTAGGGAATCCTTAGGCTAAAACTAACTTAATATAATAAAATATTACAAACTAGAACACAAATTAAGTGATAATCATGAAATATGTGAGAACTATATACCTAAATTCATAACACAAAAATTTGATCTCATTATCCAACATCAAAATTTCATAAAAAAGGATGGCAATGTGCCATCAAAACCTAGAATACATCTTGCAGCAATGAAGTATATGGGTCACAATAGGAAAATAACATCCACAATATAAGAAAAACCATGCATTCAAGCTCAATGCAATGGAGTCAATCTTATTATTTATATACAATCCATTTTACATCATATATATACATGAATGTAATACAATTTATTTTTTTAACAACACATACACCCATCCTTAGAAAGTGAGAATACAAGGACAAGCATGATCCATATTAATTTTGTTTACAACTACTTTTCCATGACATCTCATTTTTTTGACATTAAACTTAAATGCATGGGGAAAATAATATATTCTTATAGAAACCCAATGAGAGGAATTTTTTTGATGGAATCCAGAAAGGTCCATTTACATGTCAGGGCCATAATATAATATATATGAGATCCTAAAAACATCATGGCAAGCTCAATTATCTATTACCCTAGCTATGTTAGGCTCTTCAACCATTTTTATATCTCATCGTATGTATTATATGCCTCCTTATCCATATCTAGCTGCTTACTATGGTACACAACTATCATTGTTCATACATCACATGTGGATTCCCACTCTAGCTAGGTATAAATGTATAGATAGACAATTTTAAGCATTTTAGTCTTCACAAGAGATACCCAGTACCACCAAACATGTCTACTTATCATGAAATATCACAATAGTATACAAATATACCAACTAGTAGAAAATCGAACCATATTTTAATGAAGTATAATTACTTTTATGAGTAGTTCTATGAATTAATTAAGAAGGGAATACTTTTCTTATTTTTTTTAAATTGTGTAAGAAGGAGTATCTTATACTCTGAACATGTAAATTATGCAAGAAAAGCATAATCATTAGTATTTATTGATAGACAATTCAAACTAAGAAGGTATAGCAATTGAAGTATTATACAAAACAACATATAAAAAATGTTTGGGTCATACAATTCTACGCAGACGATTATCATCTTTTACATTTTCCCTTATTAGGTTGGTATACCTGTCAATATACAATATATGGACAAGTGAAAATGGTTTTCTATTTGGTGTTGGTGTTCTTGGGATCACCAAAACCACTAACTACTTGACCTGCATGAATAATTGTATTGAGGCTAAATTTTTCTATGACTTGTAAAAGTTATGGACATTGTATATTGATTACTTCACACCAATCAAAAAATATTTCCATATCAATTTTAGTGATGTCATACAACAGATTTCTTGATATACAAGAACATGGAAGATTGTAGTATAAGATCACATACTCTATTACACATGGATAGTTGAACATAACTAAGGTTGCCCCACTACATGATCTCCAACATGCTACTCCTTACTTTAAGTGAAAATTTGCACCATCCACATTTTGTGTGAAGCCCACCAACTCCCATGTATAACACATTTATAACATTTCTTGACCCTTCACACAATGCTATGGATCTCTATAAGACATCTTGTTTCACTTCGTTCCTCATAGCTCATGGGAAGATCTATGGAGCCCATTTCATTATAGAGCTAAGGTGATTGAGAATTTCTTTTGAACATTGTTTCACTTATTCTTAATAAAAAAATTTATGTAGTAAAAGAATTTATCTTATTAATCTAACTCATTTACTTATATTTATCTTGCAATCATTATAAAATCAACACTATATGAAAAAGTTCATATATACAAATCAATCAACACAATTTGCAATCATGTTTAGTAGTATCATGTTATCATATAAATCACACTCACCCGATTACTTCCCCTAATCAACATTTTATTATCAAGTATTCCATAACTAGGTATTCAAAAACTATTATTGAATTGATTATCATACTTCTCTCATTCAATGCTTATTTAAGTTACTGAGCTAGTTGACAAATTTTGCCATGCATTAAAGATAGTATTACCTATCACAACAAGCATATGATATAAAATATATTTAGTATCTGATATGCGCCAACTACATGTTAAATGCAAGTGTATGTATCAATGTAATATACCCCTTAAGAGGCCCAAATGTCAAACTCAGGGAAACACAAATCTAGAAACTATTACTAACTGTAATGCAATCAGGTAGACCGATAAAACTTTATTGAGGATTAAATTATCTAAAGTAGAAATTAAATCTAAAATTACTAGTTATTGATCTCAAATGGAGTGAATTCCTTAGGATTACGATTTCACCGCAGTTAATATTGCAATTAACAATATGACATAATAAATATCTCTCCTAACTCTGGACTAAGAGTTTGTATCAAGAATTACCCGCTCTCACGATGTAATTCACTACCTAATCTCATACCAATTCTACTCTCGTATCGATTGTGTTATTAGTTAGGTGCTTTATCGAAAATTTTGGATAATCTCTTCACATTTGTAAGTCACCTTTATCAAAGAGTGATTTGATATATGTGTTTCTATGAATTTTCTAACCATTAATTTTCTTTTTTCAAAGCTATTAAAGGTCTTATTAATTACCTATGATGATCAAGAATGGTAGTTCATGACAATCTCATAGAAATAAGTCCAAAAATTAAGAGAAATTGATATATTAATGCACAAAAGTCAATTACAATGTATAATCGGGTTACTCCCGGGTCCTAAGGAAGGAGGGGTTTAGCCCCACATGATTTTCATTGTCAAGTACATGGGAGATAAGAAGAAAAATGTTGGAAACAATTAGAAAACTGAAAGAACCCTTGAAGAAGAGATGGTCCAATTGGTCCTCTCGGACAAACGCGATGATTTGCTACATTCCGGCTGCAAATCCGTCCACTAGAGGTGTCTGAATTATCTAGAATGTGATATTCTTCTCCACTTTCTCCTCTCCTTTCTCTCGGCTGTCGTCGAACGGAATAGAATGATATTAATAGATCAGGTTGAATCCCCCCTAAGTCATAGAAGTGACTTAGGGTGTCCTTAATTATCAGCCAGTAGATTAGATTTAATTTTTAGATCTACCTGATCCCGTCGTGTTGGTACTACTGACACCTTTGATAGTTGTGGTCCCATGGGCAGTTGTCAGTACTATCGAGCTTGGATTCGATAGTATCGAGATTCCTCGATAAATTCTAAGTCCATCCTAGTGATGTTGTCAGTAGTATCAACTTATGGGTTGCTACTACTGAGTCTTCTCAATTTTTCTCTGTTCCAAACCGAGCAAGTGTCGGTACCACCAACTCCAAAGTTGGTAGTACCAAGATGTGAAAATTCTTATAACTTACCTAAAATACACAAAAACCAAAAATAAGCTCTAAAAAAAAAATTAATCATTCAAAAATAATAAAATTACAATTATATGTCACAAATAAGTAGCACAAGCTGATGACAGTAAATAATGCACAAATTAATAAAAAAATGAACAAATGGTGCACAAAAATCAATAATAAATGAGCCCAGACGTGTGTGTTTAGACAGAGACAAACACTGGTAGGTTCATGATGAGGACTGCATATGACATCCTAAGACAAGAGCATGAAGTCACTGTGGAGGGAGAGTGGGAGAAACTATGGAAGACTGCAATGCCTGAAAAGTACAAAACTTTTGGCTGGTTACTGATGTGTGATGCTATATTAACAAACATCAGAAGACTACGAAGGAAACTAACTATGGATGGTACGTGCGCTAGGTGTCGTAGTCAGGAGGAAACCCTGAGCCATGCACTAAGAGAATGTACCTATGCACAGGAGGTTTGGAGAAAGATCCTGCCCGAGCAAGACCTTATTGAATTTAATCAAATGGAGGCTAGTTGCTGGATTGATAAACTAATGAAGAAGGATGGAAAGGCTAGAAGAAGATTTCTAATCACCTGTTGGGCCATATGGAGAGCTCGCAATCAAGTTGTATTTGAAAATGAAACCACGGTCGTAGAGAGGCAACTGTAATGGATTACAAACGAGCTACAGATGGTTGAGAAAGCTTGGAGAAATGAAATAGTTATCCAGGAGACTAGGAAGGTGATACAGTGGCAAAGACCACCGCAAGGGTGGGTGAAAATTAATATTGATGTAGCCTGGAAGTCTGACAGAGCAACTGTGGTGATCATTGCATGAGACTCACATGGGCGTTGGATAGATGGACACATAAGAAGGGTAAAGGACAGATCGGAAACCCAAGCAGAGATCATATGGGTGTACATTGCGATGGAATTAGCTAATAGAAATAGAGTGACCGAGCTCATTGTGGAGACTGATTGTAAGGCGTTTGTTGAAATGTTACATTCAAAAGAGGTGGAGTATCTGAGATATGCAAGGCCCTTAAATAGGATAAAGTAGGCACTGGAGAAGCATCAGGGATGGAGACTAGCGTTCAGTCTGTGAGAAAGCAATCTAATGGTAGATAAGTTGGTGAAGGAATTCCAAAAACAACCCATTGGGTTTCATGATCTACCAAGACCTCCTGATTGTATTGTTGATATCATTGATAAGGAGGATTGTAATGGAGGTAGTACCTCTAAGTTTCTTTCTCAAAATAATTTAGATGTGTGTATTTATTTTCCGTATTGGCTTGCAAGAGGAGGGAAAGATGAATAAATAGCCTCCTGGCTTCCCAAAAAAATAGCTTGTGAAAATGACAAATATCCAGTGCATAAAACTCCCCAAAGCTTAAATGTTGGTCATCGTCGAGCAACACACCGTTGATCTATTTGAGACAAGTCATCAAAAGGAAATAAATTATGAATTTCATTTCTCAACTATCACCAGCTTGCGGTCCCAAACCAACCTTTTCTAACAACTAAACAATCAAATGTTCTATAGTGACCAAAAATATCCATAAAAGTTGTCAACACTTAGATCAATGAACACTATCAAGAGAACATTTAATATCATTGTCAACCAGGCATTCACTTGGTGCATCATGTGATTCCCTATTATACATTTCTATTTCCTAACTACTAACTACTTGGAAGTAGTTCTCCATATAAGAATGAATGAGGAGAATAATCATTTAAGTGGCCTACTGATAAGAGTAATGGATGGAACGAAATAGGTGGCTTATGAAGAATCACGAGTAACATCAAAATTATTTATGTAAGAATATAACATGATGAACCTATATGGTGAAGATAATATAAAATGCATGAATCCTAATGCCTAATATTATTGGATGGAATGATACATGTATCAAAAATCTCATCCAATAAATGAGAATGAATTAAAGAAGAACTACATTGTGTGAATGTTTCCATCTTTTTGTAAAGAGTTTCAGGCATCCTTTCTCCCTTTTAATTCAAACATTAATAATAATAATAATAATAATAATAATCCTTTTTTTCATTGGCCCATTATTTTAGCATGACAAAATGTTATGATTGGGCCTTACTAACATACATCATTCATTTCATCATTTCATTTTTTTCTGAGGGTAGGTATGTGTATCCCTGCATTCTTATTTTAGTGGAAAATAGTATAACCACGTGATATAAAAATGAATGATGAACAACACATGCAATCTACATATAATTGTTGTGCAACTAAAATGATATGCACAAAACATGTTTATGCATAATTATATTTTTTCTTTTGTAAGGAATGCAATCAAAGAGAAACTAACTATCATGTCATCTATTATGCCATGCAATGCAAACAAGAGGAAATAATTCAGATAACTTGATCATCTTAAGGTGACGAGTCAAAATGAATGAAAAATGATTGAAATCACATAACTAAGAGACAATGTTTTTCACGAGATATGATATGTAATGACCCCACCTCCTGGTAACACCCAATCAAGGGAGACCAGAAGGTCAGAGATGTTATCCCAATATTTCAGGATCCATGGTTCGACATTTAATCAATAATAATTATCAAATTCTACTATTACTAAACTATAAAGCTGGAATAAAACAAATCTTTTTGCATACCTTGTAAAATTCAGATCTAGAATTCTATCCATAGTAAAAGTCTAAGCTAACTAATCCTCCTTGAACAGGTTATTTGTATCTTCACAATATTTCACTTTACTATTTGTCCATTTTCAAAATTGTACCTAAAATGGCGACAAACAAAACGTCGGTCGGTATATTTCTATACTGGTATGTGGGGGGCAATCAAAATTTCCACAAATAGTTTCTAACAACCTAATTATCACAAATAAGTTATTAAAAATCCAAATTATGTTTTTAATGTGACATCCTCAACTTCTTTCTCCCTAAACCTTAGATTACCCTCTCTTAGGATTTTGTCCTTGCAAGGTACATAAGGCCACCTTCTCCATCCTGAGCTTGGTGCATGGGGTCACCTCTCATGGTGCCAAATGGTCTTCCCTCTGAGGCATGACTGATTAGACCTTCCCTCCAGGGCTTGGTCATGCAACGTACATCAAGGTGGCATGTAGGTTCGAGAATACACATATATACTTTATTGCGATAATCATAGGGACTTTATAGGATTGCATAATTAAACATCCAATAGTTTAGGTTGCATCCAATCGATAAAATGTTCGGGGAAATGTCATGAATCTAAATCAATTATTCATAAATAACCACATACATGTTCAGTCGATTCAACAAGCTAACAATAATCCAAGCAAAGAAATATCCAGTCAAGCAGGCAGTTCACACAAGCAATGATCCTGAAACAATCATATAATTTAATTACTATTCACTTTCTCAGATTACACTCATATGAACCCGCTTAGGGTTTTCCTACTCCCTTTTAAGGTTTCAATGGGGTTCATCCTCATCATTCATATTATAAACCCTAAATCAACAAATCTAAGTGCAAACCCTAATTAGCTTGTTACATTCCTCCTAATAGGCTTAGGATCAACTCATAATTACATTATTCCATAAAATCTCGAATTAATCATGCTAACCACCCTTTCTACCTTAAATTAGGGTTTCTAATCCAAGTTTAATGCATCATATGATCAATCTTTAAGAACTTTTGAATTTAGAAACAAAATTAGGCTTGACTAACATTTTTAACAGATTCCCCAAGATTTTCTAATCAACTTTCATATATAAAGTCTCTTCATACCAACATCCTATAACTTTCTATGATTTTTACCAAAATTAGAGCTTTTAGATCCATTAAAGTACTTTCATACATATGGGGCCCTGAACCAAGCCAATTAAACCTAAAGATCACTCTTTTCAACTTAACTACTCTTTTATTAATAGAAAGTTCATTTCCAACTCTAAGTATTTGAAAATCATCATTTGATTCATTTATCATTAAGCTTTAGGGTTTTGTATTGATGAATTCATTAAAGATGATGACTTTGCATACTTTTCGAATTGCAAGAAGTTTTAGGCCTTGAATCTATTTTTAATGGCTTCTACATATTTTTCTGATCAATTTCCATATAAAGTTCACTTTAATCTGACCATCCTAGCATTAGTTATGATTTTTGCAATGAAAAATGTTTTCTTAAATTTTTTGGCAGAGAGGAGTTATTTACCGGAAATTAGGAAATTGACAAAAATCTCGGCCGCTCGATCAGTGGTCCATTGGACCATGCGGGATCAGACGATCCGTGACGCGTGCCTCCACTAACTCGCTTACACACGCTAACAATCCATCGAACCATTAGATCTCCTTGTGAGTCCACGCTAGACCTCAATCGGACGACTGCTGCTATTCGTCCTCCCTCTTCCTCAGTTCTCAGCCTATGATGGTGTCCTCACCAGAATGCAACCAATTGAGAGAGAGATAGGGAATTAGAGGTCGCGGGGTAGCCGGATAGGTTCGTGAGGTTGTGAGGAGTCGACAAGGGGTCCTATTTATAGGATTGGGGGTCCATCTAGGGTTTCCCCAAACCCACCGCCACCCAAACATTCAGGTGAATTGGGTGTTTCCTCTAACGCCTTTGAAACCACCCAAAACCCAGGCTTGATGTGCATGGAATCCTTTCCCAAAGACCCTCATGGTCTTGGATTCTAGTTTGGTGTTGTGAGATGCGAGAATATTGGATTTGAAATCCTGATTTTCCCCTCTCCCTTTCCTTCTATGAATCAGAGTTAACGATGCACAACTACCATTAGATCCATGGTCCTCTAGACCACACGGGGATCTGATGGCTATCATCTCTCCCACTATATCCTTTTTCATTTTAATCGAGAAAATACTTGTATTGTTTAAATCAATTCATTGGAAACTTGCAAAATCCATAACTCCCTCCTCATTTATACTTTTTCATCCAACTTTTAAAGGAAACTATGGATTGGTATTATCTACTCGTGTATCAAATTTGAGACCCAAATTCCAAACGAAAGGGTTTTTCCTTCATAAGCAAGTTATCTTTGAATATAGCTAATTTAATTGGTATTTTCTCTTACCTTTCTTATTATCTTCACAACTTGGGCTCCTTGGGACCCAAGAAATCCCAAAGACATGAAATCTACCTTTTGATGCTACCCCCTAGCCTTCTAGAGGCTTCTACCTCTTTCTTTTCTCCTTTTCTTACTTATTCTTTAACTAAATTTCTTTTCCTTTTATTTCCTTTTTCTTATTATTGGCCAAATAGCCAATAAAGCCCACGAAATCAAATAGCAAAGCTATTAGCAAGGAAAACCACTCATTTAAATCAAATCAAATAATTATTTGTTCATATATCTTTAAAAGGAAAAATTACATTTCAATCTTGAATTAGGAAAATTGAGGTTATAACATCATCCCCTCCTTATAAGAATTTTTCCCTCAAAATTCAGTAATCAAACAAGCAAGTCAGGATATGCTTTTTCCATGTTCGTCTTCAACTCCCATGTGGCCTCATCCTCTCCATGATGCTTCGAAAGAACCTTTACAATATCTATATTCTTACATCTGAGTTCTTTCACCTTGGTATCTAGAATCCGCAAAGGTGACTCGGGATATGTCAGCTTCCCTTGAAGCTCAATAGGCTCAATGCTCAGCACATGGCTCGAATCTTGCACATATTGCTTCATATTGGACACGTGAAACACATCATGCATCATACTATACTGAGGGGCTAACGCCAAATGGTATGCAGCTTCACCAATCCATTCTAACACCTTAAATGGACCCACGTATCGGGGACTCAACTTTCCTCTATTTTTGGTTGTAGCTTGGAGCGGTCAGATTTTCAAGAACACATGCTCTCCCACAGTGAACTACACATCAGTCCGCTTCACATCAGCATACAAATTCTATCGATCCTGGGCTCTCTTCAGCCTCTTCTTGATCAAAGCGACTTTATCTGCATACACTTGGAGCTCATGTGACATCATCAAGGTCCTCTCACTGACATCATCCCAGTGAAGTGGTGACTGATTTAGTCTCCCATAAAGAGCTTCATACCGAGGATCCCAATACTAGCTTGGTAGCTGTTGTTGTAGCTGAACTCAACTAAAGGTAAGTATTGCTCCTATGATCCACCCCAATCGAGAACACAAGCTCTCAACAGATCCTCTAACATCTGGATCATCCTCTTTGACTGACCATCCATCTAGGGGTGATAAGCGGTACTGAACTTCAACCTTGTACCAAGTTCCTCTTGTACTTGCTTCCACAACTTGAAAGTGAAATTTGGGTCTCTATCAGAGATGATGGAATGGGGTATTCCATGCAAACATACTATCTCCCTGATATACAACTCGGCTAGGTCTGACACCTTGGCAGTGGTCTTTAGGGAAAGGAAGTGTGCTGACTTGGTAAGGTGATCTACCACAACCCATATTGCATCATGACCTCTCTTTGTATGGGGTAGACCCACCACGAAATCCATGGTGATCTGATCCCATTTCAACTCTAGAATCTCTATCGACTATAAAAGTCCATCGGGTCATTGGTGTTCAGCCATCACCATCTGGCACGTAAGATAGCTGGCCACATAGGCCGCAATGTCTCTCTTCATTCTTGGCCCCCAGAAATACCTCTGCAAGTCCTTAAACATCTTTGTAGTGCATGGGTGTACCGTATACTTAGAACCATGAGCCTCTTACAAGATACGTTCCTTCAATGGAGAATCTTCATGAACCCATATACGGTTCTCGAATCTGATCCCTCCATCTACTCCCACTGAGAGACAGTTATGTGGCTTCTTCAACAAGCCCTTCATCCTGTTGAGTTTTGAACTAGTCAATTGTGCCGCCACTGTTTTGCTTGATAACTCTGAATGAATCTAAATATTGGCTAATCAAACTCGGTCCTCTAACAACTGTGGAGTCCACTCCACGAGCTCTTCTAAGCTTTTCCACTGGCTAGACAAAACAACTGCACACTTGAGTTGTTTTCGACTCAACGCATCAGCTACGACGTTCACTGTGATAAGATGATAGGTGATGGTGAAGTCATAATCCTTCATGTACTCCATCCATCATCACTATCGCAGGTTCAGGTCTCTCTGTGTCCAAGGCCCTTCAGGATTTTATGGTCGGTGAGGATCTCAAAGGTAGCACCGTACATGTAATGTCGCCATATCTTCAATGCATGGATGATAGCAGCCATCTCTAAGTCATGTTGGGTAGTTCACCTCGTTGGGCTTGAGTTATTGGGAGGCATATGCAACCACATGTCGATTCTATTCCAACACACAACCAAGCCCCATCTTTGAAGCTGTAGGGTTTTAGAGGAGGTAGAGAAGGGAGCGGAAACAAAAAATTTCTCCTCCCCAAACCCAGAACAAGGAAACGCGTCAACGTCTATACAATAGGAAAGGATGGTTTGTGGAATCATACCTTGTCCCGAGGCTTGCTCAACGACAATACCTCGCGCCTTGCACGGTCTTCACCTCCGGTCTTAGACGGTGTCTGTGCAGCTCCTGGTCGCATCGGGACTGACGACTCCTGGTCTCACCGGGACTGTCGGGATTGAGAGTTGTCCTCTGAGTGACAGAAAGCTCCCGCCTCTGAAGTAGTCCACACGGACCACCTAGAACTCCAATCTCCTTATCCCACAAGGAATTGGAAGGAGTCACACCCTTCTATCAGTGTACTAGTCGCCAACACACTCTCCTGCTACCAGTCGCAACTGCAGTTGTCTTTCCCTTGTTGTGCCTCCCTTTTCGGGTAGCACTTGCTCGGGCTCTCTCGGTTACCAAAACCAGAGAGAACGACAACTTTGCAGAGCAACTGGTTTGCAATGAGTTGTACTTTGAGAAGCCCCCAATACCCCTATATATAGGAGGGTCATGGGACAGGGTTCTCCATCCCGGGCAATGTGGGACTAAAAGCAGGAGTAGAAGGGTTCGAGATTTTCCACAAAACAACCAACTCGCAACCTGAACTGATCGTTTCACAACTGAAACAGTCGGTTGGGGACCTGAACTGGTTGGTTGACACCTCAACCGATCGGTTGGGACTCATGAGCCGGTCGGTTCGTGGTCCTGACCAGTTCCCGATTGACTTTCCTTCTTTTGTTTCTAATTGGTATCGAATATCAATCCTATTTCCAATCAAATTGGGCAAGTGAAACGAAAGGAAAATTCTCACCAATCTTGCTTTCCCAACTTGCTCGGTTGCACCTAGTTGAATCAATCGTTTCAACAATTAAAGCTATCATTTCACCCTGACCATGAGCCGATCAACTCAACACTTGAGCCGACCGGTTCACCAAGCTCAGCCGATCGGTTCATCACATGAGCCGATCGGTTGGGAGTCCAGATTGTGTAGAATCAGTCAATTGTGATTTCAATCAATCTGATACTCCAATCAATGTGTCCAACACCTTAAACATTATGATATTGAGCTATCAATTGATTGAGTGTTTAATTGAACTACTAAACTCCTTTAGTAATCAATCTAAACATTGTTTGTGGACAAAACTCCTCTTCCAGGTTAAATCCTGTGTGTGACCCTGTAGGTCCATTTCACGTTGGCAGTGAAAGTCCATAACACTTATGACTTCACAAGCAAAGAGTGGTGCCTAGTCACACATCAGTGCTACCCAAGTGAAAAAGAAAGTTGGAGAACAACTTTCAATCCTACAATTCGTGAATGGTGTTATAGTATTGTATAATTCCTTTGTCACTGATATCCCGAATGAACTCGAGGCATGGAACAGTCATCCTTTCAACGTTCATTCACTTTCTTGATCTCATAGTAGATTGGAAGAGAAATGTATGACATTAATATCACATACTGATTCACACTTGCGTGCACGCCTTTCTCAATCCTACTCATCAAGTGTCCATGGATATCAAACTCCCTTAGGAGGGACAAATCCCATGTCTATCACTCACCCCTCAAAAGCCCCATGTGTCAAAGCCACCCAATCATCACCTTTATAACAACCCATATTTCAGGACTGTGTTTGATGATGTCAAAGTGTGCCCAACTACATGTGTTGAGTGTAGTGATTTTAGGTCAAAGAATCACACTCACCACCATCACTGTGAGTACTGACTGTGACTACCATGTCATGGTTCCATGTGTCAAACTCACAGTGGGTCTGTCTGGTACACTTGTTCTCTAACAAGTACCTATGTGTTTTGTTTGATATCTCTATATCATGACTAATGAGATTCTGTCATCAACCAACACCAAAATCTAGTCGTGTGTGTCATTGTTGTCTATCTACCTTCCACAATGACATCTGACTAGGGACATAACAAGAATGTACAAACTCTTAGCGTCTGTATGATCTCATCGTTCAGGTCCTGAACCTGAAGGCATACGTCATTGAGTACTTTCATTCTCTAGACATTCAATCTGTTCTATCACTATCTCATATGACTGAACCAAAAAGAATTGGAAGCTTGCCTTTGATGTTTATCAAATCAATCTTAATGTATCCCACCAATCATCCCATGATTGTCTCTCAGGGCATACATACCAACAGAAGTGTCAATGAATATCACAAAACCCTCATTGCCGGAAGGTAGGATCAAAACTGGAGCGGTGGTCAGCTTCTCCTTTATCTCCTGAAAACAAGTCTCATAATATTGGACCACACGAACTTCACATCATTCCAAATCAACATGGTAAGTGGCAAGGTGGTCTTCGAGAAATCCTTGATGAAGCATTGATAGTATCCAGCCAACCCCAATAAGTTGTGAATCTTAGAGGGGTTCTTCGGTGTAGGCCTGTCTCGAACTGCCAACACTTTAGCTGGATCTACATCGATCGTTCCTTCTGAGATGATGTGTCTGAGAAACATGCCTTGGTCTATCCAAACTCACATTTTGAGAACTTTCTATAGAACTTCTACTTTCTCATGATATCAAGGACTCTACCCAGATGGTCGCGGTGTAGCTCTAGGTCATCAAAGTACACTAAGATGTCATCTATGAACATGATCACAAAGGAGTCAAGGAAGGGTTGGAACACACTGTTCATAAGGTTCATAAAGACATTGGGTGCATTGGACAACCCAAACGGCATGACCACAAACTCATAATGGCCATAACAGGTTCAAAAAGTCGTCTTAGGTATATCTTCACTCTTGACTCATACCTTGTGGTACCCATACCTAAAATCAATCTTGGAAAAGACTCGGGCTGATTTGAGCTGGTCAAAAAGGTCATATATCCTGGGTAAGGGGTACTTGTTCTTAATGGTCGCCCGGTTGATCATCCGGTAATCAATACACATCCAGAGTGATTTATCCTTCTTCTTCACAAAAAAAATGGTGCTCCCTATGGTGATGTACTAGGTCAGATAAAACCTATATCTAGCAACTCCTACAACTGAGTTTTCAACTCAAGCAACTCAGTTGGGGCCAACCTATAGGGTGCCTTAGATATAGGGCTAGTCCCGAGAGCTAACTCAATGGAAAATATACCTTCCTCTCAGGGGGGATCCCTAGTAGATCATCTAGAAACATGTTTGCATACTCCTAAACAACCACTATCTCCTCTAAGGGTCATACCTTGGCCTCAGGTTTAGTGACTATGGCTAGGTATGCTTGGCAGCCTTTGGATATGATCTGCTCAACCTTCAAAGCTGACACATAAAGGCAGGTAGTCGCATCCTTCCTTCCTCGAATGGTAAAGTGTGGATGACCAAGTTTCCTAATAAGGATCTTCTTTTCTCAACACTAAATATGTGCTCTATAGGTGTAAAGCTAATCCATACCAATGATTATATCAAAATCATTCATATCGAGGAGGATGAAGTCAGTGGGAAGCTCGTGACTTAGGTACGTAACTGGCAAGACAGGGGTTTTTAAAAGAGATGTATATATATGACCACTCGGGGTTGTGACATCCAAAACATAGCCTAAATCCTTAATGTCCAAACAAAGCATAGTTGCTATATTTCTTGAAATAAAAGTATTAGTAGAACCAGAATCAAAAAGACCTTTTACATTTTGTCCCATGACTTCAAGCATGCCTACATAGTTTCATACTATATCATACTACTATTACATGATCAAACTAAGCTGAAAGGAAAACTCTATGGGTTATTACCCTCGATCAACCTATTAGCATTCGCATGGGCTTCTTCATTGTCGATGGTGAACACTCTAGCTTGCCTTCTCTCTCCAATAGGTGGACCTCCAATTGGTACTCCTCCTGCTAGGGGTACTGCTACCACTGGACCTCTCAGATCAGGAAGAGGACAATTGGCGATGAGGTGTCCCTCTTGCTGGCAACAGTAGCACACCATATTCTCAAAGCAGCACTTCCCATGATGTGTATGTCCATAGGTATGGAACTTCTCAAAGCATCTCTTACCACGTGGCTTTCCATTGTATACATGCTTGCCCTTGGTGTGGTTATTTCCTTGTCCTTTCTTTGGTCATTCTTTTGTCCTTGAGTTCCTTCAGTGAAACCCAGATATCCTTTGGGTGGGTTCTGAGTAGGCATCACTATCCTCTCCATGTCTAAGGTGGTGGTGTAGGCTTCAGAGAAAGTTGCTGGTTTAATCGCCATCACATGTGGTTTGATTGCGGGGTGAAGACGCTCCACAAAACGGTCCACTCATCTTTTCCTCATACATCATGTGCCCAAAACACTCTAGGATGTGAAACTTGCGGCCAAAGTCCACAACAGATACGTTACCCTGGATCATTGTGGTGAACTATCTTTCCTTCTCTTTCTTAGATGAGGTGGGGATGAATCTGGTGGTAAAGATAGTCCTGAGTCGGTCCATGTCATTGGTTCTTCACTTAGATCTCATCCCATGATGTGGTTCTCCCACCATATTTTGGCTGCTCCTTCTAAGAGATGAGTAGCAAAAAGAACCTTCTTGTTTGGCAGTACCTCCAGCATGCAGAAACCATTCTCGACTGCCAACAGCCAAGCATCCACTTTGTCGACCACTTTAGTCTTATCCTCTCCCTAGAATCTGTTGATGTTCAGCTTGACAAAGTCCAGAATCGTGACTCCAAGTCGAGGACATTGACACTTTGGATCTACAGTCCAAGACCATCTCATACTTCTCCAAAGTATCCATTCTAAGGATCACATCAAATCTGTGCATGTCAAATGGCATAAAGTCCACTTGAATATTACATCCTGAGAAAGAAAAAATGCAGGTAGACACACCTCCCACAACTCGACATAACCAACAAGTAGGGTTTCTAACCAAAGACTATTAGCTCTATGACTAATAGGCAAGGAACAACTAGCTATCACTTTTCTAGTGATAAAAGAGTGTGTCACACCCGGGTCAACCAAAATAGATATAAAGAAAGAAGAAGACAAATCAGAATGAAATAGATCCATCTGACTTGTCATGACTCACGGGTTGACGACTCCTTCCAGCTGACTCATGGCATAGAATCGATCCATTGCCTATTGTCTCCCCCATCCTCTATTGGCCTGACCAGACAAACCAGCCTGCAATGTCTGACCTCATCCTCTGCCTCCACCACTAATGAACTGTCATTGCTGAAAACCCTACTAACTTTGCCTTGGTTGGTGTGTCACCTCAACATCCTTCATTAGGTAATACAGTCGGGTATGCCTTGTCTGTCCACACTTGAAGCAGGTCTTTCTCTCATACCATGGATTGGACGGCCCTATCACTGACATTGATGCAGCATTGTGAGCTCCTATTAGCAGAAAAGTGTGACCTCTACCCTTGCTTGGCGACCACTGGAACTGAACCGCCGACCTCTGGTGTGATTGAGGTGCAGAAAACTTAGGCTTCTTGAATCCTCCTAAATAGTGTCCTTGATATTGTGTTGACCTTTTCTTAGCCTTCATCTCACATTTCTCCACAATTGATATATCTATCCTCCTGACTGATTTTACAAATGTGGCAAACCACTCATGGTTCTCCAAAGTTGACACCAGTGTAGTGAACTCTTAGTTGAAACCCATCCTTACCCATTGCAGCCATATGCGGGAAAAACCTTAAAAGCTCCATCAACTTGGCTTCATACTCGTTGATCATCATAGATCCCTATCGAATCTTCTCAAAATGCATGATCTTCTCATCCATATAGGTCTCTGAGAAGTATCAACTCATGAACTCCAACTAATAATCCTCAGAACTGATCACAACACTAGTCCTCTTCTCCTCCTCAATAACCCATCAATGGCCAGCACTGCCCTTTAATAGGTACACTATGTACTTCACCTTATCCTCCTCTGGGATGTTGAGAATCTTGAAGTCCTTCTTTATCTCAGTCAACTATAGATCTACATCCACTAGATCTATTATACCAGCCTACTCAACCGCCCCAACACACCTTAACCTCTCAAAGGTCTTTCCAGAACCTGAAGATTTTGCATTAGGAACAGCCACTCTTTCTTGGGGTATGGTCATCCTATCCACCATGTGCGTCATTATGGCCATGAACTATCCAAACATGGACTACAAAGCAGGATTGTTCATCATGGTTGGGTCAAACTGGGGCACTTCATGCACTCTATCATCTCTAGCCTTCCTCCTTGCACCACCTCCTAGTGCTGCAACACTGCTCTCAGTATGTTCTTCAAGTTCTCTATATATATCTTTTCTTCTCTTCTTCTTCTTCTTCTTCTTCTTCTTATGCATAAGAAGAAGTTACCATTAAATATGTTGCAAGACACTAGAACATACACAAACCCCAGTCCTATGTCCTTGTAGACTCAAAAAACCTATAGCTCTAATACCAACCAAATTGTGACCCCTGTCGTCACAACAAAGTGAGATTACTCAAAACAAAGCACGGAATTAACATTAAATATACAAATTATCAGAAATCATGGTAAAAAAAAACCAATTTTGCATAGCCATAAAATGAAAACATATTACATCTGAGTCTACATGAAGCCACATGTATTACATATCATGCCACAAGGTGATACATATCACTGTTCCCTTGGCTAACTTGCCACAACCTATTACATATGTTAACTTGTTCACATATATAATCCATATCTGTACAACCATGGCCTTGTTCCAAAACTCGTGTCAATATACAACATCTACAAAACACCCCCAAGGACCTAAGAGTATAGGTACGACACATAGGACTCTACTAAAAAAACACTACCAGCATATCCCAACCTTCAATGATTTATTGCTCCTCTTTTTGCTCATCTTCAACCGCACGATCTCTACCTCGTTGTACATGACCACCTGAAAGATGTGGAAACCCAGGGGGTGAGACCAACATCCCAATGAGAGATATAAATCTCCACTAGAAACTATTATTAACACATATATACTAAAGCAAGAAAGTTAATGTGATCGTTAAAGTGAGTAGATTCAACTAAATGGATGATTAAAACTAATAGTACAGGTTAGGCAGTTTCAGCATCTATATTTGAGCAGTAGAACATCAATATCTAGAAGGAATTTGAAGAATACGTATAATTGTTACCTACCAAACAACACAAGAAACAAGGTGTGGGGACATGCAATGTGAATCGTATTTAACCCTAAGTAGATATACTACAAGACTTTGTGTTACATCTTTTATTTTGCCCTGAGGATTTGAGTCGTACCACCCAAATCCAACTGACCACTACAAATCATAAATTAGTGCCATACAAGGTCTATGGAAGAGCCAGAATCCATGACCTCACCACCACCTCTAGGTCAGTACGAGAGACACTACAGAGACATATCAGTCAATTGCCACCAGTGACATATTGGTAGGCTAAAAATACCTGGACCGCCTAGGTACATGTCATGACGCTAGACATTAGGGAATGAGACCTTGCCACCAGGGTACAAGCGTAGTTGTACACTAAAATCACAATACATAAAATAATCACTAAGACACGATCGTATCCATTCTCAAGACACCCATAACTGTGGATGCAAGGATATATCATCAACTTGCAACCCCACATATTCAACAATATACTCTGAGTTTCCCATAGGAGTTACTCATTTCACCACCCAAAAAGTTCGGACACTGAAATGGATCTATGGCACAGGGCAACTACATGATCAGGGTTTCACTTAATTATTTATGCCAATTAGGTATCTTTTAATGCATGAATCAAGTTACAACGTACAAACCCAAAACAAGTTCTACAAGGATGAGGGGTAGATTACAACTCCAAAAGATATAAAATGTATGAAGTATAAACTTGTCACATCATCACTTGATACCACTGCCATACAAGGCCATCAACATTATCACATCAACAAGGGATAGTAATCCCTACATAACTGGAGGATATCACCTCAAACTAGGTACAAAGCCTCTACACGGTCATGAGACCCACATTATATAGTTCATGCACAATATCCTTATATTATCTCAACATGCATTACAAAGGCTCATATTCATCACCCCCAATATCATATTAAGGGTGCCATAGAAATCACAAGCTATGATGTTTATTCAACCTATAACATTTAAGTTATGCAAGTAGGAGAGAGACAGTGCATCATCATTGCATACTACCACTTTGAATAAGGTAGACAACTACATCATAATCCCATATTAGGGTTAAGGTTTTGACATTGTAACCAATTAGGGTTTCCAAATAGCATTTAATATTAAAGCCCATATACGTATTTCCCACATTCTTTGAGCACTTTTGGGATCAACCATTATCTTTATATAGTAATTGCATGAAATAAACATGTATCCAGGGAATTCTCATCTAACGAAGAGACCAAACCATCATGGTCAAAGATCAACAACAAGACAAGCGACCAAAGACAAAAACAGGTCTTAGGAGACCGAAGAGATCACCTTCACACCTTCAACTGAAGGGAACCAAAACTACATTCGATTGAAGAGTAAAAAATGCTATGGTTAAAGGCAACCAGGTCAAAAACATCTCAGGTTGAAGGAAAATTCAGCGATTGAAGGAAACAACCAAAACAACATGGTCAAAGATAAAGGGTCATCTATGCGAACAAAACCAAAGGGAACCATCTCATCAAAAAAACAACATTACCAAGCCTCAACCACTTGAAACATGATATGAAGAACACTTCAGAAAACTAATATCAAAGCATGATCAAATAGGTGATTATCATCTCGAAACTGAGACTTCAAGGAAAAGGAGTTCATTAAGGAAAATGTGTCCAAAACCCTAGAAATTCGATCACTAAATCATAGAGAAAATCAACTATTATCATGAGGGAGGAATCTACAATCTGAACCATCATATTTATCCAAAAATCTCCATCATAACAAGGAAAATAAAACCATAAATATAATGAGAAACCAACATAAATCATATGTATGTGAAACTAGCACTTTCACCATCCATAGACTTTTAGGTACAAGAATTAGGGTTAGGTAGAGGAGAAACTTTCATGCAAGATCATTATAGGAACTCAAATCCTATCCAAGATATCATCATCAACATCATGTGATCACGTTTTAGGAATAAGTTTTGCATGTAAACTGAAAGTGCAATAATAGTATAGGAGAGAGTTATATAACCCACCTGCTTATGATGAAACAACCTCCAAGAAAAGAGCTCCATATAAGAGAGAATACCTAGCTTTAATCACCTCCACGACCAAGCTAGTCACCACCTCAAAAGAGAAGGAAACCCTAAGTTAAAGGTCAAGGAAGAGAACCAAAATCCCAAGGCCGAAAAGAAAGAAGAAAGAAGAGAGAAGGGAACTCCATCTCACATAGGTACTACCATGGAAAACCATGCATTTGACATCTACAAGAGAGAAGATCCTAAAAGCCACCATGGAGAACCATGGGCTCAGCCAAGACAAGAGAAAGAGATAGGGTTTTACAAGGAATCAAAATCAAGAGGATGTATCACTTACCAAGGATCAAAGATCATCAACAAATCAACAAGAGAAGATGCTCTAACTCAAAATCACCACATGCAAGATGATCGACCACTAAATCTCCAAGGATGAGCTCATCTTCACCACCAATCTCCAAGGGTCGAACTCCAAAGATGAGAGAGGGAAAGAGAGTGAAAAAAGGATTGTATGCATGGGAAAGGAAGGGTAATATATTCAACGTTAGAGAGTGGTGAAAGGGATCAGGTGTCATGAACAGAGGTGCCACTTGTCCATCTAACATCAACCATGCATCCACTAAAACCATGCAAGCCACTAAGGTCGTTAAAAACAAGAAGGACCATCAATCTCACTTGATCCTAGAGGAACATCATTCAAAGGAAAACATGACCACAAAGGCTCACGGTCAAAGAGAAACCAGTGACCAAACACATGCGACCCTAGGATTCATCTTCGACCAAAGAGAAGGAAAATCTTCTTCAATTGAAGGGACACCACCACCACCAAAACCTCTTCGACCGTAGAGGTTAGGACAAGGAAATATGAGGGTGTTCACTGAAAAAAAAAAGAACCCAAACGGTCAACATATGGTCAACATCATACTAGGGCATCCAAGAAAACCCTAGAAACAACACTCAAGATGTCACCACTCCTATCCTCATTAAACCAAGCCATTAAAAGGAACCCACCAACATGATACTCTCTCTCATGATGCCAAAACATAGGAGGCACACCCAACACATGACAAATTGCAAGATAAACCCTCAACATGGGTAAATTTGCAATTTGGTCCAAAACAAATACACATGTAGAAAAACCAGCTCAAACATCATCCAAAAGGACTAAACTGAATATATAAACATGTCACATGTTATTAAAGCTCATCACATGATTACATTATTGTTTAATCATCTTATAAAACTAGACAAGCAAGATCAAGCACTAAGCTAGGTCAGGGGTCTTACAATTTACCTTCATTATGTCTACATAACTTTTCACTATTTTAAATAGTTAACAAGAAGAAACCTGATTACACATATAGTCATTGTACACTTTGTTTTCCATATTTGAGAGGTTATACTACAATGGAATTGATCCTAGATCCTTTCCTTGTGTGTTTGTCGAAAATAGTGGTGCTAACAAAGGCTATAGATGTCTTATCTCCCTATAAATTGAGTGTAGATATCTCACTGTTACGACCCCACCTCCCGATAACCCCCAATTAAGGGAGACCAAGAGGTTGAGCCGCACCCATTAATCCCGGATCAAAGGTTCGACATATAACCATAAACAATTATTAAATTCTAACAGACTATACTGAAAATGGTAATAAATTTTTTTCTTTACATACATTTTGAAAACTTGGATCTCTATTCTTCTATCCACACCAATACTAATCTATCTAATCCTCCTTGCACTTTAATTCTCATTTAGTATCACATGTGCCACTTCACTGTTTGTTGTTTCATTGTACCTAAAACGCCGACAAACAAAATGTCGGTCAGTCGTAGCTGGTATGTGGGGGAAACAACAAACATGCAACTATGATAACAATGTAATCATTCAATTACTTATTTAACAACCAATATTACGTTTTAGATATAACTCTGCGATCCAAGAGTACCCTATCCTCTGTATTGCCCCCATTAAACCCCTCATGATCCACCTATAAGTGAACCAGTTTCTAGGGTTGAGTCACATGGCACTACTCGTAAGTAGACCACTCCTTAACTCAGGATTTGCTAAAGAGTCTCTAACTCATGATAACCTAGACCTTACTCTAGGATTACCCCTTTTTAGCCTTTTCAAAGTAACAGAGGTGGACCCGGATCTAGCCAGTTATATATGCACATTTATGATGATAATCATAGTCACTTTATAGTGGCATGAAATAAATAAACATCCAACAGTTTAGTTGCATTCAATGTGATTAAACATCCGAGAATACATCGGGAAACTATAGTGGTTATTCATAATCGTAACCACATACCTGATCCATAGTAACTTGATGTCCATGAATTAACATTCAACACAATTAACAAGCAATCAACAATATCCTGAAAATAATGCATAACATCCAAGTGTCATTATTTTATTCAAAACATCCACAAGAGCAACTTGGATTCCACCTTATAATTTCTAGGCCAACCTTAGGGTTTTATTAGGTTTTTAGCCTTCATTATGCATTTATCACTTTTAATGCTCTTTTAGTTCACAAACCCTAATTTATGCATCATAGGCACAATTGAATGTCAAATAAGTCTAATATGTTTCTTTTACACTAAAACTATTATATTTATCCTTTTAGGTCATATCCAAAACATTAAGGCTAATTATCATCTTCGGTTTCTTTCAAATTGACAAATCATATTTCATTATAGTTCAACTCACATATATGAACCTTATTTATTACTATTTCCACCTTTATACACTAGGAAACACTAATTATCCAAATAATTCACATTAAAGATCTTTAGTACTCAATTTATCTTCAAATCATCATATCTCCATTTTATTCTTTGATTTGTACAATTAAAACCATTAGAATTCATATCAACATAAATTAGGGTTTCTAATCCCATTAAGGCATATTCATGTACATAGAACCCTAAGTTAAACCAACTATATCAAAAGATCATCTTTTTCAAATCCTATTTTCACTTTTATTGACAACAGGTTAATATCAGCTTGAATTATCCATCTATCATCAAATCTAAGGGTTTTTCCTTAGTTAAAACATTAAAGATGTTAACTTTATGCCCTTTTCAAAATCATGCATATTTAAGCACATAAACTCTAAATTAGACCTATTATGTGCAAAGTTATTCCTTTTTTATCATTATGTACCTTTTTACATTTGACAGGTTAATATCAACTCTAATGATCCATTAAACCCTATTAATCACTTTAATCATATCAAAGTAGGGTTTCTTTAATCATTATTATGTTAAAGTTGATAAATTACACTACTTTTCAAATTGTAACAGGAATTGTCTTATAAACATATTTTTTATTGAATTCCCCGCGTTCTGAGGATCAAGTTTCATATATAACTTGTTTTGATCCGAGCTACGAATAAATAGATATGATTTTAGTAAAATTGTATACCTCTTAAACAATGGAAGGGTGCCACGTGTCCTTGTCCATGCAATTGAGCTGTGTGACTCAGCGGTTTAAAGACATAACCAAATTCCCACTTTACCCTCGCACGACTCCTTGGTCTCGCAAAGCCTGGAGGGGCAATATCATCCAACGCCCCCTTACCTTTCTTCTTCCTTGCGCCTCCGTCTGTCGTTGCCCTAGCCGCCAAAGCGCGGCTCCTCCTTGCTTCCTTCGGCCCTGTTGGCCACCGGGGAGGGTTCTATCGCCCCCGTCGTGCCCTGGTGTAGGTAGCACTCTTTCAAGACGCCCTCAAAATGGTTGTGCGCAAGCCAAAAGGTCCGCAGCTCACAGCTGTGATGCAGCCGTGCTGCAGCTAGTTGCGGGAGTTCTCCAAGGCGTGAAACTACTCAGAACTCAGAGCTCTGCCTCCGATGCAACCCCACATATCCGTGGGTGCCCTCCATCCGTTGCCAACACTACACGATCAGGTCGGTTGGGTCCTCCATGCGCGGCCGACATTGCAGCCGTGCAGCGGCCGTCGTGCCTGCGCTGGAGTCCAAGGGTTATGGCTGCGCTTCCCTCTGGCCAAGTGCGCATCTCCCACCCATGACGATGACTCCCAGGTTGCTTGCTGCCCCACGGTTAGAGCTATACCCTTTGGTTAGGGTTTGGACGGTTGCATGGATGAAGAAGAAGACGGAGAGGAGAGAGAGATGCAAGGAAACTGTTAGGGATCATCCAAAGAGTCTACTCTTTTATAGAACAAGGTATTCATGCCCTAGCATGCTCGCCCATGAAGGAAAATAAAGCCTAAGCCTAATAGGAAATATATTCCTTCACTAAAAAGCAAGACTCTCTCTCTCTCTTTCATATTCCTTTATTATTCCTTCCTCCTCTGATAATAGGATTTCAAAAATCCTTTCTCTTATTATCATTGTTCTTGCATTTTAATCCATTGATCATGAAAACCTATTTTCCTTTATTAGAAAATACTTTCCTTTAAATAACACCACATAATACATTAATAAAGCAACACATTATCCTCTTATTTTGCCTTTTTAGTATTTTCTCTTTCTTTCCTCTTCATTGGGACTCCTTGGATCCCAAGATATTCCATTATTTCGAAATTCTCTTCATTGGATACTTATTATCCTTCTAGATGCATCATTATGCATTATTTCACCTTATCTTGTTTATTTCTCATTAAAATAGTTATTTTTTAGGATTTCTCATTATTTCTCTTTTATTTTCTTCATTGGCATCCCTTTTATCATAAGAAATCCTTGGGATACGAAATTCCCTAAATGGTAACTCAATTATACCTCTTTTCACATATTTTCCACATCTCATCAATGTTTTCAATTTCTTTATTAACAAGGAAATACTTATTTAATCTTTTCTTTTCTCATTGCTTTCTTTTTGCAACCTTGGACTCCTTGGTACCCAAGGAACCCAAGAGGCACAAAATCCTCTTTGGATTTGCCTTCTAGAGGTTTCTATATTTCTTTTCTCGAATATTCAATTATTCATTTACTAATTGAATTTCCTCGGTATTTGGGCCCAATAGCCAACAAAGCCCAAAACACAACCAATCAAGGCTATTGTGAATGGAATCCACAAAACAAAACATATCATTATTTTTTCCATTAGCTTTAATATGAGAAAGTACATTTCTCACTATTTGAACCCAAAAATTGGGGTTATAACATCCTTCCCCTCTTATAGAAATTTTGTCCTCAAAATTCAAACAAGCAAACAAACAATTCAGGATAAGACTTTTCCATTTCCATCATTGGCCCCTATGTGGCTTTACCGTACTCATGGCACTTTCACAGAACCTTTATCATCACATATTCTTTTCTCTAAGTTCTTTCATCCTGGTGTCTATAAACTACACAGGTGACTCAGGCCATGTCAGCCTCCCTTGGGGCTCACTAGGTTCATTGCTCTGCACATGGTCGGGGTACCTCACATAGTGCTCTAAATTGGACACATGGAAAACATCTCCCATTACTCTATCCTGAGGGGTAGGGTCAAACCTAACCTTCTCCACCCATCCATCTCTAATGGACTCATGTATCGGGTACTCATCACTCTTAGATATGACTTAGAGGGGTCGGATTTTCATGTCATATAATCTCCCACACTGAACTGCATGTCAGTCTACTTTGCATCTGCTCACGACTCTCATCGTCTCTAGGCTCCTTTCAGCCCTTGCACAATCAAAGTGACTTCTTCTACACACACTGGGGTTCCTTTTCTAACCATCATGTGGTCCTTTTCTAACCAGCATGTGGCCCTTTTCACCAACATCACCTTGCTGAAGTGGTGACTGACACAACCTCCTTTATAGAGCTTCATATAAAACCCGATACTGGCTATGGCGATCAATGTCACATCTTTCATAGGACAAGAACTGTCCCTAGATATCACCCTGAACGAGCACACATGCCCTCATCAGACCCTTTAGTCTGGATCATACTAATCATAGTTAGGGGTGATGAACTATACTAACATTGAGTTCTTCATGTACCTACTTCCACTTTATGGAAGTGAACCTTTAGTCAAACTCAGATTCTTTGAACTCACATCATGGTGTAGTTGAGCCATCTCTCTCATATGTAGTTCAACCCGATCTGTCTCTTGACAGAACTCTCTTCTTTCTCATGTCATCTAGGTAAGGCGACCTACCATAACCCATATTGCATCTGGACCTTCCTTGGTCTAGGGAAGACCTATCACAACATTCATAGTGTTGAGCTCTCATTCCCTCTTAGGGATTCTTTTGTCCTCTATATCGATACACTGGGTTACTGGGGTTCGTCCTTCACCACATGCAACCTCATCTTAAGCATCCAAAGTGCTATTGTCATTTTCCACGGTGTATGATGATCTTCCACCATGATTTCCTGTATGTCATTATTCTTTCAAGATCAAATCCTCTGAAACCCTAAACCACTCTAGTCAGGGTCTCGTCACCTTCTCTTCCAAAGAGGTGCATCTGAGGTTCTACCACCATCCCTTCATTGCATCGAGGACTAGACTGGCTAACCAAACAACCTCTTATCCTTTCAACGTATCTTGTTACATCTGAGTGTTATCCAAACACCTCTCCTTTTCAAACTTAGGGTTAGCCAAACAACCTCTTCTAGCTTCTAGTCAAACAAGTCTTAACCAGAGCATACATTACCACCTCTCATCCTTAGGTATTAGGTAACATTGAAGACATACACTTCCATGTATTTCACTTATCATATTATCTCCAACTCTATGTCTATATCCATTAAGAACACTCTCTGATTTCATCATCATGGTGACCAAACTCAATCTGGTATAACTTGTAAGCTCCACATCCTCATAAGGTGACTACCTCATTCCTCTTAGTGCTAGTTAGCCATCCATGTATCATTCACTTTACCGGGATAGGTTATCTTCTCTACCCCATCTCTCGTGGAAACGTTCCAACCTACATCATCTCTTATCCTTGGTGTATGACATGCATAATGTCCTATCTCTCACCCCCATAACAAGAGGAAATAAGCATTTGGCTGCAGTCCAAATACAGAGTTCTTCCTGTTCCAAGAGTAGAGATGGTACATCCCACCTTGCCAGTACACCTTTAAATCTAAGTTGCAACGTGTCACATATGTCTCTTTATCACAAACATCATGATATCAAACTAGTCTTGAACCTACTGAGGTTTATATCCTTTGTCATTTCCTCTAGGTCTATAGGGTACCAACTCTTTTGGGGTCATCCCTCTTCCCTCATGCATCAAGAGAGTGCCCTACTCATCTGCCCTTTGGGTCCCATGAGTTCATGAAGGTGATCAATCTCCTAACCCATGGCCCTCAGACAATGGTAGCTATTACCTCCCGACCCTATGAGTAAAGACCATGTCTCTACTATAAACATGATAAACAAAAACACCAAAAGTATGGCAGCGGAAGAATTAAATCTTGACATTATTCAAAAATGTATAAAGAGTACATTATAAAATTTCCAAAAAGGAAGTACAACTTTATACAAACAACTAGGATCTAGGTAGAGGAAGACTTAACTAATGCAACATTGTCTCCAAACAAACAACTATATAACATAAAAGCAACTATGATCACTCCAGCTATATATTCCTTTCTTCTTATCCTATCCTTAGCTTTGGGTTCACCAAGCTTCCATACGCACTCTGATCCTATCCTGGATGGTTGGGGTCATCCAGCAAGAGAAGGATAAACAAGGTATGTGTTAATAAAAAGGAATAGGACAAATAATAATAAAAAGCTTTGCAATATAAAAGATTCTCCACAAGAAGTGATTTCAAAAGAAATGAGACAAATATATGAATATGAGAGAGAAAAACTGCCACATTTAAATATCAACAATTATCACATTTGCATGAATATAAATTATGACTCAATGTCCTCTCAATGTAGGGTGAGGCACCTACCGGACCTCACCAATGGCAGGGGGACTAAAACCCCAGTGCCTAAAAAGTGGCAGGGGGAATAAAACCCCAATGCCTAATATATAAAATGGCAGGGGGACTAAAACCCCAGTGCCCGGCAGGAGGACTAAAACCTCAGTGCCCTGTGGGTGGTTTGTACTCATGTACATTACATTGTCAATTGGCCAATAACTATATCATGCATAAACATTCACTTGGAAGCATAGTGAAAAGTAAAACAAGATGCAACATAGCATTGGGAATAAAACCCAAATAAATAATCTCAATCAACAGGCCATCATAGGCAACATCATTATACAAGAATTCCAACAAGTAAAGGAGCCAACAAGGAACAACATTATTCAATGTTTCCAAATATCTCAAAAGGATGAGCCACATAGGCAATAACAAGATTAAGCATTTCCAAGTAAAGGAGGCAACATATAACAAGTTTCACATGATTCAAATGATTAAGCCAAAATGGCATAAACTAAGTAAAGAGCCAATAAATGCAATTAGAAGGATTACAAGGCTAGCACAATAGTGATTGTGGGGTTGGAAAAGACCCAACTGAGAGATTAGGATTGTTTACACATTAATCATCATAGTTAAATTCCACAATTAAAATAGGATCCACATACATAGGAATCACATACTAGAATAGGTTTTCACATACTAAATTAGGCTACACATACACAATAGGGTACACATACTGAAATAGGGCTCACATACATAATAGGGTGCACATACTCAAATAGGGGCACATACAAAATAAGTTTCACATACCTTAGATATATACATTACCATCACATCCACCAAACATATAGTATCCAAATCCAAATATCCCTAATTATAAACATAACACATGTATTAATATATATAAAGACATAAGCATAGAAAAAACCCTAATTTTACAAAACTACGATTTAGAGTTCAAAACCAAGTCCAAACGATTGGTCATATTCTCCTGAATAAGAAAACATATTTTATCTTACAAAACAGAGTTAAAATGAATTAATTATGTATTTTAAAACATTTAACATACTAAAATGCCAATCGAAGCAAACTTCGGAAAACCCTTGAGAATCAGGTCTCAAAAATCATAAAATTAGATTCTACGTTAAAAATCCTTTCCATCAACTATCTATTCATATTTTTCTGACCAACGGTTGATTTACTATGAATTAAGTAAACATGACCAATCAGAAATCAGGAAAACCATAGAGTGACAGTAATTTAAATCGAAATGTAACTCAATGTAAATAATAGAGGAAAAGACTGACCTACCCTTGCTCGCAAAATCAATCAAATAAAACGACGAGGGCATAACAGACATTTGCACAAATCCATTGCTTTGCGATTGAAAGAAGAAACTGGGGGCAGAAAAGACCAAAATGTCCCAGCCCGAAACAAAGGCTCCATGGCCGGGGCATGGGTGCCTTGGTCATTGCCTGATCAGGCATCTTCCAGCCCAGGTCATGGTGCGAGCAAGGCAGCATGGAACTCGGCTCCATGGCGCATCTCGCCATCAGGGCGCGCAACTGGAAACAGAGACTGGGAACGAGTCCCCTAGGCCCATCCGAACACGAGGATCCCCTGCCCACGCACTCACGTGCTCTGGAGCAGAAGAACAAGGACCAACCTGGCCGGAAACAGGGGAAACCAAATCCGGGGAAAACCCCACAGAAACGCAACTAAATCGGAGACCGAGGTCGGGAGCAGCTTCGCGGATCCAAGGCGAGTCGACAGGAGGCGGTGGTGAGGTCGGAGGAGCAACAAAGCGCAAAAATACATGGCGCCGGCGGAGCTCGTCGGAGGCCCTATAGGACCTGACGCTCGGAGGCATCGCGAGGCGAGGTGAAGTTACGAAAAGGAAGAATAGGGGTCTAGGATTGTTACCATGTCGTTGATTGCACCGAGGAGGTCTGAGGTGCGAGCAATGGTTCGAGGTCGCCGGAGAAGAAGAGCGACTAGGTCCAGGAGCTTCAGAGCAAAGCAGAAGAAATTGGGGGGGGGAGGAAGAAGGCTCGGAGCCTGAGGGTGCTCTACGGCCCCTTAAATAGGCCGGAGGAGAACTCCAGTCGTCTCTGCGACACAGAGGTGGAGAGAGGAAGGTCGTCGGGTTTGGGCGTTTTTCCAACTGGTCATAGTGAAGGTTGATTGATGGCTCGTTGAGACCGACGTCATGAGACAAATCCAACATGCTCAAAATCGTGCGAAACAGTTGACGGAGCTGTGAGAACGGGAGCGGTATGCGAGTCGCCAAGTCTGGAGAAACGGTCGGAGGTAGAAGGATACGAACGCCGTTGGATCAGTTGGGAGGCAAATCACAGCCGTTGGATCGCACGCAGGCCAAGAAGGGGGTGCGTGACAGGTTAAATAATCCGAACATTGGCGTTACACATTAAATCAATGAGATAAACGAAATAACTATAGTAACACTGTACTAAAAGCTTTTAAAAAGGATTTGAAGGGTCAAATCAACTCCAAATTACACCAAAATTGAACCATAGGCTTATAATGACGAGTATTACAATGCTATGCAATTAGATCCACGTTTAATACATAATAAGACCATTAATAAATATATGGCTCATAAAAGAGTATAATAATATATTAAAATCAAGGAATTATATGAAAAAGCTACATTAATGAGAAACATGTGAGTAAATTCGACATATAAAACACATTAGGGTACAAATAATCATTTCTCAACAAAATAACATATTAATGTGAATTAAAATCATATTTTGAGGAGAGAGAAACAATAAAGGTTAATATACACATATATGAATTCAAATACATATTAATAATAATATATTTATCCAAAAAGCTCCAAATAAATATTATCTATTATATTATCCCATTAAAGACCAAATTACATAATTAACCCTAACTTATCTCCTAATGTGGGTTATTTGTGCAAACACCCCCTCATTTACATAAATGAGGGTAAATAGTAATTTCAACATCAAATTGTGCTTAACTTGCACAAGGAGTCCAAGAATGATCCAAAAGGATGTGAAATTTATAGAAAAGGTCCAAATGGACTCGAAGGTCAAGAAAAGCTCAAAAGTGGGTAAATTGCATGGAAGACCCTGAGATTCAGTATGTTACAGCACACCACCCCTTAAAGAGGATTTCGTCCCCGAAATCACAACAAGAGGAAATAGAGGGTGAGTGTGTAACATCCCAACCTTAAACACTAGGTTATAACCCTTACTCTAGGGCACAACACAAAATCTACATAAGTCAGGTGTTACTAAGGTTTCCACAAAACCTATAGCCTTTTATTAAACTTAACCTAACATCTTGTTGCATAAACTCTATCATGAAAAGGCAGCATATCTATTATACTATCACTTGTGCCACATTTTAATACAACTTAACATCTGAATATGTGTATTATAGGTATCTCCCTCATTAAGGGTTTTAAGCACAATTAGGGTTTTCTAAGCCATTACAACATATAGTAATGCATTAGGTTAAAAACCTAAATAACTCAATATTATTACCCAATAACTACATCATGTGGGATTATGCCATATAATTTTGGGTGAGAGCCATATAATTTTATCCAACAAATTATTAATCTAATCACAAGTCTAAGGGTGTATGGCTTATCACAACATCTAACATACTCATATCCATGACATCATCAATCATTTTCTCTCACAACACTAATTACTATGAATTAATATCACATTATATGAATCTAATTACTCATCATCTCATTACTGATTTTATCCATAAACCAATAAGATGATCAATGAGATGTATTTTAGTCAACAAGGTGATATGCCTTCCCTATGCTGATAATCAGGTCACAAATATGATTAAGTGATTATAATCCATTTACATGCATTAAGGTATATCATGAGATGGCACCTAATGTCACTAATGTGTCAAGAAAGGCATGAAGGGTATATATACATATGTTGTCAAGGCTAGATGATTACATCTTAGGGTTTAGTTCAACATGACCATTACATGTTAAAGCATCCTTAGGGTGTATTTTACCATACACATTTTACCATTAGGGTGACTTAATCAAAACTATGTGTATTCACATATGAATAATTAATGATAATGTGCATCAAGAGTATATTAAGGTTCAAGCATATGAATTATATGACTTATTCATTTGTTCATAAGCAAACAAGATGAATTACAATCATATAAGGTTTGTTCAACTCTCACTAAACCCATGTCTAAGGAGTTAGAGTTTCTTGATTTCAAGGCATTGAGGGACTCCACCCCCTAAAGAGGATTTCGTCCTCGAAATCAACAACTCCAAAATCTATCAAGGTACTAACACTACCTTACCACTCAAAGGGTTGACTAAGTCAAACTATTTTAAGGGTATAAGATCCAGCATGACAGTCTTACTAAACTCTACCTTCCAACTCAAGGTATAGCATAGGGCACACTAAACCCTAACATGGAAATCTAAGGCTCATATAAGATATTTAGGGATTACAAGATGATTTTTGTTTGAGAAAAGAAATCAAATCATCATATAAGGGTTTCTAGGGTTACTCAACAATAAGGTAATATGTCTAAGGGTAGACTATTTCGAGTTGTCCGTTTCAGATCAGGCCAGGCCAGGTCATATGAGCTCAGGAGTCCTCGTTACCAAGTTAGTGGGGCGGAGGAAAATATTGCCAGCCCCCAAACTCTGACCCTTTCTAGACACCATCACTTCAACTTCTTGCTCTAATAGCTACTCAATAAACAATTTACCAAAAAGTTGACAAATTTTATTTCTAATATGAAATTATTATGATCCTAAATCAAACATTCTTTATAGGCCAACTCTAAGGTGAAAAAACTTACTATAGGGAAACTATATAAGATAAGGGTTCTATCTAGGAGACAATTTTGAACTAGTCAAGAATCTGACTACCTTGATGCTCTGATACCATGCTGTAAAGACCATGTCTCTACTATAAACATGATAAACAAAAACACCAAAAGTATGGCAGCGGAAGAATTAAATCTTGACATTATTCAAAAATGTATAAAGAGTACATTATAAAATTTCCAAAAAGGAAGTACAACTTTATACAAACAACTAGGATCTAGGTAGAGGAAGACTTAACTAATGCAACATTGTCTCCAAACAAACAACTATATAACATAAAAGCAACTATGATCACTCCAGCTATATATTCCTTTCTTCTTATCCTATCCTTAGCTTTGGGTTCACCAAGCTTCCATGCGCACTCTGATCCTATCATGGATGGTTGGGGTCATCCAGCAAGAGAAGGATAAACAAGGTATGTGTTAATAAAAAGGAATAGGACAAATAATAATAAAAAGCTTTGCAATATAAAAAATTCTCCACAAGAAGTGATTTCAAAAGAAATGAGACAAATATATGAATATGAGAGAGAAAAACTGCCACATTTAAATATCAACAATTATCACATTTGCATGAATATAAATTATGACTCAATGTCCTCTCAATGTAGGGTGAGGCACCTACCGGACCTCACCAATGGCAGGGGGACTAAAACCCCAGTGCCTAAAAAGTGGCAGGGGGAATAAAACCCCAGTGCCTAATATATAAAATGGCAGGGGGACTAAAACCCCAGTGCCCGGCAGGAGGACTAAAACCTTAGTGCCCTGTGGGTGGTTTGTACTCATGTACACTACATTGTCAATTGGCCAATAACTATATCATGCATAAACATTCACTTGGCAGCATAGTGAAAAGTAAAACAAGATGCAACATAGCATTGGGAATAAAACCCAAATAAATAATCTCAATCAACAGGCCATCATAGGCAACATCATTATACAAGAATTCCAACAAGTAAAGGAGCCAACAAGGAACAACATTATTCAATGTTTCCAAATATCTCAAAAGGATGAGCCACATAGGCAATAACAAGATTAAGCATTTCCAAGTAAAGGAGGCAACATATAACAAGTTTCACATGATTCAAATGATTAAGACAAAATGGCATAAACTAAGTAAAGAGCCAATAAATGCAATTAGAAGGATTACAAGGCTAGCACAATAGTGATTGTGGGGTTGGAAAAGACCCAACTGAGAGATTAGGATTGTTTACACATTAATCATCATAGTTAAATTCCACAATTAAAATAGGATCCACATACATAGGAATCACATACTAGAATAGGTTTTCACATACTAAATTAGGCTACACATACACAATAGGGTACACATACTGAAATAGGGCTCACAAACATAATAGGGTGCACATACTCAAATAGGGGCACATACAAAATAAGTTTCACATACCTTAGATATATACATTACCATCACATCCACCAAACATATAGTATCCAAATCCAAATATCCCTAATTATAAACATAACACATGTATTAATATATATAAAGACATAAGCATAGAAAAAACCCTAATTTTACAAAACTACAATTTAGAGTTCAAAACCAAGTCCAAACGATTGGTCATATTCTCCTGAATAAGAAAACATATTTTATCTTACAAAACAGAGTTAAAATGAATTAATCATGTATTTTAAAACATTTAACATACTAAAATGCCAATCGAAGCAAACTTCGGAAAACCCTTGAGAATCAGGTCTCAAAAATCATAAAATCAAATTCTACGTTAAAAATCCTTTCCATCAACTATCTATTCATATTTTTCTGACCAACGGTTGATTTACTATGAATTAAGTAAACCTGACCAATCAGAAATCAGGAAAACCATAGAGTGACAGTAATTTAAATCGAAATGTAACTCAATGTAAATAATAGAGGAAAAGACTGACCTACCCTTGCTCGCAAAATCAATCAAATAAAACGACGAGGGCATAGCATACATTTGCACAAATCCATTGCTTTGCGATTGAAAGAAGAAACTGGGGGCGGAAAAGACCAAAATGTCCCAGCCTGAAACAAAGGCTCCATGGCCGGGGCATGGGTGCCTTGGTCATTGCCTGACCAGGCATCTTCCAGCCCAGGTCATGGTGCGAGCAAGGCAGCATGGAACTCGGCTCCATGGCGCATCTCGCCATCAGGGCGCGCAACTGGAAACGGAGACTGGGAACGAGTCCCCTAGGCCCAGCCGAACACGAGGATCCCCTGCCCATGCACTCACGTGCTCTGGAGCAGAATAACAAGGACCAACCTGGCCGGAAACAGGGGAAGCCAAATCGGGGGAAACCCCACAGAAACGCAACTAAATCGGAGACCGAGGTCGGGAGCAGCTTCGCGGATCCAAGGCGAGTCGATAGGAGGCGGTGGTGAGGTCGGAGGAGCAACAAAGCGCAAAAATACATGGCGCTGGCGGAGCTCGTCGGAGGCCCTATAGGACCTGACGCTCGGAGGCATTGCGAGGCGAGGTGAAGTTACGAAAAGGAAGAATAGGGGTCTAGGATTGTTACCATGCCGTTGATTGCACCGAGGAGGTCTGAGGTGCGAGCAATGGTTCGAGGTCGCCGGAGAAGAAGAGCGACTAGGTCCAGGAGCTTCAGAGCAAAGCAGAAGAAATTGGGGGGGAGGAAGAAGGCTCGGAGCCTGAGGGTGCTCTACGGCCCCTTAAATAGGCCGGAGGAGAACTCCAGTCGTCTCTGCGACACAGAGGTGGAGAGAGGAAGGTCGTCGGGTTTGGGCATTTTTCCAACTAGTCATAGTGAAGGCTGATTGATGGCTCGTTGAGACCGACGTCATGAGACAAATCCAACGCGCTCAAAATCGTGCGAAACGGTTGACGGAGCTGTGAGAACGGGAGCGGTATGCGAGTCGCCAAGTCTGGAGAAACAGTCGGAGGTAGAAGGAGATACGAACGTCGTTGGATCAGTTGGGAGGCAAATCACAGCCGTTGGATCGCACGCAGGCCAAGAAGGGGGCGCGTGACAGGTTAAATAATCTGAACATTGGCGTTACACATTAAATCAATGAGATAAACGAAATAACTATAGTAACACTATACTAAATGCTTTTAAAAAGGATTTGAAGGGTCAAATCAACTCCAAATTACACCAAAATTGAACCATAGGCTTATAATGACGAGTATTACAATGCTATGCAATTAGATCCACGTTTAATACATAATAAGACCATTAATAAATATATGGCTCATAAAAGAGTATAATAATATATTAAAATCAAGGAATTATATGAAAAAGCTACATTAATGAGAAACATGTGAGTAAATTCGACATATAAAACACATTAGGGTACAAATAATCATTTCTCAACAAAATAACATATGAATGTGAATTAAAATCATATTTTGAGGAGAGAGAAACAATAAAGGTTAATATACACATATATGAATTCAAATACATATTAATAATAATATATTTATCCAAAAAGCTCCAAATAAATATTATCTACTATATTATCCCATTAAAGACCAAATTACATAATTAACCCTAACTTATCTCCTAATGTGGGTTATTTGTGCAAACACCCCCTCATTTACATAAATGAGGGTAAATAGTAATTTCAACATCAAATTGTGCTTAACTTGCACAAGGAGTCCAAGAATGAACCAAAAGGATGTGAAATTTATAGAAAAGGTCTAAATGGACTCGAAGGTCAAGAAAAGCTCAAAAGTGGGTAAATTGCATGGAAGACCCTGAGATTCAGTATGTTACACTATGGTCATGTGCAACTGGGGAATTAGGCAACTCCTACCTTTATCGGTCTTATCCCTACCTGACCCTAGGATCGACTTAGGCTTCACCATTATAGTGCATGTTCACCTAGAACCTTACCCATGTCTTCATCATCTCTCTTTCTGCATTCTTGGGCTGGCCCTCATCCTTTCATAGGGATCATGGCAACCTGCCTACCTTGGTCAAGCCCCCTACCAGTCACTTCCATGGTAACACATTCATACGCAAATAGAGATAGATATCTATGGGTCAACAGGTTCATCCTCATACCATGTACTTTTCGCTTAGCTTTTCAAGATCCTAAGAGACCTCTTTAGGTTACCTTAAACTAACCAAAACTGATATACACCCTTCCAAAAGGGTCCCTCTCCCAGGATGGGAGGAAAACTATCTCTGAGGTCACAAAAGCTCTTAGGTCTAGGGTTTACATCCACACGAGCCTACTTAACCCTAGAAAACCATTAAGGCATAAGCAGCCCACTCACTGTACCATGCTAGGTCATACTTATCCTTCTTTCCTCGATGTTGGATCAAGATAAAACTTTCCCCTTTATCATCAACCTAGCTGTAAGGGGGTTCACCAAACATACCTTAAACTTAAGGGGCTTCCCTTTTCCTTTATTCATGACGCGTACCATGCTCGAAACTATAGAAACTTAATTCTCATCATGAGCATTAGGTATACCACTTCCCCTCTTAGGCCTAGGAACCCTAGGTTCACTGCATGCTCTGTCTCTTTACTACAAACCAAGCATGAAAAAGGCATGACACGCACTCCTTTTCATCCTTCAACTCAAGCAACACTTAGAGTTGGGTCCTACCTAAGGACCACCAACAAGGTACAAGGCCTCATAACCTGCTACTAAACCTTTCTAGGTCTAAGGAACTCTTTTTCCTACCTCAGAAGGTAAACACCTATATTGTAGGCACATAGGCACCATATGCTTCATCTTCACTGTCTAGGGTTTGATCCCCCTAAAGGCAACCAAGATATCATCAACTTATGAGGCAACCACTGTCATCCATTGTTTAGAGTTTTAGGCTTCCAACCTTCTTGCTGGGTTTCCTACTCTCCCTAGAGCTAACCCTACAACCAACCTTACCATTAGAGGTCCTCTCTTCATGAAGGATCAACCTCCAAAGCATTCTCTGCATGGGTGAAGCCTAGGTTCACACTTATGGTTGCTCAAGATCATCCATAACCCCTTATGCTCCATCATAATTCCTTATCCAGGGTTTCATCCTACCGTCAGCACTATGACGTGCTCTAGGTTCCAGCTATGCCCTACTGGTACAAGCCCATAGGGTTTCTATGGTCCTTCACTAACATCATCATCCAAAGAGCTATCATGTACTCTAACATGCACGACCCTTCCCAGGGTTGGGGTTGCCAAAGGTGCTAGGTCACCCATGGATCCTATGGCATCCCAAAGGCATGTCCTTTCAAACACCTAGTCCAACTCATCTCTCTCTAACCTTCACTTAGGGTTAGGGTTAGCATCATCCTCAGAGGATGTGCCAGGTCTCTACTTGAAATGGAGATCTCTATCTCCAAGACTAACTTATCCTCCTGACAAGAAGGTCTAGCCTCAGGTCTCTTCTGAGGACATGACATCTTATGTCATACGACCTAAGCATGTATCTATTATTTATTTTGCGCTTAATCTATTAAGCTTATGTCCATGACATCTTATTTACATGCCTTTCATTAATTTAGTGGAGGATTCCTTAAACCTTATTAACCTTACCCATACCTCAAGAAGGTGAGGAGAAGAAAGAAAACCCTAATCCTTTAGGTCCTTATCAGAATTTTGTGATGAGAAGGGATGAATAAGATGAGAAGTCCTAAAGGTATCTTATTTCGATTCATACCCTAAGACTTTGGCCAGGCGGTCACACAGGTTCGGGAGTCCTCGTATTCCGACTAGCAGTGTGGAGGAAAATCTTTCGAGCCCCCGGTCGTGATCCCTTTCTAGACACCTCCGTCTTTCGGATACTCCTCTAATAACTCCCTTGGGTTCTACGGAGTTGGTAAAATTTAATAATTATTAATGGTTAATTGAGGAACCCAGGATTTGATACCAAATGTTACGACCCCACCTCCTGATAACCCCCAAATAAGGGAGACCAAGAGGTTGAGCCGCACCCATTAATCCTAGATCAAAGGTTCGACATATAACCATAAACAATTATTCAATTCTAACAGACTATACTGAAAATGGTAATAAATTTTTTCTTTACATACCTTTTGAAAACTTGGATCTCTATTCTTCTATCCACACTGATACTAATCTATCTAATCCTCCTTGCACTTTAATTCTCATTTATTATCACATGTGCCACTTCACTATTTGTTCTTTCATTGTACCTAAAACGCCGATAAACAAAACGTCTGTCAGCCGTAGCTGGTATGTGGGGGAAACAACAAACATGCAACTATGACAACAATGGAATCATTCAATTACTTATTAACAAACAATATTACGTTTTAGATATAACTCCGTGATCCAAGAGTACCCTATCCTCTGTATTTCCCCCATTAAACCCCTCATGATCCACCTATAAGTGAACCAGTTTCTAGGGTTGAGTCACATGGCACTACTCGTAAGTAGACCACTCCTTAACTCGGTATTTGCTAAAGAGTCTCTAACTCACGGTAACCTAGAATTACTCTAGGATTACCCCTTTTTAGCCTTTTCAAAGTAACAGAGGTGGACCCGGATCTAGCCAGTTATATATGCACATTTATGATGATAATCATAGTCACTTTATAGTGGCATGAAATAAATAAACATCCAACAGTTTAGTGACATTCAATGCGATTAAACATCCGAGAATACATCGGGAAACTATAGCAGTTATTCATAATCGTAACCACATACCTGATCCATAGTAACTTGATGTCCATGCATTAACATTCAACACAATTAACAAGCAATCAACAATATCCTGAAAATAATGCATAACATCCAAGTGTCATTGTTTTATTCAAAACATCCCCAAGATCAACTTGGATTCCACCTTATAATTTCTAGGCCAACCTTAGGGTTTTATTAGGTTTTTAGCCTTCATTATGCATTTATCACTTTTAATGTTGTTTTAGTTCACAAACCCTAATTTCTACATCATAGGCAAATAAGTCTAATATGTTTCTTTTACACTAAAACTGTTATCTTTATCCTTTTAGGTCATATCCAAAACATTAAGGCTAATTATCATCTTTGGTTTCTTTCAAATTGACAAATCATATTTCATTATAGTTCAACTCACATATATGAACCTTATTTATTTCTTATTTCCACCTTTATACACTAGGAAACACTAATTATCCAAATAATTCACATTAAAGATCTTTGGTACTCAATTTATCTTCGAATCATCATATCTCCATTTTATTCTTCGATTTGTACAATTAAAACCATTAGAATTCATATCAACATAAATTAGGGTTTCTAATCCCATTAAGGCATATTCATGTACATAGAACCCTAAGTTAAACCAACTATATCAAAAGATCATCTTTTTCAAATCCTATTTTCACTTTTATTGACAACAGGTTAATATCAGCTTGAATTATCCATCTATCATCAAATCTAAGGGTTTTTCCTTAGTTAAAACATTAAAGATGTTAACTTTATGCCCTTTTCAAAATCATGCATATTTAAGCACATAAACTCTAAATTAGACCTATTATGTGCAAAGTTATTCCTTTTTGATCATTATGTACCTTTTTACATTTGACAGGTTAATATCAACTCTAATGATCCATTAAACCCTATTAATCACTTTAATCATATCAAAGTAGGGTTTCTTTAATCATTATTATGTTAAAGTTGATAAATTACACTACTTTTCAAATTGCAAGAGGAATTGGCTTATAAACATATTTTTATTGAATTCCCCTCGTTCTGAGGATCAAGTTTCATATATAACTTGTTTTGATCCGAGCTACGAATAAATAGATATGATTTTAGTAAAATTGTATACCTCTTAGCCAATGGAAGGGTGCCACGTGTCCTTCTCCATGCAATTGAGCTGTGTGACTCGGCTGTTTTAAAAACATAACCAAATTCCCACTTTACCCTCGCACGACTCCTTGGTCTCGCAAAGCCCGGAGGGGCAATATCGTCCAACGCCCCCTTGCCTTTCTTCTTCCTTGCGCCTCCGTCTGCCGTTGCCTTAGCCGCCAAAGCGCGGCTCCTCCTTGCTTCCTTCGGCTCTGTTGGCCACCGGGGAGGGTTCTATCGCCCCCGCCGTGCCCTGGCGTAGGTAGCACTCTTTCAAGATGCCCTCAAAATGGTCGTGCGTAAGCCAAAAGGTCCGCAGCTCACAGCTGTGATGCAGCCGTGCTGCAGCTAGTTGTGGGAGTTCTCCAACGCGTGAAACTACTCAGAACTCAGAGCTCTGCCTCCGATGCAACCCCACATATCCGTAGGTGCCCTCCAGTCGTGGCCAACACTACACGATCAGGTCGGTTGGGTCCTCCATGCGCGGCCGGCATTGCAGCCGTGCAGCGGCCGTCGTGCCTGCGCTGGAGTCCAAGGGTTATGTCCGCGCTTCCCTCTGGCCAAGTGCGCATCTCCCACCCATGACGACGACTCCCAGGTTGCTTGTTGCCCCACGGTTAGAGCTATACCCTTTGGTTAGAGTTTGGACGGTTGCATGGATTAAGAAGAAGACGGAGAGGAGAGAGAGATGCAAGGAAACTGTTTGGGCTCGTCCAAAGAGTCTACTCTTTTATAGAACAAGGTATTCATGCCCTAGCATGCTCGCCCATGAAGGAAAATAAAGCCTAAGCCTAATAGGAAATATATTTCTTCACTAAAAAGCAAGACTCTCTCTCTCTTTCATATTCCTTTATTATTCCTTCCTCCTTTGATAATAGGATTTCGAAAATCCTTTCTCTTATTATCATTGTTCTTGCATTTTAATCCATTGATCATGAAAACCTATTTTCCTTTATTAGAAAATACTTTCCTTTAAATAACACCACATAATACATTAATAAAGCAACACATTATCCTCTTATTTTACCTTTTTAGTATTTTCTCTTTCTTTCCTCTTCATTGGGACTCCTTGGATCCCAAGATATTCCATTATTTCGAAATTCTCTTCATTGGATACTTATTATCCTTCTAGATGCATCATTATGCATTATTTCACCTTATCTTGTTTATTTCTCATTAAAATAGTTCTTTTTTAGGATTTCTCATTATTTCTCTTTTATTTTCTTCATTGGCATCCCTTTTATCATAATAAATCTTTGGGATACGAAATTCCCTAAAGGGTAACTCAATTATACCTCTTTTCACATATTTTCCACATCTCATCAATGTTTTCAATTTCTTTATTAACAAGGAAATACTGATTTAATCTTTTCTTTTCTCATTGCTTTCTTTTTGCAACCTTGGACTCCTTGGTACCCAAGGAACCCAAGAGGCACAAAATCCTCTTTGGATTTGCCTTCTAGAGGTTTCTATATTTCTTTTCTCGAATATTCAATTATTCATTTACTAATTGAATTTCCTCGATATTTGGGCCCAATAGCCAACAAAGCCCAAAACACAACCAATCAAGGCTATTGTGAATGGAATCCACAAAACAAAACATATCATTATTTGTTCCATTAGCTTTAATATGAGAAAGTACATTTCTCACTACTTGAACCCAAAAATTGGGGTTATAACACTCACCATGTTATCTTTGGTGAGAGTATATTTTCCATTTAGAGGGCATTATCCATCCATTAATCATGCTAACTTTGAACATATGTATAATTTAAAATTGTTGATGTATATGGGTACCCATGTGCAATTTATCCTTTACCCAATTTATTCGGATTAAAAACTGTAGGATAAAGGAAGGAGTTCTGTGATACCCATTTTACTCATTTACCCAGTAGTATAAGGTTGAGACAATAATTTATTATTTGAACACGTGCAATAATTCTTATTAGAACTCCAAGGAATCTCACTACTTGTTTAATCTGAACTATTACCAGATTTGAAGTTAAGCATTTTATAGCATATGTCAAAGTTTTTTTTATAATCATATATCAATAGAGAGAAGTACCATCAATAAGAAATTAAAATATGAAAAAAAGTTGGATCTTATCTGTAGAAATAAATATTCAATTAGATATTAATATTTTGTGTGTACATCATGAAAGTTGTAACATATTATTATTTAGATCTAATTTTAGGAGTGTCTTGTGTTTGAGATATAATATTGTTTGAGATATAATATATCATATGAAATGACTTCTAAATTTATGGTAAATCTATCTTAATGTTACTTGTCACATTTCATGTTTTACCCCGTCCATTTACCCTATTGATAAATAGGTGCGGATAAAGGTATGGAAAAGGTAGTTAGAGAAAGGATACTTGCTCTATTCATTACCAATAACTTAAACATGGATTAGGATATGAATAAACGTTTATTAGTGTATCTACCCTATCCATTTACTGTTCTATATTTTCCTCGATGTGTGCTTGATCCTACAGTTTCGCCTCTTCACATCCTAACCCAAGACATATCCGTGTGCGCTACACCGTCATTTCTTTATTGCTTATTATTAATCCATAGCAATGGGTGTTTATATTTTATTGAATATCCCGTCGTTTTTGAAACAAGATTCAAGGACTCACAACCGGAGCCGATAGAAATCTGACCATGTAGTCATGTACTAAGGGCCACAATATATTTTCATAATTTATCTAATCTGCTAGAACAAGATAATGTATGATTTCTTGCATATGTACATTGTTTTATCTTTTTGCTCTTCAATATCATTCTATGATTCAACAACCGAACCTACCATTCCAGCAATCAATAATGCATCTTTAATTCATCTCCTTTCATCACCTGCCAAATGTCACGGAGAATAAAACCAAATGTGTGAATCCGTTATCTCAAGCTGTCAGAAATTGTTGGTTGATGCTGAGACAACTCCGCGATCATTAACCCCGGGGGAGCCCTAGCTAATTCCAACTGCACAATAGCAGGGTTGCAAGTTGCTGAGTGACATGGCTAAAGATCCCCTATGGCGTCCGCAGGTGCATGCCAGTTTATGACCTACATTCACGAGAAAGAACTCCCAAAATGGTAAAAACGAGGAATATAGGTAAACATGGTTCAGGCAGGCTTTGTTCGATCTCTACGGCATGAAGAGAAAAGCAGGAGTCGGGTTGCCTTGATAGAACAAATTCAGGGACCTGATATACAATAATATATATACCAACACGCACTTGCCAGCTAGCCCAGCTGATCAAACATGCTGCTTGTGAAGCGCAGGTTGCGGGATCGAATCTCAACGAGTTCCGTTGAGGTACTACATAAAGGAACTAAAGGTCATTAGTGTGCGTTGTTGGTTGTTCTCTCTCTTGATACCTTAGATAGGGGTGAAACTCTCCACTATCCAAAAAAAACTATCTATACAACCCTTTCTACCCCATCCTCGAAGCATGCTACATGTATTAAATCCAGTCATTCATGCATGGTATTGTACAGTGCTAGACGAAAACAAGTACAGTGTGAGGAGACGAACATGTTGATTAGTTGGTTGCCCGGGTCTCTAATATATAGATATCATTATTGTAGTACGTAATTTTTCTCACTGTGATATATAAAAACTAGTCATGTGAGCTCGAATGAGTTTTGTTTTCATTCATGTGATTAAATGTGAGTTTATATGAATCATGATCAATAATGTAGGATGTGTAAAAAATACAAAAGTTATGAAAAAACGATGAATGGTCATTATGTCTTGTATTATATTTTTCTAATCATAAAATGTCTCTGACTATAAGCATTATTTTGATTTATATTAAGTACAGTTGATATTTATTGATGATACCATGAATATTAATTAATACCGTATGTGAAATTACCAACAACATATGAACAAAAGAGGCGCACATATTTTGATCAAACATGATCACTTATCACATATAATTTTTTCTACATATTAAATTAAAAAGGTATAAAAAATGAATGGGAAATATTTGTACAAATGTGATGTAGTCTATTAATTTATTTTAAGTTTGGTTATTAATAGCTTTTAGTACTGGTTGAATAAATTTAAGTATGAAAAGTTTGAACTTAGACGTGAAATGTGTAAAATATGATTGTGGGCGGTTGAAAATGTAAATTGTAGGGAAAATAGATAGAATTTGAATTTCAAATGAGTTAATTTTTATTTGTGGATGGGAAATGAATACATGTGGTTGGTTCGTAGCTAGTGGTGGGTGGTTGGGCAGCAATATAGTTTTATTGTAGTAGCGACATGCATACAGCCATGCAGCTGTACTAACAAAGTTATCGCCTAAAAATGTGTGTTGCACTATGCTAAAAAATCATATAAGAGTGTGATAACATCGAAGTTTGCGGATATTATATGTATTATTTTTATCCTTACTTCCCTCCTATTAAGCAAATTTATACTCACTTCCCTTGTACTTTGTGTATAATTTCTTCACCCTATTTTGAGGATGGCAATGATGTCACATACTGGTTTAACAAGTATAAGAAGCACATTACCAAGGGGGAAGGACCACCACCAGACAATAATCGATGAATGGTTCCATCGTTCCATAAC